>CATKUP010000447.1:0-181000 GCA_949786385.1 Onychomys leucogaster | reverse complement strand
CGTGAGTGTGCTCAGAACAAAAGAACTGTGTTTCCTACACACATGGACCATATCTAGTTCAACTCTGTTTCTGAAACTGATACAAACCACAGGTCCTCTAACATCCAATGCTTTTCAGTTAAGAGTGAGAAACGTGTGAGCTTCTTGAACAATGTAGCTTCCTTTGAGCTGAAAAGTGACTGCGTTTACATGAAACGAAGTCTTGATTGTAGGAAGACACACGCCTGGCATTTAACTCCGTTTCTGAAGGGAAACACACGGCACAGTTCTCATCCATGAAACACACTCTGCTTTAGAGCAAGAGGCACGCTCTTGCTTCATAGAGTCTCTAATACAGAGGGAAACGTGAGTGTGCTCAGAACAAAAGAACTGTGTTTCCTACACACACGGACCATAATTAGTTCAACTCTGTTTCTGAAACTGATACAAACTACAGGTCCTCTAACATCCAATGCTTTTCAGTTAAGAGCGAGAAATGTGTGAGGTCGTGAACAATGTAGCTTTGTTTGAGGTGAAAAGTGACTGTGTATACCTGAAACGAAGTCTTTCTTGTCGAAAGACACACGCCGGGCATTTAACTCCGTTTCTGAAGGGAAACACACGGCACAGTTCTCATCCATGAAACACACTCTGCTGTAGAGCAAGAAGCACGCTCTTGCTTTATGGAGTCTCTAATACAGAGGGAAACGTGAGTGTGCTCAGAACAAAAGAACTGTGTTTCCTACACACACGGACCATATCTAGTTCAACTCTGTTTCTGAAACTGATACAAACCACAGGTCGTCTAACATCCAATGCTTTTCAGTTAAGAGCGAGAAATGTGTGAGCTTCGTGAACAATGTAGCTTCCTTTGAGCTGAAAAGTGACTGCGTTTACATGAAACGAAGTCTTGCTTGTAGGAAGACACACGCCTGGCATTTAACTCTGTTTCTGAAGGGAAACACACGGCACAGTTCTCATCCATGAAACACACTCTGCTTTAGAGCAAGAGGCACGCTCTTGCTTTCTAGATTCTCTAATACAGAGGGAAACGTGAGTGTTATCAGAACAATAGAACTGTGTTTCCTACACACACGGACCATATCTAGTTCAACTCTGTTTCTGAAACTGATACGAACCACAGGTCATCTAATATCCAATGCTTTTCAGTTAAGAGGGAGAAATGTGTGAGCTTCGTGAACAATGTATCTTCGTTTGAGCTGAAAAGTGACTGCGTTTACCTGGTACGAAGTCTTGCTTGTAGGAAGACACACGCCTGGCATTTAACTCCATTTCTGAAGAGAAACACACGGCACAGTTCTCATCCATGAAACACACTCTGCTTTAGAGCAAGAAGCATGCTCTTGCTTTCTAGAGTCTCTAATAGAGACGGAAACGTGAGTGTGCTCAGAACAAAAGAACTGTGTTTCCTACACACATGGACCATATCTAGTTCAACTCTGTTTCTGAAACTGATACAAACCACAGGTCCTCTAACATCCAATGCTTTTCAGTTAAGAGTGAGAAACGTGTGAGCTTCGTGAACAATGTAGCTTCGTTTGAGCTGAAAAGTGACTGCGTTTACCTGAATCGAAGTCTTGCTTGTAGGAAGACACACGCCTGGCATTTAACTCCGTTTCTGAAGGGAAACACACGGCACAGTTCTCATCCATGAAACACATTCTGCTTTAGAGCAAGAGGCACGCTCTTGCTTTCTAGAGTCTCTAATACAGAGGGAAACGTGAGTGTGCTCAGAACAAAAGAACTGTGTTTCCTACACACACGGACCATAATTAGTTCAACTCTGTTTCTGAAACTGATACAAACTACAGGTCCTCTAACATCCAATGCTTTTCAGTTAAGAGCGAGAAATGTGTGAGGTCGTGAACAATGTAGCTTTGTTTGAGGTGAAAAGTGACTGTGTATACCTGAAACGAAGTCTTTCTTGTCGAAAGACACACGCCGGGCATTTAACTCCGTTTCTGAAGGGAAACACACGGCACAGTTCTCATCCATGAAACACACTCTGCTTTAGAGCAAGAAGCACGCTCTTGCTTACTAGAGTCTCTAATACAGAGGGAAACGTGAGTGTGCTCAGAAGAAAAGAACTGTGTTTCCTACACACAGAGACCATATCTAGTTCTACTCTGTTTCTGAAACTGATACAATCCACAGGTCCTATAACATCCAATGCTTTTTAGTTAAGAGTGAGAAACGTGTGAGCTTCAAGAACAATGTAGCTTCCTTTGAGCGGAAAAGTGACTGCGTTTACATGAAACGAAGTCTTGCTTGTAGGAAGACACACGCCTGGCATTTAACTCCGTTTCTGAAGGGAAACACACGGCACAGTTCTCATCCATGAAACACACTCTGCTTTAGAGCAAGAGGCACGCTCTTGCTTTCTAGAGTCTCTAATACAGAGGGAAACGTGAGTGTGCTCAGAACAAAAGAACTGTGTTTCCTACACACGGACCATATCTAGTTCAACTCTGTTTCTGAAACTGATACAAACCACAGGTCCTCTAACATCCAATGCTTTTCAGTTAAGAGCGAGAAACGTGTGGGCTTCGTGAACAATGTAGCTTCGTTTGAGGTGAAAAGTGACTTCGTTTACCTGAAACGAAGTCTTGCTTGTAGGAAGACACATGCCTGGCATTTAACTCCGTTTCTGAAGGGAAACACACGGCACAGTTCTCATTAATGAAACACACTCTGTTTTGAGCAAGAGGCACGCTCTTGCTTTATGGAGTCTCTAATACAGAGGGAAACGTGAGTGTGCTCAGAACAAAAGAACTGTGTTTCCTACACACACGGACCATATCTAGTTCAACTCTGTTTCTGAAACTGATACAAACCACAGGTCGTCTAACATCCAATGCTTTTCAGTTAAGAGCGAGAAATGTGTGAGCTTCGTGAACAATGTAGCTTCCTTTGAGCTGAAAAGTGACTGCGTTTACATGAAACGAAGTCTTGCTTGTAGGAAGACACACGCCTGGCATTTAACTCTGTTTCTGAAGGGAAACACACGGCACAGTTCTGATCCATGAAACACACTCTGCTTTAGAGCAAGAGGCATGCTCTTGCTTTCTAGAGACTCTAATACAGAGGGAAACGTGAGTGTTATCAGAACAATAGAACTGTGTTTCCTACACACACGGACCATATCTAGTTCAACTCTGTTTCTGAAACTGATACGAACCACAGGTCATCTAATATCCAATGCTTTTCAGTTAAGAGGGAGAAATGTGTGAGCTTCGTGAACAATGTAGCTTCGTTTGAGCTGAAAAGTGACTGCGTTTACCTGGTACGAAGTCTTGCTTGTAGGAAGACACACGCCTGGCATTTAACTCCATTTCTGAAGAGAAACACACGGCACAGTTTTCATCCATGAAACACACTCTGCTTTAGAGCAAGAAGCATGCTCTTGCTTTCTAGAGTCTCTAATAGAGACGGAAACGTGAGTGTGCTCAGAACAAAAGAACTGTGTTTCCTACACACATGGACCATATCTAGTTCAACTCTGTTTCTGAAACTGATACAAACCACAGGTCCTCTAACATCCAATGCTTTTCAGTTAAGAGTGAGAAACGTGTGAGCTTCGTTAACAATGTAGCTTCGTTTGAGCTGAAAAGTGACTGCGTTTACCTGAATCGAAGTCTTGCTTGTAGGAAGACACACGCCTGGCATTTAACTCCGTTTCTGAAGGGAAACACACGGCACAGTTCTCATCCATGAAACACATTCTGCTTTAGAGCAAGAGGCACGCTCTTGCTTTCTAGAGTCTCTAATACAGAGGGAAACGTGAGTGTGCTCAGAACAAAAGAACTGTGTTTCCTACACACACGGACCATAATTAGTTCAACTCTGTTTCTGAAACTGATACAAACTACAGGTCCTCTAACATCCAATGCTTTTCAGTTAAGAGCGAGAAATGTGTGAGGTCGTGAACAATGTAGCTTTGTTGGAGGTGAAAAGTGACTGTGTATACCTGAAACGAAGTCTTGCTTGTCGAAAGACACACGCCGGGCATTTAACTCCGTTTCGGAAGGGAAACACACGGCACAGTTCTCATCCATGAAACACACTCTGCTTTAGAGCAAGAAGCACGCTCTTGCTTACTAGAGTCTCTAATACAGAGGGAAACGTGAGTGTGCTCAGAAGAAAAGAACTGTGTTTCCTACACACAGAGACCATATCTAGTTCTACTCTGTTTCTGAAACTGATACAATCCACAGGTCCTATAACATCCAATGCTTTTTAGTTAAGAGTGAGAAACGTGTAAGCTTCAAGAACAATGTAGCTTCCTTTGAGCTGAAAAGTGACTGCGTTTACATGAAACGAAGTCTTGCTTGTAGGAAGACACACGCCTGGCATTTAACTCCGTTTCTGAAGGGAAACAAACGGCACAGTTCTCATCCATGAAACACACTCTGCTTTAGAGCAAGAGGCACGCTCTTGCTTTCTAGAGTCTCTAATACAGAGGGAAACGTGAGTGTGCTCAGAACAAAAGAACTGTGTTTCCTACACACGGACCATATCTAGTTCAACTCTGTTTCTGAAACTGATACAAACCACAGGTCCTCTAACATCCAATGCTTTTCAGTTAAGAGCGAGAAACGTGTGGGCTTCGTGAACAATGTAGCTTCGTTTGAGGTGAAAAGTGACTGCGTTTACCTGAAACGAAGTCTTGCTTGTAGGAAGACACATGCCTGGCATTTAACTCCGTTTCTGAAGGGAAACACATGGCACAGTTCTCATTAATGAAACACACTCTGTTTTGAGCAAGAGGCACGCTCTTGCTTTATGGAGTCTCTAATACAGAGGGAAACGTGAGTGTGCTCAGAACAAAAGAACTGTGTTTCCTACACACACGGACCATATCTAGTTCAACTCTCTTTCTGAAACTGATACAAACCACCGGTCGTCTAACATCCAATGCTTTTCAGTTAAGAGCGAGAAATGTGTGAGCTTCGTGAACAATGTAGCTTCCTTTGAGCTGAAAAGTGACTGCGTTTACATGAAACGAAGTCTTGCTTGTAGGAAGACACACGCCTGGCATTTAACTCTGTTTCTGAAGGGAAACACACGGCACAGTTCTGATCCATGAAACACACTCTGCTTTAGAGCAAGAGGCATGCTCTTGCTTTCTAGAGACTCTAATACAGAGGGAAACGTGAGTGTTATCAGAACAATAGAACTGTGTTTCCTACACACACGGACCATATCTAGTTCAACTCTGTTTCTGAAACTGATACGAACCACAGGTCATCTAATATCCAATGCTTTTCAGTTAAGAGGGAGAAATGTGTGAGCTTCGTGAACAATGTAGCTTCGTTTGAGCTGAAAAGTGACTGCGTTTACCTGGTACGAAGTCTTGCTTGTAGGAAGACACACGCCTGGCATTTAACTCCATTTCTGAAGAGAAACACACGGCACAGTTTTCATCCATGAAACACACTCTGCTTTAGAGCAAGAAGCATGCTCTTGCTTTCTAGAGTCTCTAATAGAGACGGAAACGTGAGTGTGCTCAGAACAAAAGAACTGTGTTTCCTACACACATGGACCATATCTAGTTCAACTCTGTTTCTGAAACTGATACAAACCACAGGTCCTCTAACATCCAATGCTTTTCAGTTAAGAGTGAGAAACGTGTGAGCTTCGTTAACAATGTAGCTTCGTTTGAGCTGAAAAGTGACTGCGTTTACCTGAATCGAAGTCTTGCTTGTAGGAAGACACACGCCTGGCATTTAACTCCGTTTCTGAAGGGAAACACACGGCACAGTTCTCATCCATGAAACACATTCTGCTTTAGAGCAAGAGGCACGCTCTTGCTTTCTAGAGTCTCTAATACAGAGGGAAACGTGAGTGTGCTCAGAACAAAAGAACTGTGTTTCCTACACACACGGACCATAATTAGTTCAACTCTGTTTCTGAAACTGATACAAACTACAGGTCCTCTAACATCCAATGCTTTTCAGTTAAGAGCGAGAAATGTGTGAGGTCGTGAACAATGTAGCTTTGTTGGAGGTGAAAAGTGACTGTGTATACCTGAAACGAAGTCTTGCTTGTCGAAAGACACACGCCGGGCATTTAACTCCGTTTCGGAAGGGAAACACACGGCACAGTTCTCATCCATGAAACACACTCTGCTTTAGAGCAAGAAGCACGCTCTTGCTTACTAGAGTCTCTAATACAGAGGGAAACGTGAGTGTGCTCAGAAGAAAAGAACTGTGTTTCCTACACACAGAGACCATATCTAGTTCTACTCTGTTTCTGAAACTGATACAATCCACAGGTCCTATAACATCCAATGCTTTTTAGTTAAGAGTGAGAAACGTGTAAGCTTCAAGAACAATGTAGCTTCCTTTGAGCTGAAAAGTGACTGCGTTTACATGAAACGAAGTCTTGCTTGTAGGAAGACACACGCCTGGCATTTAACTCCGTTTCTGAAGGGAAACAAACGGCACAGTTCTCATCCATGAAACACACTCTGCTTTAGAGCAAGAGGCACGCTCTTGCTTTCTAGAGTCTCTAATACAGAGGGAAACGTGAGTGTGCTCAGAACAAAAGAACTGTGTTTCCTACACACGGACCATATCTAGTTCAACTCTGTTTCTGAAACTGATACAAACCACAGGTCCTCTAACATCCAATGCTTTTCAGTTAAGAGCGAGAAACGTGTGGGCTTCGTGAACAATGTAGCTTCGTTTGAGGTGAAAAGTGACTGCGTTTACCTGAAACGAAGTCTTGCTTGTAGGAAGACACATGCCTGGCATTTAACTCCGTTTCTGAAGGGAAACACATGGCACAGTTCTCATTAATGAAACACACTCTGTTTTGAGCAAGAGGCACGCTCTTGCTTTATGGAGTCTCTAATACAGAGGGAAACGTGAGTGTGCTCAGAACAAAAGAACTGTGTTTCCTACACACACGGACCATATCTAGTTCAACTCTGTTTCTGAAACTGATACAAACCACCGGTCGTCTAACATCCAATGCTTTTCAGTTAAGAGCGAGAAATGTGTGAGCTTCGTGAACAATGTAGCTTCCTTTGAGCTGAAAAGTGACTGCGTTTACATGAAACGAAGTCTTGCTTGTAGGAAGACACACGCCTGGCATTTAACTCTGTTTCTGAAGGGAAACACACGGCACAGTTCTCATCCATGAAACACACTCTGCTTTAGAGCAAGAGGCACGCTCTTGCTTTCTAGAGTCTCTAATACAGAGGGAAACGTGAGTGTGCTCAGAACAAAAGAACTGTGTTTCCTACACACGGACCATATCTAGTTCAACTCTGTTTCTGAAACTGATACAAACCACAGGTCCTCTAACATCCAATGCTTTTCAGTTAAGAGGGAGAAACGTGTGAGCTTTATGAACAATGTAGCTTCCTTTGATGTGAAAAGTGACTGCGTTTACCTGAAACGAAGTCTTGCTTGTAGAAAGACACAGAGCCTGGCATTTAACTCCGTTTCTGAAGATAAACACACGGCACAGTTCTCATCCATGAAACACACTCTGCTTTAGAGCAAGAAGCACGCTCTTGTTTACTAGATTCTCTAATACAGAGGGAAACGTGAGTGTGCTCAGAACAAAAGAACTGTGTTTCCTACACATGGACCATATCTAGTTCAACTCTGTTTCTGAAACTGATACAAACCACAGGTCCTCTAACATCCAATGCTTTTCAGTTAAGAGCGAGAAACGTGTGGGCTTCGTGAACAATGTAGCTTCGTTTGAGGTGAAAAGTGACTGCGTTTACCTGAAACGAAGTCTTGCTTGTAGGAAGACACATGCCTGGCATTTAACTCCGTTTCTGAAGGGAAACACACGGCACAGTTCTCATCCATGAAACACACTCTGTTTTGAGCAAGAGGCACGCTCTTGCTTTATGGAGTCTCTAATTCAGAGGGAAACGTGAGTGTGCTCAGAACAAAAGAACTGTGTTTCCTACACACAGGGACCATATCTAGTTCAACTCTGTTTCTGAAACTGATACAAACCACAGGTCGTCTAACATCCAATGCTTTTCAGTTAAGAGCGAGAAATGTGTGAGCTTCGTGAACAATGTAGCTTCCTTTGAGCTGAAAAGTGACTGCGTTTACATGAAACGAAGTCTTGCTTGTAGGAAGACACACGCCTGGCATTTAACTCTGTTTCTGAAGGGAAACACACGGCACAGTTCTCATCCATGAAACACATTCTGCTTTAGAGCAAGAGGCACGCTCTTGCTTTCTAGAGTCTCTAATACAGAGGGAAACGTGAGTGTGCTCAGAACAAAAGAACTGTGTTTCCTACACACGGACCATATCTAGTTCAACTCTGTTTCTGAAACTGATACAAACCACAGGTCCTCAAACATGCAATGCTTTTCAGTTAAGAGCGAGAAATGTGTGAGCTTTATGAACAATGTAGCTTCCTTTGATGTGAAAAGTGACTGCGTTTACCTGAAACGAAGTCTTGCTTGTAGAAAGACACAGAGCCTGGCATTTACCTCCATTTCTGAAGATAAACACACGGCACAGTTCTCATCCATGAAACACACTCTGCTTTAGAGCAAGAAGCACGCTCTTGCTTACTAGATTCTCTAATACAGAGGGAAAAGTGAGTGTGCTCAGAAGAAAAGAACTGTGTTTCCTACACACACAGACCATATCTAGTTCAACTCTGTTTCTGAAACTGATACAAACCACAGGTCCTGTAACATCCAATGCTTTTCAGTTAAGAGCGAGAAATGTGTGAGCTTCGTGAACAATGTAGCTTCGTTTGAGCTGAAAAGTGACTGTGTTTACCTGAAACGAAGTCTTGCTTGTAGAAAGACACAGAGCCTGGCATTTAACTCCGTTTCTGAAGGGAAACACATGGCACAGTTCTCATCCATGAAACACACTCTGCTTTAGAGCAAGAAGCACGCTCTTGTTTACTAGATTCTCTAATACAGAGGGAAACGTGAGTGTGCTCAGAACAAAAGAACTGTGTTTCCTACACACACAGACCATATCTAGTTCAACTCTGTTTCTGAAACTGATACAAACCACAGGTCCTGTAACATCCAATGCTTTTCAGTTAAGAGCGAGAAATGTGTGAGCTTCATGAACAATGTAGCTTCGTTTGAGCTGAAAAGTGACTGCGTTTACCTGAAACGAAGTCTTGCTTGTAGGAACACACACGCCTGGCATTTAACTCCATTTCTGAAGGGAAACACACGGCACAGTTCTCATCCATGAAACACACTCTGCTTTAGAGCAAGAGGCACGCTCTTGCTTTCTAGAGTCTCTAATACAGAGGGAAACGTGAGTGTGCTCAGAACAATAGAACTGTGTTTTCTACACACACGGACCATATCTAGTTCAACTCTGTTTCTGAAACTGATACGAACCACAGGTCATCTAATATCCAATGCTTTTCAGTTATGAGGGAGAAATGTGTGAGCTTCGTGAACAATGTAGCTTCGTTTGAGCTGAAAAGTGACTGCGTTTACCTGGTACGAAATCTTGCTGTAAGAAGACACACGCCTGGCATTTAACTCCGTTTCTGAAGAGAAACGCACTGCACAGTTCTCATCCATGAAACACACTCTGCTTTAGAGCAAGAAGCATGCTCTTGCTTTCTAGAGTCTGTAATAGAGAGGGAAACGTGAGTGTGCTCAGAACAAAAGAACTGTGTTTCCTACACACATGGACCATATCCAGTTCAACTCTGTTTCTGAAACTGATACAAACCACAGGTCCTCTAACATCCAATGCTTTTCAGTTAAGAGTGAGAAACGTGTGAGCTTCGTGAACCATGTAGCTTCCTTTGAGCTGAAAAGTGACTGCGTTTACCTGAAACGAAGTCTTGCTTGTAGGAAGACACACGCCTGGCATTTAACTCCGTTTCTGAAGGGAAACACACGGCACAGTTCTCATCCATGAAACACATTCTGCTTTAGAGCAAGAGGCACGCTCTTGCTTTCTAGAGTCTCTAATACAGAGGGAAACGTGAGTGTGCTCAGAACAAAAGAACTGTGTTTCCTACACACACGGACCATAATTAGTTCAACTCTGTTTCTGAAACTGATACAAACCACAGGTCCTGTAACATCCAATGCTTTTCAGTTAAGAGCGAGAAATCTGTGAGCTTCGTGAACAATGTAGCTTCGTTTGAGCTGAAAAGTGACTGCGTTTACCTGAAACGAAGTCTTGCTTGTAGGACCACACACGCCTGGCATTTAACTCCATTTCTGAAGGGAAACACATGGCACAGTTCTCATCCATGAAACACATTCTGCTTTAGAGCAAGAAGCACGCTCTTGCTTTCTAGAGTCTCTAATACAGAGGTAAACGTGCGTGTTATCAGAACAATAGAACTGTGTTTCCTACATACACGGACCATATCTAGTTCAACTCTGTTTCTGAAACTGATACGAACCACAGGTCGTCTAATATCCAATGCTTTTCAGTTAAGAGGGAGTAATGTGTGAGCTTCGTAAACATGTAGCTTCGTTTGAGCTGAAAAGTGACTGCATTTACTTGGTACGAAGTCTTGCTTGTAGGAAGACACACGCCTGGCATTTAACTCCGTTTCTGAAGGGAAACACACGGCACAGATCTCATCCATGAAACACACTCTGCTTTAGAGCAAGAAGCATGCTCTTGCTTTCTAGAGTCTCTAATAGAGAGGGAAACGTGAGTGTGCTCAGAACAAAAGAACTGTGTTTCCTACACACACAGACCATATTAGTTCAACTCTGTTTCTGAAACTGATACAAACCACAGGTCCTCTAACATCCAATGCTTTTCAGTTAAGAGTGAGAAAAGTGTGAGCTTCGTGAACAATGTAGCTTCGTTTGAGCTGAAAAGTGACTGCGTTAACCTGGTACGAAGTCTTGCTTGTAGAAAGACACACGCCTGGCATTTAACTCCGTTTCTGAAGGGAAACACACAGCACATTTCTCATCCATGAAACACATTCTGCTTTAGAGCAAGAAGCACGCTCTTGCTTTCTATAGTCTCTAATAAAGAGGGAAACGTGAGTGTGATCAGAACAAAAGAACTGTGTTTCCTACACACACGGACCATATCTAGTTCAACTCTGTTTCTGAAACTGATACAAACCACAGGTCGTCTAACATCCAATGCTTTTCAGTTAAGAGCGAGAAATGTGTGAGCTTCGTGAACAATGTAGCTTCCTTTGAGCTGAAAAGTGACTGCGTTTACATGAAACGAAGTCTTGCTTGTAGGAAGACACACTCCTGGCATTTAACTCCGTTTCTCAAGGGAAACACACGGCACAGTTCTCATCCATGAAACACACTCTGTTTTGAGCAAGAGGCACGCACTTGCTTTATGGTGTCTCTAATACAGAGGGAAACGTGAGTGTGCTCAGAACAAAAGAACTGTGTTTCCTACACACACGGACCATATCTAGTTCAACTCTGTTTCTGAAACTGATACAAACCACAGGTCGTCTAACATCCAATGCTTTTCAGTTAAGAGGGAGAAATGTGTGAGCTTCGTGAACAATGTAGCTTAGTTTTAGCTGAAAAGTGACTGCGTTTACCTGGTACGAAGTCTTGCTTGTAGGAAGACACACGCCTGGCATTTAACTCCGTTTCTGAAGGGAAACACACGGCACAGTTCTCATCCATGAAACACACTCTGCTTTAGAGCAAGAAGCACGCTCTTGCTTTCTAGAGTCTCTAATAGAGACGGAAACGTGAGTGTGCTCAGAACAAAAGAACTGTGTTTCCTACACACAGAGACGATATCTAGTTCTAATCTGTTTCTGACACTGATACAAACCACAGGTCCTGTAACATCCAATGCTTTTCAGTTAAGAGCGAGAAATGTGTGAGCTTCGTGAACAATGTAGCTTCATTTAAGCTGAAAAGTGACTGCGTTTACCTGAAACGATGTCTTGCTTGTAGGAACACACACGCCTGGCATTTAACTCCATTTCTGAAGGGAAACACATGGCACAGTTCTCTTCCATGAAACACATTCTGCTTTAGAGCAAGAAGCACGCTCTTGCTTTCTACAGTCTCTAAGACAGAGGTAAACGTGCGTGTTATCAGAACAATAGAACGGTGTTTCCTACACACAAGGACCATATCTAGTTCAAATCTGTTTCTGAAACTGATACGAACCACAGGTCATCTAATATCCAATGCTTTTCAGTTAAGAGGGAGAAATGTGTGAGCTTCGTGAACAATGTATCTTCGTTTGAGCTGAAAACTGACTGCGTTTACCTGTTACGAAGTCTTGCTTGTAGGAAGACACACGCCTGGCATTTAACTCCATTTCTGAAGAGAAACACACGGCACAGATCTCATCCATGAAACACACTCTGCTTTAGAGCAAGAAGCATGCTCATGCTTACTAGAGTCTCTAATACAGAGGGAAACGTGAGTGTGCTCAGAAGAAAAGAACTGTGTTTCCTACACACAGAGACCATATCTAGTTCAACTCTGTTTCTGAAACTGATACAATCCACAGGTCCTCTAACATCCAATGCTTTTCAGTTAAGAGTGAGAAACGTGTGAGCTTCGTGAACCATGTAGCTTCCTTTGAGCTGAAAAGTGACTGCGTTTACCTGAAACGAAGTCTTGCTTGTAGGAAGACACACGCCTGGCATTTAACTCCGTTTCTGAAGGGAAACACACGGCACAGTTCTCATCCATGAAACACATTCTGCTTTAGAGCAAGAGGCACGCTCTTGCTTTCTAGAGTCTCTAATACAGAGGGAAACGTGAGTGTGCTCAGAACAAAAGAACTGTGTTTCCTACACACACGGACCATAATTAGTTCAACTCTGTTTCTGAAACTGATACAAACCACAGGTCCTGTAACATCCAATGCTTTTCAGTTAAGAGCGAGAAATGTGTTAGCTTCGTGAACAATGTAGCTTCGTTTGAGCTGAAAAGTGACTGCGTTTACCTGAAACGAAGTCTTGCTTGTAGGACCACACACGCCTGGCATTTAACTCCATTTCTGAAGGGAAACACATGGCACAGTTCTCATCCATGAAACACATTCTGCTTTAGAGCAAGAAGCACGCTCTTGCTTTCTAGAGTCTCTAATACAGAGGTAAACGTGCGTGTTATCAGAACAATAGAACTGTGTTTCCTACATACACGGACCATATCTAGTTCAACTCTGTTTCTGAAACTGATACGAACCACAGGTCGTCTAATATCCAATGCTTTTCAGTTAAGAGGGAGTAATGTGTGAGCTTCGTAAACATGTAGCTTCGTTTGAGCTGAAAAGTGACTGCATTTACTTGGTACGAAGTCTTGCTTGTAGGAAGACACACGCCTGGCATTTAACTCCGTTTCTGAAGGGAAACACACGGCACAGATCTCATCCATGAAACACACTCTGCTTTAGAGCAAGAAGCATGCTCTTGCTTTCTAGAGTCTCTAATAGAGAGGGAAACGTGAGTGTGCTCAGAACAAAAGAACTGTGTTTCCTACACACACAGACCATATTAGTTCAACTCTGTTTCTGAAACTGATACAAACCACAGGTCCTCTAACATCCAATGCTTTTCAGTTAAGAGTGAGAAAAGTGTGAGCTTCGTGAACAATGTAGCTTCGTTTGAGCTGAAAAGTGACTGCGTTTACCTGGTACGAAGTCTTGCTTGTAGAAAGACACACGCCTGGCATTTAACTCCGTTTCTGAAGGGAAACACACAGCACATTTCTCATCCATGAAACACATTCTGCTTTAGAGCAAGAAGCACGCTCTTGCTTTCTATAGTCTCTAATAAAGAGGGAAACGTGAGTGTGATCAGAACAAAAGAACTGTGTTTCCTACACACGGACCATATCTAGTTCAACTCTGTTTCTGAAACTAATACAAACCACAGGTCCTCTAACATCCAATGCTTTTCAGTTAAGAGCGAGAAACGTGTGGGCTTCGTGAACAATGTAGCTTCGTTTGAGGTGAAAAGTGACTGCGTTTACCTGAAACGAAGTCTTGCTTGTAGGAAGACACACACCTGGCATTTAACTCCGTTTCTGAAGGGAAACACACGGCACAGTTCTCATCCATGAAACACACTCTGTTTTGAGCAAGAGGCACGCTCTTGCTTTATGGAGTCTCTAATACAGAGGGAAACGTGAGTGTGCTCAGAACAAAAGAACTGTGTTTCCTACACACACGGACCATATCTAGTTCAACTCTGTTTCTGAATCTGATACAAACCACAGGTCGTCTAACATCCAATGCTTTTCAGTTAAGAGCGAGAAATGTGTGAGCTTCGTGAACAATGTAGCTTCCTTTGAGCTGAAAAGTGACTGCGTTTACATGAAACGAAGTCTTGCTTATAGAAAGACACAGAGCCTTGCATTTAACTCCGTTTCTGAAGATAAACACACGGCACAGTTCTCATCCATGAAACACACTCTGCATTAGAGCAAGAAGCATGCTCTTGTTTACTAGATTCTCTAATACAGAGGGAAACGTGAGTGTGCTCAGAAGAAAAGAACTGTGTTTCCTACACACACAGACCATATCTAGTTCAACTCTGTTTCTGAAACTGATACAAACCACAGGTCCTGTAACATCCAATGCTTTTCAGTTAAGAGCGAGAAATGTGTGAGCTTCGTGAACAATGTAGCTTCCTTTGAGCTGAAAAGTGACTGCGTTTACCTGAAATGAATTCTTGCTTGTAGGACCACACACGCCTGGCATTTAACTCCATTTCTGAAGGGAAACACATGGCACAGTTCTCATCCATGAAACACATTCTGCTTTAGAGCAAGAAGCACGCTCTTGCTTTCTAGAGTCTCTAATACAGAGGTAAACGTGCGTGTTATCAGAACAATAGAACTGTGTTTCGTACATACACGGACCATATCTAGTTCAACTCTGTTTCTGAAACTGATACGAACCACAGGTCGTCTAATATCCAATGCTTTTCAGTTAAGAGGGAGTAATGTGTGAGCTTCGTAAACATGTAGCTTCGTTTGAGCTGAAAAGTGACTGCATTTACCTGGTACGAAGTCTTGCTTGTAGGAAGACACACGCCTGGCATTTAACTCCGTTTCTGAAGGGAAACACACGGCACAGATCTCATCCATGAAACACACTCTGCTTTAGAGCAAGAAGCATGCTCTTGCTTTCTAGAGTCTCTAATAGAGAGGGAAACGTGAGTGTGCTCAGAACAAAAGAACTGTGTTTCCTACACACATAGACCATATCTAGTTCAACTCTGTTTCTGAAACTGATACAAACCACAGGTCCTCTAACATCCAATGCTTTTCAGTTAAGAGTGAGAAAAGTGTGAGCGTCGTGAACAATGTAGCTTCGTTTGAGCTGAAAAGTGACTGCGTTTACCTGGTACGAAGTCTTGCTTTTAGAAAGACACACGCCTGGCATTTAACTCCGTTTCTGAAGGGAAACACACAGCACATTTCTCATCCATGAAACACATTCTGCTTTAGAGCAAGAAGCACGCTCTTGCTTTCTATAGTCTCTAATAAAGAGGGAAACGTGAGTGTGATCAGAACAAAAGAACTGTGTTTCCTACACACACGGACCATATCTAGTTCAACTCTGTTTCTGAAACTGATACAAACCACAGGTCCTCTAACATCCAAAGCTTTTCAGTAAAGAGTGAGAAACTTGTGAGCTTCGTGAACAATGTAGCTTAGTTTGAGCTGAAAAGTGACTGCGTTTACCTGAAACGAAGTCTTGCTTGTAGGAAGACACACACCTGGCATTTAACTCCGTTTCTGAAGATAAACACACGGCACAGTTCTCATCCATGAAACACACTCTGCTTTAGAGCAAGAGGCACGCTCTTGCTTTCTAGAGTCTCTAATACAGAGGGAAACGTGAGTGTGCTCATAACAAAAGAACTGTGTTTCCTACACACGGACCATATCTAGTTCAACTCTGTTTCTGAAACTGATACAAACCACAGGTCCTCAAACATCCAATGCTTTTCAGTTAACAGCGAGAAACGTGTGGTCTTCATGAACAATGTAGCTTCGTTTGAGGTGCAAAGTGACTGTGTTTACCTGAAACGAAGTCTTGCTTGTAGGAAGACACACGCCTGGCATTTAACTCCGTTTCTGAAGGGAAACACACGGCACAGTTCTCAACCATGAAACACACTCTGCTTTAGAGCAAGAGGCACGCTCTTGCTTTATAGAGTCTCTAATACAGAGGGAAACGTAAGTGTGCTCAGAAGAAAAGAACTGTGTTTCCTACACACACGGACCATATCTAGTTCAACTCTGTTTCTGAAACTGATACAAACCACAGGTCCTCAAACATCCAATGCTTTATATTTAAGAGCGAGAAACGTGTGGGTTTCGTGAACAATGTAGCTTCGTTTGAACTGAAAAGTGACTGCCTTTACCTGAAATGAAGTCTTGCTTGTAGGAAGACAAGCACCTGGCATTTAACTCTGTTTCTGAAGGGAAACACACAGCACAGTTCTCATCCATGAAACACACTCTGCTTTAGAGCAAGAAGCATGCTCTTGCTTTCTAGAGTCTCTAGTAGAGAGGGAAACGTGAATGTGCTCAGAACAAAAGAACTGTGTTTCCTACACACAGGGACCATATCTAGTTCAACTCTGTTTCTGAAACTGATACAAACCACAGGTCGTCTCACATCTAATGCTTTTCAGTTAAGAGTGAGAAATGTGTGAGCTTCGTGAACAATGTAGCTTCCTTTGAGCTGAAAAGTGACTGCGTTTACATGAAACGAAGTCTTGCTTGTAGGAAGACACACGCCTGGCATTTAACTCCGTTTCTGAAGGGAAACACACGGCACAGTTCGCATCCATGAAACACACTCTGATTTAGAGCAAGAGGCACGCTCTTGCTTTCTAGAGTCTCTAATACAGAGGGAAACGTGAGTGTGCTCAGAACAAAAGAACTGTGTTTCCTACACACGGACCATATCTAGTTCAACTCTGTTTCTGAAACTGATACAAACCACAGGTCCTGAAACATCCAATGCTTTTCAGTTAAGAGCGAGAAACGTGTGAGCTTTATGAACAATGTAGCTTCCTTTGATGTGAAAAGTGACTGCGTTTACCTGAAACGAAGTCTTGCTTGTAGAAAGACACAGAGCCTGGCATTTAACTCCGTTTCTGAAGATAAACACACGGCACAGTTCTCATCCATGAAACACACTCTGCTTTAGAGCAAGAAGCACGCTCTTGCTTACTAGATTCTCTAATACAGAGGGAAAAGTGAGTGTGCTCAGAAGAAAAGAACTGTGTTTCCTACACACACAGACCATATCTAGTTCAACTCTGTTTCTGAAACTGATACAAACCACAGGTCCTGTAACATCCAATACTTTTCAGTTAAGAGCGAGAAATGTGTGAGCTTCGTGAACAATGTAGCTTCGTTTGAGCTGAAAAGTGACTGCGTTTACCTGAAACGAATTCTTGCTTGTAGGAAGACACACGCATGGCATTTTACTCCGTTTCTGAAGGGAAACACACGGCACAGTTCTCATCCATGAAAAACATTCTGCTTTAGAGCAAGAGGCACGCTCTTGCTTTCTAGAGTCTCTAATACATTGGGAAACATGAGTGTGCTCAGAACAAAAGAACTGTGTTTCCTACACACACGGACCATAATTAGTTCAACTCTGTTTCTGAAATTGATACAAACCACAGGTCCTCTAACATCCAATGCTTTTCAGTTAAGAGCGAGAAATGTGTGAGGTCGTGAACAATGTAGCTTTGTTTGAGGTGAAAAGTGACTGTGTATACCTGAAACGAAGTCTTGCTTGTAGAAAGACACACGCCTGGCATTTAACTCCGTTTCTGAAGGGAAACACACGGCACAGTTCTCATCCATGAAACACACTCTGCTTTAGAGCAAGAGGCACGCTCTTGCTTTCTAGAGTCTCTAATACAGAGGGAAACGTGAGTGTGCTCAGAACAAAAGAACTGTGTTTCCTACACATGGACCATATCTAGTTCAACTCTGTTTCTGAAACTGATACAAACCACAGGTCCTCTAACATCCAATGCTTTTCAGTTAAGAGCGAGAAACGTGTGGGCTTCGTGAACAATGTAGCTTCGTTTGAGGTGAAAAGTGACTGCGTTTACCTGAAACGAAGTCTTGCTTGTAGGAAGACACATGCCTGGCATTTAACTCCGTTTCTGAAGGGAAACACACGGCACAGTTCTCATCCATGAAACACACTCTGTTTTGAGCAAGAGGCACGCTCTTGCTTTATGGGGTCTCTAATTCAGAGGGAAATGTGAGTGTGCTCAGAACAAAAGAACTGTGTTTCCTACACACACGGACCATATCTAGTTCAACTCTGTTTCTGAAACTGATACAAACCACAGGTCGTCTAACATCCAATGCTTTTCAGTTAAGAGGGAGAAATGTGTGAGCTTCGTGAACAATGTAGCTTAGTTTTAGCTGAAAAGTGACTGCGTTTACCTGGTACGAAGTCTTGCTTGTAGGAAGACACACGCCTGGCATTTAACTCCGTTTCTGAAGGGAAACACACGGCACAGTTCTCATCCATGAAACACACTCTGCTTTAGAGCAAGAAGCACGCTCTTGCTTTCTAGAGTCTCTAATAGAGACGGAAACGTGAGTGTGCTCAGAACAAAAGAACTGTGTTTCCTACACACAGAGACGATATCTAGTTCAAATCTGTTTCTGACACTGATACAAACCACAGGTCCTGTAACATCCAATGCTTTTCAGTTAAGAGCGAGAAATGTGTGAGCTTCGTGAACAATGTAGCTTCATTTAAGCTGAAAAGTGACTGCGTTTACCTGAAACGATGTCTTGCTTGTAGGAACACACACGCCTGGCATTTAACTCCATTTCTGAAGGGAAACACATGGCACAGTTCTCTTCCATGAAACACATTCTGCTTTAGAGCAAGAAGCACGCTCTTGCTTTCTACAGTCTCTAAGACAGAGGTAAACGTGCGTGTTATCAGAACAATAGAACGGTGTTTCCTACACACAAGGACCATATCTAGTTCAAATCTGTTTCTGAAACTGATACGAACCACAGGTCATCTAATATCCAATGCTTTTCAGTTAAGAGGGAGAAATGTGTGAGCTTCGTGAACAATGTATCTTCGTTTGAGCTGAAAAGTGACTGCGTTTACCTGTTACGAAGTCTTGCTTGTAGGAAGACACACGCCTGGCATTTAACTCCATTTCTGAAGAGAAACACACGGCACAGTTCTCATCCATGAAACACACTCTGCTTTAGAGCAAGAAGCATGCTCTTGCTTACTAGAGTCTCTAATACAGAGGGAAACGTGAGTGTGCTCAGAAGAAAAGAACTGTGTTTCCTACACACAGAGACCATATCTAGTTCAACTCTGTTTCTGAAACTGATACAATCCACAGGTCCTATAACATCCAATGCTTTTCAGTTAAGAGTGAGAAACGTGTGAGCTTCATGAACAATGTAGCTTCCTTTGAGCTGAAAAGTGACTGCGTTTACATGAAACGAAGTCTTGCTTGTAGGAAGACACACGCCTGGCATTTAACTCCGTTTCTGAAGGGAAACACACGGCACAGTTCTCATCCATGAAACACACTCTGTTTTGAGCAAGAGGCACGCTCTTGCTTTATGGAGTCTCTAATACAGAGGGAAACGTGAGTGTGCTCAGAACAAAAGAACTGTGTTTCCTACACACACGGACCATATCTAGTTCAACTCTGTTTCTGAAACTGATACAAACCACAGGTCGTCTAACATCCAATGCTTTTCACTTAAGAGCGAGAAATGTGTGAGCTTCGTGAACAATGTAGCTTCCTTTGAGCTGAAAAGTGACTGCGTTTACATGAAACGAAGTCTTGCTTCTAGGAAGACACACGCCTGGCATTTAACTCTGTTTCTGAAGGGAAACACACGGCACAGTTCTCATCCATGAAACACACTCTGCTTTAGAGCAAGAGGCACGCTCTTGCTTTCTAGAGTCTCTAATACAGAGGGAAACGTGAGTGTTATCAGAACAATAGAACTGTGTTTCCTACACACACGGACCATATCTAGTTCAACTCTGTTTCTGAAACTGATACGAACCACAGGTCATCTAATATCCAATGCTTTTCAGTTAAGAGGGAGAAATGTGTGAGCTTCGTGAACAATGTATCTTTGTTTGAGCTGAAAAGTGACTGCGTTTACCTGGTACGAAGTCTTGCTTGTAGGAAGACACACGCCTGGCATTTAACTCCATTTCTGAAGAGAAACACACGGCACAGTTCTCATCCATGAAACACACTCTGCTTTAGAGCAAGAAGCATGCTCTTGCTTTCTAGAGTCTCTAATAGAGACGGAAACGTGAGTGTGCTCAGAACAAAAGAACTGTGTTTCCTACACACATGGACCATATCTAGTTCAACTCTGTTTCTGAAACTGATACAAACCACAGGTCCTCTAACATCCAATGCTTTTCAGTTAAGAGTGAGAAACGTGTGAGCTTCTTGAACAATGTAGCTTCGTTTGAGCTGAAAAGTGACTGCGTTTACCTGAAACGAAGTCTTGCTTGTAGGAAGACACACGCCTGGCATTTAACTCCGTTTCTGAAGGGAAACACACGGCACAGTTCTCATCCATGAAACACATTCTGCTTTAGAGCAAGAGGCACGCTCTTGCTTTCTAGAGTCTCTAATACAGAGGGAAACGTGAGTGTGCTCAGAACAAAAGAACTGTGTTTCCTACACACACGGACCATAATTAGTTCAACTCTGTTTCTGAAACTGATACAAACTACAGGTCCTCTAACATCCAATGCTTTTCAGTTAAGAGCGAGAAATGTGTGAGGTCGTGAACAATGTAGCTTTGTTTGAGGTGAAAAGTGACTGTGTATACCTGAAACGAAGTCTTTCTTGTCGAAAGACACACGCCGGGCATTTAACTCCGTTTCTGAAGGGAAACACACGGCACAGTTCTCATCCATGAAACACACTCTGCTGTAGAGCAAGAAGCACGCTCTTGCTTACTAGAGTCTCTAATACAGAGGGAAACGTGAGTGTGCTCAGAAGAAAAGAACTGTGTTTCCTACACACAGAGACCATATCTAGTTCAACTCTGTTTCTGAAACTGATACAATCCACAGGTCCTATAACATCCAATGCTTTTTAGTTAAGAGTGAGAAACGTGTGAGCTTCAAGAACAATGTAGCTTCCTTTGAGCTGAAAAGTGACTGCGTTTACATGAAACGAAGTCTTGATTGTAGGAAGACACACGCCTGGCATTTAACTCCGTTTCTGAAGGGAAACACACGGCACAGTTCTCATCCATGAAACACACTCTGCTTTAGAGCAAGAGGCACGCTCTTGCTTTCTAGAGTCTCTAATACAGAGGGAAACGTGAGTGTGCTCAGAACAAAAGAACTGTGTTTCCTACACACGGACCATATCTAGTTCAACTCTGTTTCTGAAACTGATACAAACCACAGGTCCTCTAACATCCAATGCTTTTCAGTTAAGAGCGAGAAACGTGAGGGCTTCGTGAACAATGTAGCTTCGTTTGAGGTGAAAAGTGACTGCATTTACCTGAAACGAAGTCTTGCTTGTAGGAAGACACATGCCTGGCATTTAACTCCGTTTCTGAAGGGAAACACACGGCACAGTTCTCATTAATGAAACACACTCTGTTTTGAGCAAGAGGCACGCTCTTGCTTTATGGAGTCTCTAATACAGAGGGAAACGTGAGTGTGCTCAGAACAAAAGAACTGTGTTTCCTACACACACGGACCATATCTAGTTCAACTCTGTTTCTGAAACTGATACAAACCACAGGTCGTCTAACATCCAATGCTTTTCAGTTAAGAGCGAGAAATGTGTGAGCTTCGTGAACAATGTAGCTTCCTTTGAGCTGAAAAGTGACTGCGTTTACATGAAACGAAGTCTTGCTTGTAGGAAGACACACGCCTGGCATTTAACTCTGTTTCTGAAGGGAAACACACGGCACAGTTCTCATCCATGAAACACACTCTGCTTTAGAGCAAGAGGCACGCTCTTGCTTTCTAGAGTCTCTAATACAGAGGGAAACGTGAGTGTTATCAGAACAATAGAACTGTGTTTCCTACACACACGGACCATATCTAGTTCAACTCTGTTTCTGAAACTGATACGAACCACAGGTCATCTAATATCCAATGCTTTTCAGTTAAGAGGGAGAAATGTGTGAGCTTCGTGAACAATGTATCTTCGTTTGAGCTGTAAAGTGACTGCGTTTACCTGGTACGAAGTCTTGCTTGTAGGAAGACACACGCCTGGCATTTAACTCCATTTCTGAAGAGAAACACACGGCACAGTTCTCATCCATGAAACACACTCTGCTTTAGAGCAAGAAGCATGCTCTTGCTTTCTAGAGTCTCTAATACAGAGGGAAACGTGAGTGTGCTCAGAACAAAAGAACTGTGTTTCCTACACACGGACCATATCTAGTTCAACTCTGTTTCTGAAACTGATACAAACCACAGGTCCTCTAACATCCAATGCTTTTCAGTTAAGAGCGAGAAACGTGTGGGCTTCGTGAACAATGTAGCTTCGTTTGAGCTGAAAAGTGACTGCGTTTACCTGGTACGAAGTCTTGCTTGTAGGAAGACACACGCCTGGCATTTAACTCCATTTCTGAAGAGAAACACACGGCACAGTTTTCATCCATGAAACACACTCTGCTTTAGAGCAAGAAGCATGCTCTTGCTTTCTAGAGTCTCTAATAGAGACGGAAACGTGAGTGTGCTCAGAACAAAAGAACTGTGTTTCCTACACACACGGACCATAATTAGTTCAACTCTGTTTCTGAAACTGATACAAACTACAGGTCCTCTAACATCCAATGCTTTTCAGTTAAGAGCGAGAAATGTGTGAGGTCGTGAACAATGTAGCTTTGTTTGAGGTGAAAAGTGACTGTGTATACCTGAAACGAAGTCTTTCTTGTCGAAAGACACACGCCGGGCATTTAACTCCGTTTCTGAAGGGAAACACACGGCACAGTTCTCATCCATGAAACACACTCTGCTGTAGAGCAAGAAGCACGCTCTTGCTTACTAGAGTCTCTAATACAGAGGGAAACGTGAGTGTGCTCAGAAGAAAAGAACTGTGTTTCCTACACACAGAGACCATATCTAGTTCAACTCTGTTTCTGAAACTGATACAATCCACAGGTCCTATAACATCCAATGCTTTTTAGTTAAGAGTGAGAAACGTGTGAGCTTCAAGAACAATGTAGCTTCCTTTGAGCTGAAAAGTGACTGCGTTTACATGAAACGAAGTCTTGATTGTAGGAAGACACACGCCTGGCATTTAACTCCGTTTCTGAAGGGAAACACACGGCACAGTTCTCATCCATGAAACACACTCTGCTTTAGAGCAAGAGGCACGCTCTTGCTTTCTAGAGTCTCTAATACAGAGGGAAACGTGAGTGTGCTCAGAACAAAAGAACTGTGTTTCCTACACTCGGACCATATCTAGTTCAACTCTGTTTCTGAAACTGATACAAACCACAGGTCCTCTAACATCCAATGCTTTTCAGTTAAGAGCGAGAAACGTGAGGGCTTCGTGAACAATGTAGCTTCGTTTGAGGTGAAAAGTGACTGCATTTACCTGAAACGAAGTCTTGCTTGTAGGAAGACACATGCCTGGCATTTAACTCCGTTTCTGAAGGGAAACACACGGCACAGTTCTCATTAATGAAACACACTCTGTTTTGAGCAAGAGGCACGCTCTTGCTTTATGGAGTCTCTAATACAGAGGGAAACGTGAGTGTGCTCAGAACAAAAGAACTGTGTTTCCTACACACACGGACCATATCTAGTTCAACTCTGTTTCTGAAACTGATACAAACCACAGGTCGTCTAACATCCAATGCTTTTCAGTTAAGAGCGAGAAACGTGTGAGCTTCGTGAACAATGTAGCTTCGTTTGAGCTGAAAAGTGACTGCGTTTACCTGAATCGAAGTCTTGCTTGTAGGAAGACACACGCCTGGCATTTAACTCCGTTTCTGAAGGGAAACACACGGCACAGTTCTCATCCATGAAACACACTCTGCTTTAGAGCAAGAAGCATGCTCTTGCTTACTAGAGTCTCTAATACAGAGGGAAACGTGAGTGTGCTCAGAAGAAAAGAACTGTGTTTCCTACACACAGAGACCATATCTAGTTCAACTCTGTTTCTGAAACTGATACAATCCACAGGTCCTATAACATCCAATGCTTTTCAGTTAAGAGTGAGAAACGTGTGAGCTTCATGAACAATGTAGCTTCCTTTGAGCTGAAAAGTGACTGCGTTTACATGAAACGAAGTCTTGCTTGTAGGAAGACACACGCCTGGCATTTAACTCCGTTTCTGAAGGGAAACACACGGCACAGTTCTCATCCATGAAACACACTCTGTTTTGAGCAAGAGGCACGCTCTTGCTTTATGGAGTCTCTAATACAGAGGGAAACGTGAGTGTGCTCAGAACAAAAGAACTGTGTTTCCTACACACACGGACCATATCTAGTTCAACTCTGTTTCTGAAACTGATACAAACCACAGGTCGTCTAACATCCAATGCTTTTCACTTAAGAGCGAGAAATGTGTGAGCTTCGTGAACAATGTAGCTTCCTTTGAGCTGAAAAGTGACTGCGTTTACATGAAACGAAGTCTTGCTTCTAGGAAGACACACGCCTGGCATTTAACTCTGTTTCTGAAGGGAAACACACGGCACAGTTCTCATCCATGAAACACACTCTGCTTTAGAGCAAGAGGCACGCTCTTGCTTTCTAGAGTCTCTAATACAGAGGGAAACGTGAGTGTTATCAGAACAATAGAACTGTGTTTCCTACACACACGGACCATATCTAGTTCAACTCTGTTTCTGAAACTGATACGAACCACAGGTCATCTAATATCCAATGCTTTTCAGTTAAGAGGGAGAAATGTGTGAGCTTCGTGAACAATGTATCTTTGTTTGAGCTGAAAAGTGACTGCGTTTACCTGGTACGAAGTCTTGCTTGTAGGAAGACACACGCCTGGCATTTAACTCCATTTCTGAAGAGAAACACACGGCACAGTTCTCATCCATGAAACACACTCTGCTTTAGAGCAAGAAGCATGCTCTTGCTTTCTAGAGTCTCTAATAGAGACGGAAACGTGAGTGTGCTCAGAACAAAAGAACTGTGTTTCCTACACACATGGACCATATCTAGTTCAACTCTGTTTCTGAAACTGATACAAACCACAGGTCCTCTAACATCCAATGCTTTTCAGTTAAGAGTGAGAAACGTGTGAGCTTCTTGAACAATGTAGCTTCGTTTGAGCTGAAAAGTGACTGCGTTTACCTGAAACGAAGTCTTGCTTGTAGGAAGACACACGCCTGGCATTTAACTCCGTTTCTGAAGGGAAACACACGGCACAGTTCTCATCCATGAAACACATTCTGCTTTAGAGCAAGAGGCACGCTCTTGCTTTCTAGAGTCTCTAATACAGAGGGAAACGTGAGTGTGCTCAGAACAAAAGAACTGTGTTTCCTACACACACGGACCATAATTAGTTCAACTCTGTTTCTGAAACTGATACAAACTACAGGTCCTCTAACATCCAATGCTTTTCAGTTAAGAGCGAGAAATGTGTGAGGTCGTGAACAATGTAGCTTTGTTTGAGGTGAAAAGTGACTGTGTATACCTGAAACGAAGTCTTTCTTGTCGAAAGACACACGCCGGGCATTTAACTCCGTTTCTGAAGGGAAACACACGGCACAGTTCTCATCCATGAAACACACTCTGCTGTAGAGCAAGAAGCACGCTCTTGCTTACTAGAGTCTCTAATACAGAGGGAAACGTGAGTGTGCTCAGAAGAAAAGAACTGTGTTTCCTACACACAGAGACCATATCTAGTTCAACTCTGTTTCTGAAACTGATACAATCCACAGGTCCTATAACATCCAATGCTTTTTAGTTAAGAGTGAGAAACGTGTGAGCTTCAAGAACAATGTAGCTTCCTTTGAGCTGAAAAGTGACTGCGTTTACATGAAACGAAGTCTTGATTGTAGGAAGACACACGCCTGGCATTTAACTCCGTTTCTGAAGGGAAACACACGGCACAGTTCTCATCCATGAAACACACTCTGCTTTAGAGCAAGAGGCACGCTCTTGCTTTCTAGAGTCTCTAATACAGAGGGAAACGTGAGTGTGCTCAGAACAAAAGAACTGTGTTTCCTACACACGGACCATATCTAGTTCAACTCTGTTTCTGAAACTGATACAAACCACAGGTCCTCTAACATCCAATGCTTTTCAGTTAAGAGCGAGAAACGTGAGGGCTTCGTGAACAATGTAGCTTCGTTTGAGGTGAAAAGTGACTGCATTTACCTGAAACGAAGTCTTGCTTGTAGGAAGACACATGCCTGGCATTTAACTCCGTTTCTGAAGGGAAACACACGGCACAGTTCTCATTAATGAAACACACTCTGTTTTGAGCAAGAGGCACGCTCTTGCTTTATGGAGTCTCTAATACAGAGGGAAACGTGAGTGTGCTCAGAACAAAAGAACTGTGTTTCCTACACACACGGACCATATCTAGTTCAACTCTGTTTCTGAAACTGATACAAACCACAGGTCGTCTAACATCCAATGCTTTTCAGTTAAGAGCGAGAAATGTGTGAGCTTCGTGAACAATGTAGCTTCCTTTGAGCTGAAAAGTGACTGCGTTTACATGAAACGAAGTCTTGCTTGTAGGAAGACACACGCCTGGCATTTAACTCTGTTTCTGAAGGGAAACACACGGCACAGTTCTCATCCATGAAACACACTCTGCTTTAGAGCAAGAGGCACGCTCTTGCTTTCTAGAGTCTCTAATACAGAGGGAAACGTGAGTGTTATCAGAACAATAGAACTGTGTTTCCTACACACACGGACCATATCTAGTTCAACTCTGTTTCTGAAACTGATACGAACCACAGGTCATCTAATATCCAATGCTTTTCAGTTAAGAGGGAGAAATGTGTGAGCTTCGTGAACAATGTATCTTCGTTTGAGCTGTAAAGTGACTGCGTTTACCTGGTACGAAGTCTTGCTTGTAGGAAGACACACGCCTGGCATTTAACTCCATTTCTGAAGAGAAACACACGGCACAGTTCTCATCCATGAAACACACTCTGCTTTAGAGCAAGAAGCATGCTCTTGCTTTCTAGAGTCTCTAATACAGAGGGAAACGTGAGTGTGCTCAGAACAAAAGAACTGTGTTTCCTACACACGGACCATATCTAGTTCAACTCTGTTTCTGAAACTGATACAAACCACAGGTCCTCTAACATCCAATGCTTTTCAGTTAAGAGCGAGAAACGTGTGGGCTTCGTGAACAATGTAGCTTCGTTTGAGCTGAAAAGTGACTGCGTTTACCTGGTACGAAGTCTTGCTTGTAGGAAGACACACGCCTGGCATTTAACTCCATTTCTGAAGAGAAACACACGGCACAGTTTTCATCCATGAAACACACTCTGCTTTAGAGCAAGAAGCATGCTCTTGCTTTCTAGAGTCTCTAATAGAGACGGAAACGTGAGTGTGCTCAGAACAAAAGAACTGTGTTTCCTACACACACGGACCATAATTAGTTCAACTCTGTTTCTGAAACTGATACAAACTACAGGTCCTCTAACATCCAATGCTTTTCAGTTAAGAGCGAGAAATGTGTGAGGTCGTGAACAATGTAGCTTTGTTTGAGGTGAAAAGTGACTGTGTATACCTGAAACGAAGTCTTTCTTGTCGAAAGACACACGCCGGGCATTTAACTCCGTTTCTGAAGGGAAACACACGGCACAGTTCTCATCCATGAAACACACTCTGCTGTAGAGCAAGAAGCACGCTCTTGCTTACTAGAGTCTCTAATACAGAGGGAAACGTGAGTGTGCTCAGAAGAAAAGAACTGTGTTTCCTACACACAGAGACCATATCTAGTTCAACTCTGTTTCTGAAACTGATACAATCCACAGGTCCTATAACATCCAATGCTTTTTAGTTAAGAGTGAGAAACGTGTGAGCTTCAAGAACAATGTAGCTTCCTTTGAGCTGAAAAGTGACTGCGTTTACATGAAACGAAGTCTTGATTGTAGGAAGACACACGCCTGGCATTTAACTCCGTTTCTGAAGGGAAACACACGGCACAGTTCTCATCCATGAAACACACTCTGCTTTAGAGCAAGAGGCACGCTCTTGCTTTCTAGAGTCTCTAATACAGAGGGAAACGTGAGTGTGCTCAGAACAAAAGAACTGTGTTTCCTACACTCGGACCATATCTAGTTCAACTCTGTTTCTGAAACTGATACAAACCACAGGTCCTCTAACATCCAATGCTTTTCAGTTAAGAGCGAGAAACGTGAGGGCTTCGTGAACAATGTAGCTTCGTTTGAGGTGAAAAGTGACTGCATTTACCTGAAACGAAGTCTTGCTTGTAGGAAGACACATGCCTGGCATTTAACTCCGTTTCTGAAGGGAAACACACGGCACAGTTCTCATTAATGAAACACACTCTGTTTTGAGCAAGAGGCACGCTCTTGCTTTATGGAGTCTCTAATACAGAGGGAAACGTGAGTGTGCTCAGAACAAAAGAACTGTGTTTCCTACACACACGGACCATATCTAGTTCAACTCTGTTTCTGAAACTGATACAAACCACAGGTCGTCTAACATCCAATGCTTTTCAGTTAAGAGCGAGAAACGTGTGAGCTTCGTGAACAATGTAGCTTCGTTTGAGCTGAAAAGTGACTGCGTTTACCTGAATCGAAGTCTTGCTTGTAGGAAGACACACGCCTGGCATTTAACTCCGTTTCTGAAGGGAAACACACGGCACAGTTCTCATCCATGAAACACATTCTGCTTTAGAGCAAGAGGCACGCTATTGCTTTCTAGAGTCTCTAATACAGAGGGAAACGTGAGTGTGCTCAGAACAAAAGAACTGTGTTTCCTACACACACGGACCATAATTAGTTCAACTCTGTTTCTGAAACTGATACAAACTACAGGTCCTCTAACATCCAATGCTTTTCAGTTAAGAGCGAGAAATGTGTGAGGTCGTGAACAATGTAGCTTTGTTTGAGGTGAAAAGTGACTGTGTATACCTGAAACGAAGTCTTTCTTGTCGAAAGACACACGCCGGGCTTTTAACTCCGTTTCTGAAGGGAAACACACGGCACAGTTCTCATCCATGAAACACACTCTGCTTTAGAGCAAGAAGCACGCTCTTGCTTACTAGAGTCTCTAATACAGAGGGAAACGTGAGTGTGCTCAGAAGAAAAGAACTGTGTTTCCTACACACAGAGACCATATCTAGTTCTACTCTGTTTCTGAAACTGATACAATCCACAGGTCCTATAACATCCAATGCTTTTTAGTTAAGAGTGAGAAACGTGTGAGCTTCAAGAACAATGTAGCTTCCTTTGAGCGGAAAAGTGACTGCGATTACATGAAACGAAGTCTTGCTTGTAGGAAGACACACGCCTGGCATTTAACTCCGTTTCTGAAGGGAAACACACGGCACAGTTCTCATCCATGAAACACACTCTGCTTTAGAGCAAGAGGCACGCTCTTGCTTTCTAGAGTCTCTAATACAGAGGGAAACGTGAGTGTGCTCAGAACAAAAGAACTGTGTTTCCTACACACGGACCATATCTAGTTCAACTCTGTTTCTGAAACTGATACAAACCACAGGTCCTCTAACATCCAATGCTTTTCAGTTAAGAGCGAGAAACGTGTGGGCTTCGTGAACAATGTAGCTTCGTTTGAGGTGAAAAGTGACTGCGTTTACCTGAAACGAAGTCTTGCTTGTAGGAAGACACATGCCTGGCATTTAACTCCGTTTCTGAAGGGAAACACACGGCACAGTTCTCATTAATGAAACACACTCTGTTTTGAGCAAGAGGCACGCTCTTGCTTTATGGAGTCTCTAATACCGAGGGAAACGTGAGTGTGCTCAGAACAAAAGAACTGTGTTTCCTACACACACGGACCATATCTAGTTCAACTCTGTTTCTGAAACTGATACAAACCACAGGTCGTCTAACATCCAATGCTTTTCAGTTAAGAGCGAGAAATGTGTGAGCTTCGTGAACAATGTAGCTTCCTTTGAGCTGAAAAGTGACTGCGTTTACATGAAACGAAGTCTTGCTTGTAGGAAGACACACGCCTGGCATTTAACTCTGTTTCTGAAGGGAAACACACGGCACAGTTCTGATCCATGAAACACACTCTGCTTTAGAGCAAGAGGCATGCTCTTGCTTTCTAGAGACTCTAATACAGAGGGAAACGTGAGTGTTATCAGAACAATAGAACTGTGTTTCCTACACACACGGACCATATCTAGTTCAACTCTGTTTCTGAAACTGATACGAACCACAGGTCATCTAATATCCAATGCTTTTCAGTTAAGAGGGAGAAATGTGTGAGCTTCGTGAACAATGTAGCTTCGTTTGAGCTGAAAAGTGACTGCGTTTACCTGGTACGAAGTCTTGCTTGTAGGAAGACACACGCCTGGCATTTAACTCCATTTCTGAAGAGAAACACACGGCACAGTTTTCATCCATGAAACACACTCTGCTTTAGAGCAAGAAGCATGCTCTTGCTTTCTAGAGTCTCTAATAGAGACGGAAACGTGAGTGTGCTCAGAACAAAAGAACTGTGTTTCCTACACACATGGACCATATCTAGTTCAACTCTGTTTCTGAAACTGATACAAACCACAGGTCCTCTAACATCCAATGCTTTTCAGTTAAGAGTGAGAAACGTGTGAGCTTCGTTAACAATGTAGCTTCGTTTGAGCTGAAAAGTGACTGCGTTTACCTGAATCGAAGTCTTGCTTGTAGGAAGACACACGCCTGGCATTTAACTCCGTTTCTGAAGGGAAACACACGGCACAGTTCTCATCCATGAAACACATTCTGCTTTAGAGCAAGAGGCACGCTCTTGCTTTCTAGAGTCTCTAATACAGAGGGAAACGTGAGTGTGCTCAGAACAAAAGAACTGTGTTTCCTACACACGGACCATATCTAGTTCAACTCTGTTTCTGAAACTGATACAAACCACAGGTCCTCTAACATCCAATGCTTTTCAGTTAAGAGCGAGAAACGTGTGGGCTTCGTGAACAATGTAGCTTCGTTTGAGGTGAAAAGTGACTGCGTTTACCTGAAACGAAGTCTTGCTTGTAGGAAGACACATGCCTGGCATTTAACTCCGTTTCTGAAGGGAAACACACGGCACAGTTCTCATTAATGAAACACACTCTGTTTTGAGCAAGAGGCACGCTCTTGCTTTATGGAGTCTCTAATACAGAGGGAAACGTGAGTGTGCTCAGAACAAAAGAACTGTGTTTCCTACACACACGGACCATATCTAGTTCAACTCTGTTTCTGAAACTGATACAAACCACCGGTCGTCTAACATCCAATGCTTTTCAGTTAAGAGCGAGAAATGTGTGAGCTTCGTGAACAATGTAGCTTCCTTTGAGCTGAAAAGTGACTGCGTTTACATGAAACGAAGTCTTGCTTGTAGGAAGACACACGCCTGGCATTTAACTCTGTTTCTGAAGGGAAACACACGGCACAGTTCTCATCCATGAAACACACTCTGCTTTAGAGCAAGAGGCACGCTCTTGCTTTCTAGAGTCTCTAATACAGAGGGAAACGTGAGTGTGCTCAGAACAAAAGAACTGTGTTTCCTACACACGGACCATATCTAGTTCAACTCTGTTTCTGAAACTGATACAAACCACAGGTCCTCTAACATCCAATGCTTTTCAGTTAAGAGCGAGAAATGTGTGAGCTTCGTGAACAATGTAGCTTCCTTTGAGCTGAAAAGTGACTGCGTTTACATGAAACGAAGTCTTGCTTGTAGGAAGACACACGCTTGGCATTTAACTCTGTTTCTGAAGGGAAACACACGGCACAGTTCTCATCCATGAAACACATTCTGCTTTAGAGCAAGAGGCACGCTCTTGCTTTCTAGAGTCTCTAATACAGAGGGAAACGTGAGTGTGCTCAGAACAAAAGAACTGTGTTTCCTACACACGGACCATATCTAGTTCAACTCTGTTTCTGAAACTGATACAAACCACAGGTCCTCAAACATGCAATGCTTTTCAGTTAAGAGCGAGAAATGTGTGAGCTTTATGAACAATGTAGCTTCCTTTGATGTGAAAAGTGACTGCGTTTACCTGAAACGAAGTCTTGCTTGTAGAAAGACACAGAGCCTGGCATTTACCTCCATTTCTGAAGATAAACACACGGCACAGTTCTCATCCATGAAACACACTCTGCTTTAGAGCAAGAAGCACGCTCTTGCTTACTAGATTCTCTAATACAGAGGGAAAAGTGAGTGTGCTCAGAAGAAAAGAACTGTGTTTCCTACACACACAGACCATATCTAGTTCAACTCTGTTTCTGAAACTGATACAAACCACAGGTCCTGTAACATCCAATGCTTTTCAGTTAAGAGCGAGAAATGTGTGAGCTTCGTGAACAATGTAGCTTCGTTTGAGCTGAAAAGTGACTGTGTTTACCTGAAACGAAGTCTTGCTTGTAGAAAGACACAGAGCCTGGCATTTAACTCCGTTTCTGAAGGGAAACACATGGCACAGTTCTCATCCATGAAACACACTCTGCTTTAGAGCAAGAAGCACGCTCTTGTTTACTAGATTCTCTAATACAGAGGGAAACGTGAGTGTGCTCAGAACAAAAGAACTGTGTTTCCTACACACACAGACCATATCTAGTTCAACTCTGTTTCTGAAACTGATACAAACCACAGGTCCTGTAACATCCAATGCTTTTCAGTTAAGAGCGAGAAATGTGTGAGCTTCATGAACAATGTAGCTTCGTTTGAGCTGAAAAGTGACTGCGTTTACCTGAAACGAAGTCTTGCTTGTAGGAACACACACGCCTGGCATTTAACTCCATTTCTGCCGGGAAACACACGGCACAGTTCTCATCCATGAAACACACTCTGCTTTAGAGCAAGAGGCACGCTCTTGCTTTCTAGAGTCTCTAATACAGAGGGAAACGTGAGTGTGCTCAGAACAATAGAACTGTGTTTTCTACACACACGGACCATATCTAGTTCAACTCTGTTTCTGAAACTGATACGAACCACAGGTCATCTAATATCCAATGCTTTTCAGTTATGAGGGAGAAATGTGTGAGCTTCGTGAACAATGTAGCTTCGTTTGAGCTGAAAAGTGACTGCGTTTACCTGGTACGAAATCTTGCTGTAAGAAGACACACGCCTGGCATTTAACTCCGTTTCTGAAGAGAAACGCACTGCACAGTTCTCATCCATGAAACACACTCTGCTTTAGAGCAAGAAGCATGCTCTTGCTTTCTAGAGTCTGTAATAGAGAGGGAAACGTGAGTGTGCTCAGAACAAAAGAACTGTGTTTCCTACACACATGGACCATATCCAGTTCAACTCTGTTTCTGAAACTGATACAAACCACAGGTCCTCTAACATCCAATGCTTTTCAGTTAAGAGTGAGAAACGTGTGAGCTTCGTGAACCATGTAGCTTCCTTTGAGCTGAAAAGTGACTGCGTTTACCTGAAACGAAGTCTTGCTTGTAGGAAGACACACGCCTGGCATTTAACTCCGTTTCTGAAGGGAAACACACGGCACAGTTCTCATCCATGAAACACATTCTGCTTTAGAGCAAGAGGCACGCTCTTGCTTTCTAGAGTCTCTAATACAGAGGGAAACGTGAGTGTGCTCAGAACAAAAGAACTGTGTTTCCTACACACACGGACCATAATTAGTTCAACTCTGTTTCTGAAACTGATACAAACCACAGGTCCTGTAACATCCAATGCTTTTCAGTTAAGAGCGAGAAATGTGTGAGCTTCGTGAACAATGTAGCTTCGTTTGAGCTGAAAAGTGACTGCGTTTACCTGAAACGAAGTCTTGCTTGTAGGACCACACACGCCTGGCATTTAACTCCATTTCTGAAGGGAAACACATGGCACAGTTCTCATCCATGAAACACATTCTGCTTTAGAGCAAGAAGCACGCTCTTGCTTTCTAGAGTCTCTAATACAGAGGTAAACGTGCGTGTTATCAGAACAATAGAACTGTGTTTCCTACATACACGGACCATATCTAGTTCAACTCTGTTTCTGAAACTGATACGAACCACAGGTCGTCTAATATCCAATGCTTTTCAGTTAAGAGGGAGTAATGTGTGAGCTTTGTAAACATGTAGCTTCGTTTGAGCTGAAAAGTGACTGCATTTACTTGGTACGAAGTCTTGCTTGTAGGAAGACACACGCCTGGCATTTAACTCCGTTTCTGAAGGGAAACACACGGCACAGATCTCATCCATGAAACACACTCTGCTTTAGAGCAAGAAGCATGCTCTTGCTTTCTAGAGTCTCTAATAGAGAGGGAAACGTGAGTGTGCTCAGAACAAAAGAACTGTGTTTCCTACACACACAGACCATATTAGTTCAACTCTGTTTCTGAAACTGATACAAACCACAGGTCCTCTAACATCCAATGCTTTTCAGTTAAGAGTGAGAAAAGTGTGAGCTTCGTGAACAATGTAGCTTCGTTTGAGCTGAAAAGTGACTGCGTTTACCTGGTACGAAGTCTTGCTTGTAGAAAGACACACGCCTGGCATTTAACTCCGTTTCTGAAGGGAAATACACAGCACATTTCTCATCCATGAAACACATTCTGCTTTAGAGCAAGAAGCACGCTCTTGCTTTCTATAGTCTCTAATAAAGAGGGAAACGTGAGTGTGATCAGAACAAAAGAACTGTGTTTCCTACACACACGGACCATATCTAGTTCAACTCTGTTTCTGAAACTGATACAAACCACAGGTCGTCTAACATCCAATGCTTTTCAGTTAAGAGCGAGAAATGTGTGAGCTTCGTGAACAATGTAGCTTCCTTTGAGCTGAAAAGTGACTGCGTTTACATGAAACGAAGTCTTGCTTGTAGGAAGACACACTCCTGGCATTTAACTCCGTTTCTCAAGGGAAACACACGGCACAGTTCTCATCCATGAAACACACTCTGTTTTGAGCAAGAGGCACGCACTTGCTTTATGGTGTCTCTAATACAGAGGGAAACGTGAGTGTGCTCAGAACAAAAGAACTGTGTTTCCTACACACACGGACCATATCTAGTTCAACTCTGTTTCTGAAACTGATACAAACCACAGGTCCTGTAACATCCAATGCTTTTCACTTAAGAGCGAGAAATGTGCGAGCTTTATGAACAATGTAGCTTCGTTTGAGCTGAAAAGTGACTGCGTTTACCTGAAACGAAATCTTGCTTGTAGAAAGACACAGAGCCTGGCATTTAACTCCGTTTCTGAAGGGAAACACACGGCACAGTTCTCATCCATGAAACACAATCTGCTTTAGAGCAAGAAGCACGCTCTTGCTTACTAGAGTCTCTAATACAGAGGGAAACGTGAGTGTGCTCAGAAGAAAAGAACTGTGTTTCCTACACACAGAGACCATATCTAGTTCAACTCTGTTTCTGAAACTGATACAATCCACAGGTCCTATAACATCCAATGCTTTTCAGTTAAGAGTGAGAAACGTGTGAGCTTCATGAACAATGTAGCTTCCTTTGAGCTGTAAAGTGACTGCGTTTACATGAAACGAAGTCTTGCTTGTAGGAAGACACACGCCTGGCATTTAACTCCGTTTCTGAAGGGAAACACACGGCACAGTTCTCATCCATGAAACACACTCTGATTTAGAGCAAGAGGCACGCTCTTGCTTTCTCGAGTCTCTAATACAGAGGGAAACGTGAGTGTGCTCAGAACAAAAGAACTGTGTTTCCTACACACGGACCATATCTAGTTCAACTCTGTTTCTGAAACTAATACAAACCACAGGTCCTCTAACATCCAATGCTTTTCAGTTAAGAGCGAGAAACGTGTGGGCTTCGTGAACAATGTAGCTTCGTTTGAGGTGAAAAGTGACTGCGTTTACCTGAAACGAAGTCTTGCTTGTAGGAAGACACATGCCTGGCATTTAACTCCGTTTCTGAAGGGAAACACACGGCACAGTTCTCATCCATGAAACACACTCTGTTTTGAGCAAGAGGCACGCTCTTGCTTTATGGAGTCTCTAATAGAGAGGGAAACGTGAGTGTGCTCAGAACAAAAGAACTGTGTTTCCTACACACACGGACCATATCTAGTTCAACTCTGTTTCTGAAACTGATACAAACCACCGGTCGTCTAACATCCAATGCTTTTCAGTTAAGAGCGAGAAATGTGTGAGCTTCGTGAACAATGTAGCTTCCTTTGAGCTGAAAAGTGACTGCGTTTACATGAAACGAAGTCTTGCTTGTAGGAAGACACACGCCTGGCATTTAACTCTGTTTCTGAAGGGAAACACACGGCACAGTTCTCATCCATGAAACACACTCTGCTTTAGAGCAAGAGGCACGCTCTTGCTTTCTAGAGTCTCTAATACAGAGGGAAACGTGAGTGTGCTCAGAACAAAAGAACTGTGTTTCCTACACACGGACCATATCTAGTTCAACTCTGTTTCTGAAACTGATACAAACCACAGGTCCTCTAACATCCAATGCTTTTCAGTTAAGAGCGAGAAATGTGTGAGCTTCGTGAACAATGTAGCTTCCTTTGAGCTGAAAAGTGACTGCGTTTACATGAAACGAAGTCTTGCTTGTAGGAAGACACACGCTTGGCATTTAACTCTGTTTCTGAAGGGAAACACACGGCACAGTTCTCATCCATGAAACACATTCTGCTTTAGAGCAAGAGGCACGCTCTTGCTTTCTAGAGTCTCTAATACAGAGGGAAACGTGAGTGTGCTCAGAACAAAAGAACTGTGTTTCCTACACACGGACCATATCTAGTTCAACTCTGTTTCTGAAACTGATACAAACCACAGGTCCTGTAACATCCAATGCTTTTCAGTTAAGAGCGAGAAATGTGTGAGCTTCGTGAACAATGTAGCTTCGTTTGAGCTGAAAAGTGACTGCGTTTACCTGAAATGAATTCTTGCTTGTAGGACCACACACGCCTGGCATTAAACTCCATTTCTGAAGGGAAACACATGGCACAGTTCTCATCCATGAAACACATTCTGCTTTAGAGCAAGAAGCACGCTCTTGCTTTCTAGAGTCTCTAATACAGAGGTAAACGTGCGTGTTATCAGAACAATAGAACTGTGTTTCGTACATACACGGACCATATCTAGTTCAACTCTGTTTCTGAAACTGATACGAACCACAGGTCGTCTAATATCCAATGCTTTTCAGTTAAGAGGGAGTAATGTGTGAGCTTCGTAAACATGTAGCTTCGTTTGAGCTGAAAAGTGACTGCATTTACCTGGTACGAAGTCTTGCTTGTAGGAAGACACACGCCTGGCATTTAACTCCGTTTCTGAAGGGAAACACACGGCACAGATCTCATCCATGAAACACACTCTGCTTTAGAGCAAGAAGCATGCTCTTGCTTTCTAGAGTCTCTAATAGAGAGGGAAACGTGAGTGTGCTCAGAACAAAAGAACTGTGTTTCCTACACACATAGACCATATCTAGTTCAACTCTGTTTCTGAAACTGATACAAACCACAGGTCCTCTAACATCCAATGCTTTTCAGTTAAGAGTGAGAAAAGTGTGAGCTTCGTGAACAATGTAGCTTCGTTTGAGCTGAAAAGTGACTGCGTTTACCTGGTACGAAGTCTTGCTTTTAGAAAGACACACGCCTGGCATTTAACTCCGTTTCTGAAGGGAAACACACAGCACATTTCTCATCCATGAAACACATTCTGCTTTAGAGCAAGAAGCACGCTCTTGCTTTCTATAGTCTCTAATAAAGAGGGAAACGTGAGTGTGATCAGAACAAAAGAACTGTGTTTCCTACACACACGGACCATATCTAGTTCAACTCTGTTTCTGAAACTGATACAAACCACAGGTCGTCTAACATCCAATGCTTTTCAGTTAAGAGCGAGAAATGTGTGAGCTTCGTGAACAATGTAGCTTCGTTTGAGCTGAAAAGTGACTGCGTTTACCTGAAACGAAATCTTGCTTGTAGAAAGACACAGAGCCTGGCATTTAACTCGGTTTCTGAAGGGAAACACACGGCACAGTTCTCATCCATGAAACACACTCTGCTTTAGAGCAAGAAGCACGCTCTTGCTTTCTAGAGTCTCTAATAGAAACGGAAACGTGAGTTTGCTCAGAACAAAAGAACTGTGTTTCCTACACACACAGACCATATCTAGTTCAACTCTGTTTCTGAAACTGATACAAACCACAGGTCCTCTAACTTCCAAAGCTTTTCAGTAAAGAGTGAGAAACTTGTGAGCTTCGTGAACAATGTAGCTTAGTTTGAGCTGAAAAGTGACTGCGTTTACCTGAAACGAAGTCTTGCTTGTAGGAAGACACACACCTGGCATTTAACTCCGTTTCTGAAGATAAACACACGGCACAGTTCTCATCCATGAAACACACTCTGCTTTAGAGCAAGAGGCACGCTCTTGCTTTCTAGAGTCTCTAATACAGAGGGAAACGTGAGTGTGCTCATAACAAAAGAACTGTGTTTCCTACACACGGACCATATCTAGTTCAACTCTGTTTCTGAAACTGATACAAACCACAGGTCCTCAAACATCCAATGCTTTTCAGTTAACAGCGAGAAACGTGTGGTCTTCGTGAACAATGTAGCTTCGTTTGAGGTGCAAAGTGACTGCGTTTACCTGAAACGAAGTCTTGCTTGTAGGAAGACACACGCCTGGCATTTAACTCCGTTTCTGAAGGGAAACACACGGCACAGTTCTCAACCATGAAACACACTCTGCTTTAGAGCAAGAGGCACGCTCTTGCTTTATAGAGTCTCTAATACAGAGGGAAACGTAAGTGTGCTCAGAACAAAAGAACTGTGTTTCCTACACACACGGACCATATCTAGTTCAACTCTGTTTCTGAAACTGATACAAACCACAGGTCCTCAAACATCCAATGCTTTATATTTAAGAGCGAGAAACGTGTGGGTTTCGTGAACAATGTAGCTTCGTTTGAACTGAAAAGTGACTGCCTTTACCTGAAATGAAGTCTTGCTTCTAGGAAGACAAGCACCTGGCATTTAACTCTGTTTCTGAAGGGAAACACACAGCACAGTTCTCATCCATGAAACACACTCTGCTTTAGAGCAAGAAGCATGCTCTTGCTTTCTAGAGTCTCTAGTAGAGAGGGAAACGTGAATGTGCTCAGAACAAAAGAACTGTGTTTCCTACACACAGGGACCATATCTAGTTCAACTCTGTTTCTGAAACTGATACAAACCACAGGTCGTCTAACATCTAATGCTTTTCAGTTAAGAGTGAGAAATGTGTGAGCTTCGTGAACAATGTAGCTTCCTTTGAGCTGAAAAGTGACTGCGTTTACATGAAACGAAGTCTTGCTTGTAGGAAGACACACGCCTGGCATTTAACTCCGTTTCTGAAGGGAAACACACGGCACAGTTCGCATCCATGAAACACACTCTGATTTAGAGCAAGAGGCATGCTCTTGCTTTCTAGAGTCTCTAATACAGAGGGAAACGTGAGTGTGCTCAGAACAAAAGAACTGTGTTTCCTACACACGGACCATATCTAGTTCAACTCTGTTTCTGAAACTGATACAAACCACAGGTCCTGAAACATCCAATGCTTTTCAGTTAAGAGCGAGAAACGTGTGAGCTTTATGAACAATGTAGCTTCCTTTGATGTGAAAAGTGACTGCGTTTACCTGAAACGAAGTCTTGCTTGTAGAAAGACACAGAGCCTGGCATTTAACTCCGTTTCTGAAGATAAACACACGGCACAGTTCTCATCCATGAAACACACTCTGCTTTAGAGCAAGAAGCACGCTCTTGCTTACTAGATTCTCTAATACAGAGGGAAAAGTGAGTGTGATCAGAACAAAAGAACTGTGTTTCCTACACACACGGACCATATCTAGTTCAACTCTGTTTCTGAAACTGATACAAACCACAGGTCCTCTAACATCCAATACTTTTCAGTTAAGAGCGAGAAATGTGTGAGCTTCGTGAACAATGTAGCTTCGTTTGAGCTGAAAAGTGACTGCGTTTACCTGAAACGAATTCTTGCTTGTAGGAAGACACACGCCTGGCATTTAACTCCGTTTCTGAAGGGAAACACACGGCACAGTTCTCATCCATGAAACACACTCTGCTTTAGAGCAAGAGGCACGCTCTTGCTTTATAGAGTCTGTAATACAGAGGGAAACGTGAGTGTGCTCAGAACAAAAGAACTGTGTTTCCTACACACACGGACCATATCTAGTTCAACTCTGTTTCTGAAACTGATACAAACCACCGGTCCTGTAACATCCAATGCTTTTCAGTTAAGAGGGAGAAATGTGTGAGCTTCGTAAACAATGTAGCTTCGTTTGAGCTGAAAAGTGACTGCGTTTACCTGGTACGAAGTCTTGCTTGTAGGAAGACACACGCCTGGCATTTAACTCCGTTTCTGCAGGGAAACACACGGCACAGTTCTCATCCATGAAACTCACTCTGCTTTAGAGCATGAAGCATGCTCTTGCTTTCTAGAGTCTCTAATAGAGAGGGAAACGTGAGTGTGCTCTGAACAAAAGAACTGTGTTTCCTACACACACAGACCATATCTAGTTCAACTCTGTTTCTGAAACTGATACAAACCACAGGTCCTCTAACATCCAATGCTTTTCAGTTAAGAGTGAGAAACGTGTGAGCTTCGTGAACAATGTAGCTTCGTTTGAGGTGAAAAGTGACTGCGTTTATCTGAAACGAAGTCTTGCTTGTAGGAAGACACACGCCTGGCATTTAACTCCGTTTCTGAAGGGAAACACACGGCACAGTTCTCATCCATGAAACACACTCTGCTTTAGAGCAAGAGTCACGCTCTTGCTTTCTAGAGTCTCTCATAGAAACGGAAACGTGAGTGTGCTCAGAACAAAGGAACTGTGTTTCCTACACACACGGACCATATCTAGTTCAATTCTGTTTCTGAAACTGATACAAACCACAGGTCCTCAAACATCCAATGCTTTATAGTTAAGAGCGAGAAACGTGTGGGTTTCGTGAACAATGTAGCTTCGTTTGAGGTGAAAAGTGACTGCGTTTACCTGAAACGAAGTCTTGCTTGTAGGAAGACACACGCCTGGCATTTAACTCCGTTTCTGAAGGGAAACACATGGCACAGTTCTCATCCATGAAACACATTCTGCTTTAGAGCAAGAGGCACGCTCTTGCTTTATAGAGTCTCTAATACAGAGGGAAACGTGAGTGTGCTCAGAACAAAAGAACTGTGTTTCTTACACACACGGACCATATCTAGTTCAACTCTGTGTCTGAAACTGATACAAACCACAGGTCCTCAAACATCCAATGCTTTATAGTTAAGAGCGAGAAACGTGTGGGCTTCGTGAACAATGTAGCTTCATTTGAGGTGAAAAGTGACTGCGTTTACATGAAACGAAGTCTTGCTTGTAGGAAGACACACGCCTGGCATTTAACTCCGTTTCTGAAGGGAAACACACGGCACAGTTCTCATCCATGAAACACACTCTGCTTTAGAGCAAGAGGCACGCTCTTGCTTTATAGAGTCTCTAATACAGAGGGAAACGTGAGTGTGCTCAGAACAAAAGAACTGTGTTTCCTACACACACGGACCATATCTAGTTCAACTCTGTTTCTGAAACTGATACAAACCACAGGTCCTCAAACATCCAATGCTTTATAGTTAAGAGCAAGAAACGTGTGGGTTTCGTGAACAATGTAGCTTCGTTTGAGGTGAAAAGTGACTGCGTTTACCTGAAACGAAGTCTTGCTTGTAGGAAGACACACGCCTGGCATTTAACTCCGTTTCTGAAGGTAAACACACGGCACAGTTCTCATCCATGAAACACACTCTGCTTTAGAGCAAGAGGCATGCTCTTGCTTTATAGAGTCTCTAATACAGAGGGAAACGTGAGTGTGCTCAGAACAAAAGAACTGTGTTTCCTACACACAAAGGCCATATCTATTCTACGCTGTTTATGAAACTGATACAAACCACAGGTCCTCTACCATCCAATGCTTTTCAGTTAAGAGCGAGAAACGTGTGAGCTTCGAGGCCAATGTAGCTTCGTTTGAGCTGAAGAGTGACTGCGTTTACCTGAAACGAAGTCTTGCTTGTACGAAGACACACGCCTGGCATTTAACTCCGTTTCTGAAGGGAAACACACGGCACAGTTCTCATCCATGAAACACACTCTGCTTTAGAGCAAGAGGCATGCTCTTGCTTTCTAGAGTCTCTAATACAGAGGGAAACGTGAGTGTGCTCAGAACAAAAGAACTGTGTTTCCTACACACACAGACCATATCTATTCAACTCTGTTTCTGAAACTGATACAAACCACAGGTCCTCTAACATACAATGCTTTTCAGTTAAGAGGGACAAACTTGTGAGCTTTGTGAACAATGTAGCTTCGTTTGAGGTGAAAAGTGACTGCGTTTACCTGAAACGAAGTCTTGCTTGTAGGAAGACACACGCCTGGCATTTTACTCCGTTTCTGAAGGGAAACACACAGCACAGTTCTCATCCATGAAACACACTCTGCTTTAGAGCAAGAGGCACGCTCTTGCTTTCTAGAGTCTCTAATACAGTGGGAAACGTGAGTGTGCTCAGAACAGAAGAACTGTGTTTCCTACACACACAGTCCATATCTATTCAACTCTGTTTCTGAAACTGATACAAACCACAGGTATCTAACATCCAATTCTTTTCAGTTAAGAGGGAGAAACGTGTGAGCTTTGTGAACAATGTAGCTTCGTTTGAACTGAAAAGTGACTGCCTTTACCTGAAATGAAGTCTTGCTTGTAGGAAGACAAGCACCTGGCATTTAACCCTGTTTCTGAAGGGAAACACACAGCACAGTTCTCATCCATGAAACACACTCTGCTTTAGAGCAAGAAGCATGCTCTTGCTTTCTAGAGTCTCTAGTACAGAGGGAAACGTGAATGTGCTCAGAACAAAGAACTGTGTTTCCTACACACACAGACCATATCTAGTTCAACTCTGTTTCTGAAACTGATACAAACCACAGGTCCTCTAACATCCAAAGCTTTTCAGTAAAGAGTGAGAAACTTGTGAGCTTCGTGAACAATGTAGCTTCGTTTGAGCTGAAAAGTGACTGCGTTTACCTGAAACGAAGTCTTGCTTGTAGGAAGACACACACCTGGCATTTAACTCCGTTTCTGAAGATAAACACACGGCACAGTTCTCATCCATGAAACACACTCCGCTTTAGAGCAAGAGGCACGCTCTTGCTTTCTAGAGTCTCTAATACAGAGGGAAACGTGAGTGTGCTCATAACAAAAGAACTGTGTTTCCTACACACGGACCATATCTAGTTCAACTCTGTTTCTGAAACTGATACAAACCAAAGGTCCTCAAACATCCAATGCTTTTCAGTTAAGAGCGAGAAACGTGTGGTCTTCGTGAACAATGTAGCTTCGTTTGAGGTGCAAAGTGACTGCGTTTACCTGAAACGAAGTCTTGCTTGTAGGAAGACACACGCCTGGCATTTAACTCCGTTTCTGAAGGGAAACACACGGCACAGTTCTCAACCATGAAACACACTCTGCTTTAGAGCAAGAGGCACGCTCTTGCTTTATAGAGTCTCTAATACAGAGGGAAACGTGAGTGTGCTCAGAACAAAAGAACTGTGTTTCCTACACACACGGACCATATCTAGTTCAACTCTGTTTCTGAAACTGATACAAACCACCGGTCCTGTAACATCCAATGCTTTTCAGTTAAGAGCGAGAAATGTGTGAGCTTTATGAACAATGTAGCTTCGTTTGTGCTGAAAAGTGACTGCGTTTACCTGGTACGAAGTCTTGCTTGTAGGAAGACACACGCCTGGTATTTAACTCCGTTTCTGAAGGGAAACACACGGCACAGTTCTCATCCATGAAACACATTCTGCTTTAGAGCAAGAAGCATGCTCTTGCTTTATAGAGTCTCTAATACAGAGGGAAACGTGAGTGTGCTCTGAACAAAAGAACTGTGTTTCCTACACACACAGACCATATCTAGTTCAACTCTGTTTCTGAAACTGATACAAACCACAGGTCCTCAAACATCCAATGCTTTATAGTTAAGAGCGAGAAACGTGTGGGTTTCGTGAACAATGTAGCTTCGTTTGAGGTGAAAAGTGACTGCGTTTACCTGAAACGAAGTCTTGCTTGTAGGAAGACACACGCCTGGCATTTTACTCCGTTTCTGAAGGGAAATACACAGCACAGTTCTCATCCATGAAACACACTCTGCTTTAGAGCAAGAGGCACGCTCTTGCTTTCTAGAGTCTCTAATACAGAGGGAAACGTGAGTGTGCTCAGAACAAAAGAATTGTGTTTCCTACACACAAAGGCCATATCTATTCTACGCTGTTTATGAAACTGATACAAACCACAGGTCCTCTAACATCCAATGCTTTTCAGTTAAGAGTGAGAAACGTGTGAGCTTCGTGAACAATGTAGCTTCGTTTGAGCTGAAAAGTGACTGCGTTTACCTGAATCGAAGTCTTGCTTGTAGGAAGACACACGCCTGGCATTTAACTCCGTTTCTGAAGGGAAACACACGGCACAGTTCTCATCCATGAAACACATTCTGCTTTAGAGCAAGAGGCACGCTCTTGCTTTCTAGAGTCTCTAATACAGAGGGAAACGTGAGTGTGCTCAGAACAAAAGAACTGTGTTTCCTACACACACGGACCATAATTAGTTCAACTCTGTTTCTGAAACTGATACAAACTACAGGTCCTCTAACATCCAATGCTTTTCAGTTAAGAGCGAGAAATGTGTGAGGTCGTGAACAATGTAGCTTTGTTTGAGGTGAAAAGTGACTGTGTATACCTGAAACGAAGTCTTTCTTGTCGAAAGACACACGCCGGGCATTTAACTCCGTTTCTGAAGGGAAACACACGGCACAGTTCTCATCCATGAAACACACTCTGCTTTAGAGCAAGAAGCACGCTCTTGCTTACTAGAGTCTCTAATACAGAGGGAAACGTGAGTGTGCTCAGAAGAAAAGAACTGTGTTTCCTACACACAGAGACCATATCTAGTTCAACTCTGTTTCTGAAACTGACTCAATCCACAGGTCCTATAACATCCAATGCTTTTTAGTTAAGAGCGAGAAACGTGTGAGCTTCGAGGCCAATGTAGCTTCGTTTGAGCTGAAAATTGACTGCGTTTACCTGAAACGAAGTCTTGCTTGTAGGAAGACACACGCCTGGCATTTAACTCCGTTTCTGAAGGGAAACACACGGCACAGTTCTCATCCATGAAACACACTCTGCTTTAGAGCAAGAGGCATGCTCTTGCTTTCTAGAGTCTCTAATACAGAGGGAAACGTGAGTGTGCTCAGAACAAAAGAACTGTGTTTCCTACACACACAGACCATATCTATTCAACTCTGTTTCTGAAACTGATACAAACCACAGGTCCTCTAACATACAATGCTTTTCAGTTAAGAGGGAGAAACTTGTGAGCTTTGTGAACAATGTAGCTTCGTTTGAGGTGAAAAGTGACTGCGTTTACCTGAAACGAAGTCTTGCTTGTAGGAAGACACACGCCTGGCATTTTACTCCGTTTCTGAAGGGAAACACACAGCACAGTTCTCATCCATGAAACACACTCTGCTTTAGAGCAAGAGGCACGCTCTTGCTTTCTAGAGTCTCTAATACAGTGGGAAACGTGAGTGTGCTCAGAACAAAAGAACTGTGTTTCCTACACACACAGTCCATATCTATTCAACTCTGTTTCTGAAACTGATACAAACCACAGGTATCTAACATCCAATTCTTTTCAGTTAAGAGGGAGAAACGTGTGAGCTTTGTGAACAATGTAGCTTCGTTTGAACTGAAAAGTGACTGCCTTTACCTGAAATGAAGTCTTGCTTGTAGGAAGACAAGCACCTGGCATTTAACCCTGTTTCTGAAGGGAAACACACAGCACAGTTCTCATCCATGAAACACACTCTGCTTTAGAGCAAGAAGCATACTCTTGCTTTCTAGAGTCTCTAGTACAGAGGGAAACGTGAATGTGCTCAGAACAAAGAACTGTGTTTCCTACACACACAGACCATATCTAGTTCAACTCTGTTTCTGAAACTGATACAAACCACAGGTCCTCTAACATCCAATGCTTTTCTGTTAAGAGTGAGAAACGTGTGAGCTTCGTGAAAAATGTAGCTTCGTTTGAGCTGAAAAGTGACTGCGTTTACCTGAAACGAAGTCTTGCTTGTAGGAAGACACACGCCTGGCATTTAACTCCGTTTCTGAAGGGAAACACACGGCACAGTTCTCATCCATGAAACACACTCTGCTTTAGAGCAAGCGGCACGCTCTTGCTTTCTAGAGTCTCTAATACAGAGGGAAAGGTGAGTGTGCTCAGAACAAAAGAACTGTGTTTCCTACACACACAGACCATATCTAGTTCAACTCTGTTTCTGAAACTGATACAAACCACCGGTCCTGTAACATCCAATGCTTTTCAGTTAAGAGCGAGAAATGTGTGAGCTTTATGAACAATGTAGCTTCGTTTGAGCTGAAAAGTGACTGCGTTTACCTGGTACGAAGTCTTGCTTGTAGGAAGACACACGCCTGGTTTTTAACTCCGTTTCTGAAGGGAAACACACGGCACAGTTCTCATCCATGAAACACACTCTGCTTTAGAGCAAGAAGCATGCTCTTGCTTTCTAGAGTCTCTAATAGAGAGGGAAACGTGAGTGTGCTCAGAACAAAAGAACTGTGTTTCCTACACACACAGACCATATCTAGTTCAACTCTGTTTCTGAAACTGATACAAACCACAGGTCCTCTAACATCCAATGCTTTTCAGTTAAGAGTGAGAAACGTGTGAGCTTCGTGAACAATGTAGCTTCGTTTGAGCTGAAAAGAAACTGCGTTTACCTGAAACGAAGTCTTGCTTGTAGGAAGACACACGCCTGGCATTTAACTCCGTTTCTGAAGGGAAACACACGGCACAGTTCTCATCCATGAAACACATTCTGCTTTAGAGCAAGAGGCACGCTCTTGCTTTCTAGAGTCTCTAATACAGAGGGAAACTTGAGTGTGCTCAGAACAAAAGAACTGTGTTTCCTACACACACGGACCATAATTAGTTCAACTCTGTTTCTGAAACTGATACAATCCACAGGTCCTCTAACATCCAATGCTTTTCAGTTAAGAGCGAGAAATGTGTGAGCTTCGTGAAAAATGTAGCTTTGTTTGAGGTGAAAAGTGACTGCGTTTACATGAAACGAAGTCTTGCTTGTAGGAAGACACACGGCTGGCATTTAACTCTGTTTCTGAAGGGAAACACACGGCACAGTTCTCATCCATGAAACACACTCTGCTTTAGAGCAAGAGGCACGCTCTTGCTTTCTAGAGTCTCTAATACAGAGGGAAACGTGAGTGTGCTCAGAACAAAAGAACTGTGTTTCCTACACACACGGACCATATCTAGTTCAACTCTGTTTCTGAAACTGATACAATCCACAGGTCCTCTAACATCCAATGCTTTTCAGTTAAGAGCGAGAAATGTGTGAGCTTCGTGAACAATGTAGCATTGTTTGAGGTGAAAAGTGACTGCGTTTACCTGAAATGAAGTCTTGCTTGTAGAAAGACACGCGCCTGGCATTTAGCTCCGTTTCTGAAGGGAAACACACGGCACAGTTCTCATCCATGAAACACACTCTGCTTTAGAGCAAGAAGCACGCTCTTGCTTACTAGAGTCTCTAATACAGAGGGAAACGTGTGTGTGCTCAGAAGAAAAGAACTGTGTTTCCTACACACACAGACCATATCTAGTTCAACTCTGTTTCTGAAACTGATACAATCCACAGGTCCTCTAACATCCAATGCTTTTCAGTTAAGAGTGAGAAACGTGTGAGCTTCATGAACAATGTAGCTTCGTTTGAGCTGAAATGTGACTGCGTTTACCTGAAACGAAGTCTTGCTTGTAGAAAGACACACGCCTGGCATTTAACTCCGTTTCTGAAGGGAAACACACAGCACATTTCTCATCCATGAAACACATTCTGCTTTAGAGCAAGAAGCACGCTCTTGCTTTCTAGAGTCTCTAATAAAGAGGGAAACGTGAGTGTGATCAGAACAAAAGAACTGTGTTTCATACACACACGGACCATATCTAGTTCAACTCTGTTTCTGAAACTGATACAAACAACAGGTCGTCTAACATCCAATGCTTTTCAGTTAAGAGCGAGAAATGTGTGAGCTTCGTGAACAATGTAGCTTCCTTTGAGCTGAAAAGTGACTGCGTTTACATGAAACGAAGTCTTGCTTGTAGGAAGACACACGGCTGGCATTTAACTCTGTTTCTGAAGGGAAACACACGGCACAGTTCTCATCCATGAAACACACTCTGCTTTAGAGCAAGAGGCACGCACTTGCTTTCGAGAGTCTCTAATACAGAGGGAAACATGAGTGTGCTCAGAACAAAAGAACTGTGTTTCCTACACACGGACCATATCTAGTTCAACTCTGTTTCTGAAACTGATACAAACCACAGGTCCTCAAACATCCAAAGCTTTTCAGTTAAGAGCGAGAAACGTGTGGGCTTCGTAAACAATGTAGCTTCGTTTGAGGTGAAAAGTGACTGCGTTTACCTGAAACGAAGGCTTGCTTGTAGGAAGACACACGCCTGGCATTTTACTCCGTTTCTGAAGGGAAACACACGGCACAGTTCTCATCCATGAAACACACTCTGCTTTAGAGCAAGAAGCACGCTCTTGCTTTCTAGAGTCTCTAATAGAGACGGAAACGTGAGTTTGCTCAGAACAAAAGAACTGTGTTTCCTACACACACAGACGATATCTAGTTCAACTCTGTTTCTGAAACTGATACAATCCACAGGTCCTCTAACATCCATGCTTTTCAGTAAAGAGTGAGAAACTTGTGAGCTTCGTGAACAATGTAGCTTCGTTTGAGCTGAAAAGTGACTGCGTTTACCTGAAACGAAGTCTTGCTTGTAGGAAGACACACACCTGGCATTTAACTCCGTTTCTGAAGATAAACACACGGCACAGTTCTCATCCATGAAACACACTCTGCTTTAGAGCAAGACGCACGCTCTTGCTTTCCAGAGTCTCTAATACAGAGGGAAACGTGAGTGTGATCAGAACAAAAGAACTGTGTTTCCTACACACGGACTATATCTAGTTCAACTCTGTTTCTGAAACTGATACATACCACAGGTCCTCAAACATCCAATGCTTTTCAGTTAAGAGCGAGAAACGTGTGGGCTTCGTGAACAATGTAGCTTCGTTTGAGCTGAAAAGTGACTGCGTTTACCTGAAACGAAGTCTTGCTTGTAGGAAGACACACGCCTGGCATTAACTCCGTTTCTGAAGGGAAACACACGGCACAGTTCTCACACATGAAACACACTCTGCTTTAGAGCAAGAGGCACGCTCTTTCTTTATAGAGTCTCTAATACAGAGGGAAACGTGAGTGTGCTCAGAACAAAAGAACTGTGTTTCCTACACACACGGACCATATCTAGTTCAACTCTGTTTCTGAAACTGATACAAACCACAGGTCCTCAAACATCCAATGCTTTATAGTTAAGAGCGAGAAACGTGTGGGCTTTGTGAACAATGTAGCTTCGTTTGAGGTGAAAAGTGACTGCTTTTACCTGAAACGAAGTCTTGCTTGTAGGAAGACACACGCCTGGCATTTTACTCCGTTTCTGAAGGGAAACACACGGCACAGTTCTCATCCATGAAACACACTCTGCTTTAGAGCAAGAGGCATGCTCTTGCTTTCTAGAGTCTCTAATACAGAGGGAAACGTGAGTGTGCTCAGAACAAAAGAACTGTGTTGCCTACACACAGACCATATCTATTCAACTCTGTTTCTGAAACTGATACAAACCACAGGTCCTCTAACATACAATGGTTTACAGTTAAGAGGGAGAAACTTGTGAGCTTTCTGAACAATGTAGCTTTGTTTGAACTGAAAAGTGACTGCCTTTACCTGAAATGAAGTCTTGCTTGTAGGAAGACAAGCGCCTGGCTTTTTCTCTGTTTCTGAAGGGAAACACACAGCAGAGTTCTCATCCATAAAACACACTCTGCTTTAGAGCAAGAAGCATGCTCTTGCATTCTAGAGTCTCTAGTAGAGAGGGAAACGTGAATGTGCTCAGAACAAAAGAACTGTGTTTCCTACACACACAGACCATATCTAGTTCAACTCTGTTTCTGAAACTGATACAAACCACAGGTCCTCTAACATCCAATGCTTTTCAGTTAAGAGTGAGAAACGTGTGAGCTTCGTGAAAAATGTAGCTTTGTTTGAGCTGAAAAGTGACTGCGTTTACCTGAAACGAAGTCTTGCTTGTAGGAAGACACACGCCTGGCATTTAACACCGTTTCTGAAGGGAAACACACGGCACAGTTCTCATCCATGAAACACACTCTGCTTTAGAGCAAGAGGCACGCTCTTGTTTTCTAGAGTCTCTAATACAGAGGGAAACGTGAGTGTGCTAAGAAGAAAAGAACTGTGTTTCCTACACACACAGACCATATCTAGTTCAACTCTGTTTCTGAAACTGATACAATCCACAGGTCCTCTAACATCCAATGCTTTTCAATTAAGAGTGAGAAACATGTGAGCTTCATGAACAAGGTAGCTTCGTTTGAGCTGAAAAGTGACTGCGTTTACCTGAAACGAAGTCTTGCTTGTAGAAAGACACACGCCTGGCATTTAACTCCGTTTCTGAAGGGAAACACACAGCACATTTCTCATCCATGAAACACACTCTGCTTTAGAGCAAGAGGCACGCTCTTGCTTTCTAGAATCTCTAATACAGAGGGAAACTTGAGTGTGCTCAGAACAAAAGAACTGTGTTTCCTACACACGGACCATATCTAGTTCAACTCTGTCTGAAACTGATACAAACCACAGGTCCTCTAACATCCAATGCTTTTCAGTTAAGAGCAAGAAACGTGTGGGCTTCGTGAACAATTTAGCTTCGTTTGAGGTGAAAAGTGACTGCGTTTACCTGAAACGACGTCTTGCTTGTAGGAAGACACATGCCTGCCATTTAACTCCGTTTCTGAAGGGAAACACACAGCACAGTTCTCATCCATGAAACACACTCTGCTTTAGAGCAAGAGGCACGCTCTTGCTTTATGGAGTCTCTAATACAGAGGGAAACGTGAGTGTGCTTAGAACAAAAGAACTGTGTTTCCTACACACACAGACCATATCTATTCAACTCTGTTTCTGGAACTGATACAAACCACAGGTCTTCTAACATCCAATGCTTTTCAGTTAAGAGGGAGAAACGTGTGAGCTTTGTGAACAATGTAGCTTCGTTTGAGGTGAAAAGTGACTGCGTTTACCTGAAACGAAGTCTTGCTTGTAGGAAGACACACGCCTAGCATTTTACTCCGTTTCTGAAGGGAAACACACGGCACAGTTCTCATCCATGAAACACATTCTGCTTTAGAGCAAGAGGCACGCTCTTGCTTTCTAGAGTCTCTAATACAGAGGGAAACGTGAGTGTGCTCAGAACAAAAGAACTGTGTTTCCTACACACACAGACCATATCTATTCCATTCTGTTTCTGAAACTGATACAAACCACAGGTCCTCTAACATCCAATGCTTTTCAGTTAAGAGGGAGAAACGTGTGAGCTTTGTGAACAATGTAGATTCGTTTGAACTGAAAAGTGACTGCCTTTAAATGAAATGAAGTCTTGCTTGTAGGAAGACAAGCGCCTGGCATTTAACTCTGTTTCTGAAGGGAAACACACAGCACAGTTCTCATCCATGAAACACACTCTGCTTTAGAGCAAGAAGCATGCTCTTGCTTTCTAGCGTCTCTAGTAGAGAGGAAAACGTGAATGTGCTCAGAACAAATGAACTGTGTTTCCTACACACACAGACCATATCTAGTTCAACTCTGTTTCTGAAACTGATATAAACCACAGGTCCTCTAACATCCAATGCTTTTCTGTTAAGAGTGAGAAACGTGTGAGCTTCGTGAACAATGTAGCTTCGTTTGAGCTGAAAAGTGACTGCGTTTACCTGAAACGAAGTCTTGCTTGTAGGAAGACACACACCTGGCATTTAACTCCGTTTCTGAAGGGAAACACACGGCACAGTTCTCATCCATGAAACACACTCTGCTTTAGAGCAAGAGGCACGCTCTTGCTTTATAGAGTCTCTAATACAGAGGGAAACGTGAGTATGCTCAGAACAAAAGAACTGTGTTTCCTACACACATGGACCATATCTAGTTCAACTCTGTTTCTGAAACTGATACAAACCACAGGTCCTCAAACATCCAATGCTTTATAGTTAAGAGCGAGAAACGTGTGGGCTTTGTGAACAATGTAGCTTCGTTTGAGCTGAAAAGTGACTGCTTTTACCTGAAACGAATTCTTGCTTGTAGGAAGACACACGCCTGGCATTTTACTCTGTTTCTGAAGGGAAACACACGGCAGAGTTCTCATCCATGAAACACACTCTGCTTTAGAGCAAGAGGCATGCTCTTGCTTTCTAGAGTCTCTAATACAGAGGGAAACGTGAGTGTGCTCAGAACAAAAGAACTGTGTTTCCTACACACAGACCATATCTATTCAACTCTGTTTCTGAAACTGATACAAACCACAGGTCCTCTAACATACAATGGTTTACAGTTAAGAGGGAGAAACTTTTGAGCTTTGTGAACAATGTAGCTTCGTTTGAGGTGATAAGTGACTGCGTTTACCTGAAACGAAGTCTTGCTTGTAGGAAGACACACGCCTGGCATTTTACTCCGTTTCTGAAGGGAAACACACGGCACAGTTCTCATCCATGAAACACACTCTGCTTTAGAGCAAGAGGCACGCTCTTGCTTTCTAGAGTCTCTAATACAGAGGGAAACGTGAGTGTGCTCAGAAAAAAAAGAACTGTGTTTCCTACACACACGGACCATATCTAGTTCAACTCTGTTTCTGAAACTGATACAAACCACAGGTCCTCTAACATCCAATGCTTTTCAGTTAAGAGCGAGAAATGTGTGAGCTTCGTGAACAATGTAGCTTTGTTTGAGGTGAAAAGTGACTGCGTTTACCTGAAACGAAGTCTTGCTTGTAGAAAGACACACGCCTGGCATTTAACTCCGTTTCTGAAGGGAAACACAGGGCAGAGTTCTCATCCATGAAACACACTCTGCTTTAGAGCAAGAAGCACGCTCTTGCTTACTAGAGTCTCTAATACAGAGGGAAACGTGAGTGTGCTCAGAAGAAAAGAACTGTGTTTCCTACTCACACAGACCATATCTAGTTCAACTCTGTTTCTGAAGCTGATAAAATCCACAGGTCCTCTAACATCCAATGCTTTTCAATTAAGAGTGAGAAACATGTGAGCTTCATGAACAAGGTAGCTTCGTTTGAGCTGAAAAGTGACTGCGTTTACCTGAAACGAAGTCTTGCTTGTAGAAAGACACACGCCTGGCATTTAACTCCGTTTCTGAAGGGAAACACACAGCACATTTCTCATCCATGAAACACATTCTGCTTTAGAGCAAGAAGCACGCTCTTGCTTTCTAGAGTCTCTTATAAAGAGGGAAACGTGAGTGTGATCAGAACAAAAGAACTGTGTTTCCTACACACACGGACCATATCTAGTTCAACTCTGTTTCTGAAACTGATACAAACCACAGGTCGTCTAAGATCCAATGCTTTTCAGTTAAGAGCGAGAAATGTGTGAGCTTCGTGAACAATGTAGCTTCCTTTGAGCTGAAAAGTGACTGCGTTTACATGAAACGAAGTCTTGCTTGTAGGAAGACACAAGCCTGGCATTTAAATCCGTTTCTGAAGGGAAACACAAGGCACAGTTCTCATCCATGAAACACACTCTGCTTTAGAGCAAGAGGCACGCTCTTGCTTTCTAGAGTCTCTAATACAGAGGGAAACGTGAGTGTGCTCAGAACAAAAGAACTGTGTTTCCTACACACGGACCATATCTAGTTCAACTCTGTTTCTGAAACTGATACAAACCACAGGTCCTCTAACATGCAATGCTTTTCAGTTAAGAGCAAGAAACGTGTGGGCTTCGTGAACAATTTAGCTTCGTTTGAGGTGAAAAGTGACTGTGTTTACCTGAAACGAAGTCTTGCTTGTAGGAAGACACACGCCTGGCATTTAACTCCATTTCTGAAGGGAAACACACGGCACAGTTCTCATCCATGAAACACACTCTGCTTTAGAGCAAGAGGCACGCTCTTGCTTTCTAGAGTCTCTAATACAGAGGGAAACGTGAGTGTGCAGAACAAAAGAACTGTGTTTCCTACACACACAGACCATATCTATTCAACTCTGTTTCTGAAACTGATACAAACCACAGGTCCTCTAACATCCAATGCTTTTCAGTTAAGAGCGAGAAATGTGTGAGCTTCGTGAAAAATGTAGCTTTGTTTGAGGAGAAAAGTGACTGCGTTTACCTGAAACGAAGTCTTGCTTGTAGAAAGACACACGCCTGGCATTTAACTCCGTTTCTGAAGGGAAACACACGGCACAGTTCTCATCCATGAAACACACTCTGCTTTAGAGCAAGAAGCACGCTCTTGCTTAATAGAGTCTCTAATACAGAGGGAAACGTGAGTGTGCTCAGAAGAAAAGAACTGTGTTTCCTACACACACAGACCATATCTAGTTCAACTCTGTTTCTGAAGCTGATAAAATCCACAGGTCCTCTAACATCCAATGCTTTTCAATTAAGAGTGAGAAACATGTGAGCTTCATGAACAAGGTAGCTTCGTTTGAGCTGAAAAGTGACTGCGTTTACCTGAAACGAAGTCTTGCTTGTAGAAAGACACACGCCTGGCATTTAACTCCGTTTCTGAAGGGAAACACACAGCACATTTCTCATCCATGAAACACATTCTGCTTTACAGCAAGAAGCATGCTCTAGCTTTCTGGAGTCTCTAGTAGAGGGCGAAACGTGAATGTGCTCAGAACTAAAGAACTGTGTTTCCTACACACACAGACCATATCTAGTTCAACTCTGTTTCTGAAACTGATACAAACCACAGGTCCTCTAACATCCAATGCTTTTCAGTTAAGAGTGAGAAACGTGTGAGCTTCGTGAAAAATGTAGCTTCGTTTGAGCTGAAAAGTGACTGCGTTTACATGAAACGAAGTCTTGCTTGTAGGAAGACACAAACCTGGCATTTAACACCATTTCTGAAGGGAAACACACGGCACAGTTCTCATCCATGAAACACACTCTGCTTTAGAGCAAGAGGCACGCTCTTGCTTTCTAGAGTCTCTAATACAGAGGGAAACGTGAGTGTGCTCAGAAAAAAAAGAACTGTGTTTCCTACACACACGGACCATATCTAGTTCAACTCTGTTTCTGAAACTGATACAAACCACAGGTCCTCTAACATCCAATGCTTTTCAGTTAAGAGCGAGAAATGTGTGAGCTTCGTGAACAATGTAGCTTTGTTTGAGGTGAAAAGTGACTGCGTTTACCTGAAACGAAGTCTTGCTTGTAGAAAGACACACGCCTGGCATTTAACTCCGTTTCTGAAGGGAAACACACGGCACAGTTCTCATCCATGAAACACACTCTGCTTTAGAGCAAGAAGCACGCTCTTGCTTACTAGAGTCTCTAATACAGAGGGAAACGTGAGTGTGCTCAGAAGAAAAGAACTGTGTTTCCTACACACACAGACCATATCTAGTTCAACTCTGTTTCTGAAGCTGATAAAATCCACAGGTCCTCTAACATCCAATGCTTTTCAATTAAGAGTGAGAAACATGTGAGCTTCATGAACAAGGTAGCTTCGTTTGAGCTGAAAAGTGACTGCGTTTACCTGAAACGAAGTCTTGCTTGTAGAAAGACACACGCCTGGCATTTAACTCTGTTTCTGAAGGGAAACACACAGCACATTTCTCATCCATGAAACACATTCTGCTTTAGAGCAAGAAGCACGCTCTTGCTTTCTAGAGTCTCTTATAAAGAGGGAAACGTGAGTGTGATCAGAACAAAAGAACTGTGTTTCCTACACACACGGACCATATCTAGTTCAACTCTGTTTCTGAAACTGATACAAACCACAGGTCGTCTAAGATCCAATGCTTTTCAGTTAAGAGCGAGAAATGTGTGAGCTTCGTGAACAATGTAGCTTCCTTTTAGCTGAAAAGTGACTGCGTTTACATGAAACGAAGTCTTGCTTGTAGGAAGACACAAGCCTGGCATTTAAATCCGTTTCTGAAGGGAAACACAAGGCACAGTTCTCATCCATGAAACACACTCTGCTTTAGAGCAAGAGGCACGCTCTTGCTTTCTAGAGTCTCTAATACAGAGGGAAACGTGAGTGTGCTCAGAACAAAAGAACTGTGTTTCCTACACACGGACCATATCTAGTTCAACTCTGTTTCTGAAACTGATACAAACCACAGGTCCTCTAACATCCAATGCTTTTCAGTTAAGAGCAAGAAACGTGTGGGCTTCGTGAACAATTTAGCTTCGTTTGAGGTGAAAAGTGACTGCGTTTACCTGAAACGAAGTCTTGCTTGTAGGAAGACACATGCCTGCCATTTAACTCCATTTCTGAAGGGAAACACACTGCACAGTTCTCATCCATGAAACACACTCTGCTTTAGAGCAAGAGGCACGCTCTTGCTTTCTAGAGTCTCTAATACAGAGGGAAACGTGAGTGTGCTCAGAACAAAAGAACTGTGTTTCCTACACACACAGACCATATCTATTCAACTCTGTTTCTGAAACTGATACAAACCACAGGTCCTCTAACATCCAATGCTTTTCAGTTAAGAGGGAGAAACGTGTGAGCTTTGTGAACAATGTAGCTTCGTTTGAATTGAAAAGTGACTGCCTTTAAATGAAATGAAGTCTTGCTTGTAGGAAGACAAGCGCCTGGCATTTAACTCTGTTTCTGAAGGGAAACACACAGCACAGTTCTCATCCATGAAACACACTCTGCTTTAGAGCAAGAAGCATGCTCTTGCTTTCTAGCGTCTCTAGTAGAGAGGAAAACGTGAATGTGCTCAGAACAAATGAACTGTGTTTCCTACACACACGGACCATATCTATTCAATGCTGTTTATGAAACTGATACAAACCACAGGTCCTCTAACATCCAATGCTTTTCAGGTAAGAGCGAGAAACGTGTGAGCTTCGAGAACAATGTAGCTTCTTTTGAGCTGAAAAGTGACTGTGTTTACCTGAAAGGAAGTCTTGCTTGTAGGAAGACACACGCCTGGCATTTAACTCCATTTCTGAAGGGAAACACACGGCACAGTTCTCATCCATGAAACACACTCTGCTTTAGAGCAAGAGGCATGCTCTTGCTTTCTAGAGTCTCTAATACAGAGGGAAACGTGAGTGTGCTCAGAACAAAAGAACTGTGTTTCCTACACACACGGACAATATCTAGTTCAACTCTGTTTCTGAAACTGATACAAACCACAGGTCCTCTAACATCCAATGCTTTTCAGTTAAGAGTGAGAAACGTGTGAGCTTCGTGAAAAATGTAGCTTCGTTTGAGCTGAAAAGTGACTGCGTTTACATGAAACGAAGTCTTGCTTGTAGGAAGACACACGCCTGGCATTTAACACCGTTTCTGAAGGGAAACACACGGCACAGTTCTCATCCATGAAACGCACTCTGCTTTAGAGCAAGAGGCACGCTCTTGCTTTCTAGAGTCTCTAATACAGAGGGAAACGTGAGTGTGCTCAGAAAAAAAAGAACTGTGTTTCCTACACACACGGACCATATCTAGTTCAACTCTGTTTCTGAAACTGATACAAACCACAGGTCCTCTAACATCCAATGCTTTTCAGTTAAGAGCGAGAAATGTGTGAGCTTCGTGAACAATGTAGCTTTGTTTGAGGAGAAAAGTGACTGCGTTTACCTGAAACGAAGTCTTGCTTGTAGAAAGACACACGCCTGGCATTTAACTCCGTTTCTGAAGGGAAACACACGGCACAGTTCTCATCCATGAAACACACTCTGCTTTAGAGCAAGAAGCACGTTCTTGCTTACTAGAGTCTCTAATACAGAGGGAAACGTGAGTGTGCTCAGAACAAAAGAACTGTGTTTCCTACACACACGGACCATATCTAGTTCAACTCTGTTTCTGAAACTGATACAAACCACAGGTCCTGTAACATCCAATGCTTTTCACTTAAGAGCGAGAAATGTGCGAGCTTTATGAACAATGTAGCTTCGTTTGAGCTGAAAAGTGACTGCGTTTACCTGAAACGAAATCTTGCTTGTAGAAAGACACAGAGCCTGGCATTTAACTCCGTTTCTGAAGGGAAACACACGGCACAGTTCTCATCCATGAAACACAATCTGCTTTAGAGCAAGAAGCACGCTCTTGCTTACTAGAGTCTCTAATACAGAGGGAAACGTGAGTGTGCTCAGAAGAAAAGAACTGTGTTTCCTACACACAGAGACCATATCTAGTTCAACTCTGTTTCTGAAACTGATACAATCCACAGGTCCTATAACATCCAATGCTTTTCAGTTAAGAGTGAGAAACGTGTGAGCTTCATGAACAATGTAGCTTCCTTTGAGCTGTAAAGTGACTGCGTTTACATGAAACGAAGTCTTGCTTGTAGGAAGACACACGCCTGGCATTTAACTCCGTTTCTGAAGGGAAACACACGGCACAGTTCTCATCCATGAAACACACTCTGATTTAGAGCAAGAGGCACGCTCTTGCTTTCTCGAGTCTCTAATACAGAGGGAAACGTGAGTGTGCTCAGAACAAAAGAACTGTGTTTCCTACACACGGACCATATCTAGTTCAACTCTGTTTCTGAAACTAATACAAACCACAGGTCCTCTAACATCCAATGCTTTTCAGTTAAGAGCGAGAAACGTGTGGGCTTCGTGAACAATGTAGCTTCGTTTGAGGTGAAAAGTGACTGCGTTTACCTGAAACGAAGTCTTGCTTGTAGGAAGACACATGCCTGGCATTTAACTCCGTTTCTGAAGGGAAACACACGGCACAGTTCTCATCCATGAAACACACTCTGTTTTGAGCAAGAGGCACGCTCTTGCTTTATGGAGTCTCTAATAGAGAGGGAAACGTGAGTGTGCTCAGAACAAAAGAACTGTGTTTCCTACACACACGGACCATATCTAGTTCAACTCTGTTTCTGAAACTGATACAAACCACAGGTCGTCTAACATCCAATGCTTTTCAGTTAAGAGCGAGAAATGTGTGAGCTTCGTGAACAATGTAGCTTCCTTTGAGCTGAAAAGTGACTGCGTTTACATGAAACGAAGTCTTGCTTATAGAAAGACACAGAGCCTGGCATTTAACTCCGTTTCTGAAGATAAACACACGGCACAGTTCTCATCCATGAAACACACTCTGCTTTAGAGCAAGAAGCATGCTCTTGTTTACTAGATTCTCTAATACAGAGGGAAACGTGAGTGTGCTCAGAAGAAAAGAACTGTGTTTCCTACACACACAGACCATATCTAGTTCAACTCTGTTTCTGAAACTGATACAAACCACAGGTCCTGTAACATCCAATGCTTTTCAGTTAAGAGCGAGAAATGTGTGAGCTTCGTGAACAATGTAGCTTCGTTTGAGCTGAAAAGTGACTGCGTTTACCTGAAATGAATTCTTGCTTGTAGGACCACACACGCCTGGCATTAAACTCCATTTCTGAAGGGAAACACATGGCACAGTTCTCATCCATGAAACACATTCTGCTTTAGAGCAAGAAGCACGCTCTTGCTTTCTAGAGTCTCTAATACAGAGGTAAACGTGCGTGTTATCAGAACAATAGAACTGTGTTTCGTACATACACGGACCATATCTAGTTCAACTCTGTTTCTGAAACTGATACGAACCACAGGTCGTCTAATATCCAATGCTTTTCAGTTAAGAGGGAGTAATGTGTGAGCTTCGTAAACATGTAGCTTCGTTTGAGCTGAAAAGTGACTGCATTTACCTGGTACGAAGTCTTGCTTGTAGGAAGACACACGCCTGGCATTTAACTCCGTTTCTGAAGGGAAACACACGGCACAGATCTCATCCATGAAACACACTCTGCTTTAGAGCAAGAAGCATGCTCTTGCTTTCTAGAGTCTCTAATAGAGAGGGAAACGTGAGTGTGCTCAGAACAAAAGAACTGTGTTTCCTACACACATAGACCATATCTAGTTCAACTCTGTTTCTGAAACTGATACAAACCACAGGTCCTCTAACATCCAATGCTTTTCAGTTAAGAGTGAGAAAAGTGTGAGCTTCGTGAACAATGTAGCTTCGTTTGAGCTGAAAAGTGACTGCGTTTACCTGGTACGAAGTCTTGCTTTTAGAAAGACACACGCCTGGCATTTAACTCCGTTTCTGAAGGGAAACACACAGCACATTTCTCATCCATGAAACACATTCTGCTTTAGAGCAAGAAGCACGCTCTTGCTTTCTATAGTCTCTAATAAAGAGGGAAACGTGAGTGTGATCAGAACAAAAGAACTGTGTTTCCTACACACACGGACCATATCTAGTTCAACTCTGTTTCTGAAACTGATACAAACCACAGGTCGTCTAACATCCAATGCTTTTCAGTTAAGAGCGAGAAATGTGTGAGCTTCGTGAACAATGTAGCTTCGTTTGAGCTGAAAAGTGACTGCGTTTACCTGAAACGAAATCTTGCTTGTAGAAAGACACAGAGCCTGGCATTTAACTCGGTTTCTGAAGGGAAACACACGGCACAGTTCTCATCCATGAAACACACTCTGCTTTAGAGCAAGAAGCACGCTCTTGCTTTCTAGAGTCTCTAATAGAAACGGAAACGTGAGTTTGCTCAGAACAAAAGAACTGTGTTTCCTACACACACAGACCATATCTAGTTCAACTCTGTTTCTGAAACTGATACAAACCACAGGTCCTCTAACATCCAAAGCTTTTCAGTAAAGAGTGAGAAACTTGTGAGCTTCGTGAACAATGTAGCTTAGTTTGAGCTGAAAAGTGACTGCGTTTACCTGAAACGAAGTCTTGCTTGTAGGAAGACACACACCTGGCATTTAACTCCGTTTCTGAAGATAAACACACGGCACAGTTCTCATCCATGAAACACACTCTGCTTTAGAGCAAGAGGCACGCTCTTGCTTTCTAGAGTCTCTAATACAGAGGGAAACGTGAGTGTGCTCATAACAAAAGAACTGTGTTTCCTACACACGGACCATATCTAGTTCAACTCTGTTTCTGAAACTGATACAAACCACAGGTCCTCAAACATCCAATGCTTTTCAGTTAACAGCGAGAAACGTGTGGTCTTCGTGAACAATGTAGCTTCGTTTGAGGTGCAAAGTGACTGCGTTTACCTGAAACGAAGTCTTGCTTGTAGGAAGACACACGCCTGGCATTTAACTCCGTTTCTGAAGGGAAACACACGGCACAGTTCTCAACCATGAAACACACTCTGCTTTAGAGCAAGAGGCACGCTCTTGCTTTATAGAGTCTCTAATACAGAGGGAAACGTAAGTGTGCTCAGAAAAAAAGAACTGTGTTTCCTACACACACGGACCATATCTAGTTCAACTCTGTTTCTGAAACTGATACAAACCACAGGTCCTCAAACATCCAATGCTTTATATTTAAGAGCGAGAAACGTGTGGGTTTCGTGAACAATGTAGCTTCGTTTGAACTGAAAAGTGACTGCCTTTACCTGAAATGAAGTCTTGCTTCTAGGAAGACAAGCACCTGGCATTTAACTCTGTTTCTGAAGGGAAACACACAGCACAGTTCTCATCCATGAAACACACTCTGCTTTAGAGCAAGAAGCATGCTCTTGCTTTCTAGAGTCTCTAGTAGAGAGGGAAACGTGAATGTGCTCAGAACAAAAGAACTGTGTTTCCTACACACAGGGACCATATCTAGTTCAACTCTGTTTCTGAAACTGATACAAACCACAGGTCGTCTAACATCTAATGCTTTTCAGTTAAGAGTGAGAAATGTGTGAGCTTCGTGAACAATGTAGCTTCCTTTGAGCTGAAAAGTGACTGCGTTTACATGAAACGAAGTCTTGCTTGTAGGAAGACACACGCCTGGCATTTAACTCCGTTTCTGAAGGGAAACACACGGCACAGTTCGCATCCATGAAACACACTCTGATTTAGAGCAAGAGGCATGCTCTTGCTTTCTAGAGTCTCTAATACAGAGGGAAACGTGAGTGTGCTCAGAACAAAAGAACTGTGTTTCCTACACACGGACCATATCTAGTTCAACTCTGTTTCTGAAACTGATACAAACCACAGGTCCTGAAACATCCAATGCTTTTCAGTTAAGAGCGAGAAACGTGTGAGCTTTATGAACAATGTAGCTTCCTTTGATGTGAAAAGTGACTGCGTTTACCTGAAACGAAGTCTTGCTTGTAGAAAGACACAGAGCCTGGCATTTAACTCCGTTTCTGAAGATAAACACACGGCACAGTTCTCATCCATGAAACACACTCTGCTTTAGAGCAAGAAGCACGCTCTTGCTTACTAGATTCTCTAATACAGAGGGAAAAGTGAGTGTGCTCAGAAGAAAAGAACTGTGTTTCCTACACACACAGACCATATCTAGTTCAACTCTGTTTCTGAAACTGATACAAACCACAGGTCCTGTAACATCCAATACTTTTCAGTTAAGAGCGAGAAATGTGTGAGCTTCGTGAACAATGTAGCTTCGTTTGAGCTGAAAAGTGACTGCGTTTACCTGAAACGAATTCTTGCTTGTAGGAAGACACACGCCTGGCATTTAACTCCGTTTCTGAAGGGAAACACACGGCACAGTTCTCATCCATGAAACACACTCTGCTTTAGAGCAAGAGGCACGCTCTTGCTTTATAGAGTCTGTAATACAGAGGGAAACGTGAGTGTGCTCAGAACAAAAGAACTGTGTTTCCTACACACACGGACCATATCTAGTTCAACTCTGTTTCTGAAACTGATACAAACCACCGGTCCTGTAACATCCAATGCTTTTCAGTTAAGAGGGAGAAATGTGTGAGCTTCGTAAACAATGTAGCTTCGTTTGAGCTGAAAAGTGACTGCGTTTACCTGGTACGAAGTCTTGCTTGTAGGAAGACACACGCCTGGCATTTAACTCCGTTTCTGCAGGGAAACACACGGCACAGTTCTCATCCATGAAACTCACTCTGCTTTAGAGCATGAAGCATGCTCTTGCTTTCTAGAGTCTCTAATAGAGAGGGAAACGTGAGTGTGCTCTGAACAAAAGAACTGTGTTTCCTACACACACAGACCATATCTAGTTCAACTCTGTTTCTGAAACTGATACAAACCACAGGTCCTCTAACATCCAATGCTTTTCAGTTAAGAGTGAGAAACGTGTGAGCTTCGTGAACAATGTAGCTTCGTTTGAGGTGAAAAGTGACTGCGTTTATCTGAAACGAAGTCTTGCTTGTAGGAAGACACACGCCTGGCATTTAACTCCGTTTCTGAAGGGAAACACACGGCACAGTTCTCATCCATGAAACACACTCTGCTTTAGAGCAAGAGTCACGCTCTTGCTTTCTAGAGTCTCTCATAGAAACGGAAACGTGAGTGTGCTCAGAACAAAGGAACTGTGTTTCCTACACACACGGACCATATCTAGTTCAATTCTGTTTCTGAAACTGATACAAACCACAGGTCCTCAAACATCCAATGCTTTATAGTTAAGAGCGAGAAACGTGTGGGTTTCGTGAACAATGTAGCTTCGTTTGAGGTGAAAAGTGACTGCGTTTACCTGAAACGAAGTCTTGCTTGTAGGAAGACACACGCCTGGCATTTAACTCCGTTTCTGAAGGGAAACACATGGCACAGTTCTCATCCATGAAACACATTCTGCTTTAGAGCAAGAGGCACGCTCTTGCTTTATAGAGTCTCTAATACAGAGGGAAACGTGAGTGTGCTCAGAACAAAAGAACTGTGTTTCTTACACACACGGACCATATCTAGTTCAACTCTGTGTCTGAAACTGATACAAACCACAGGTCCTCAAACATCCAATGCTTTATAGTTAAGAGCGAGAAACGTGTGGGCTTCGTGAACAATGTAGCTTCATTTGAGGTGAAAAGTGACTGCGTTTACATGAAACGAAGTCTTGCTTGTAGGAAGACACACGCCTGGCATTTAACTCCGTTTCTGAAGGGAAACACACGGCACAGTTCTCATCCATGAAACACACTCTGCTTTAGAGCAAGAGGCACGCTCTTGCTTTATAGAGTCTCTAATACAGAGGGAAACGTGAGTGTGCTCAGAACAAAAGAACTGTGTTTCCTACACACACGGACCATATCTAGTTCAACTCTGTTTCTGAAACTGATACAAACCACAGGTCCTCAAACATCCAATGCTTTATAGTTAAGAGCAAGAAACGTGTGGGTTTCGTGAACAATGTAGCTTCGTTTGAGGTGAAAAGTGACTGCGTTTACCTGAAACGAAGTCTTGCTTGTAGGAAGACACACGCCTGGCATTTAACTCCGTTTCTGAAGGTAAACACACGGCACAGTTCTCATCCATGAAACACACTCTGCTTTAGAGCAAGAGGCATGCTCTTGCTTTATAGAGTCTCTAATACAGAGGGAAACGTGAGTGTGCTCAGAACAAAAGAACTGTGTTTCCTACACACAAAGGCCATATCTATTCTACGCTGTTTATGAAACTGATACAAACCACAGGTCCTCTACCATCCAATGCTTTTCAGTTAAGAGCGAGAAACGTGTGAGCTTCGAGGCCAATGTAGCTTCGTTTGAGCTGAAGAGTGACTGCGTTTACCTGAAACGAAGTCTTGCTTGTACGAAGACACACGCCTGGCATTTAACTCCGTTTCTGAAGGGAAACACACGGCACAGTTCTCATCCATGAAACACACTCTGCTTTAGAGCAAGAGGCATGCTCTTGCTTTCTAGAGTCTCTAATACAGAGGGAAACGTGAGTGTGCTCAGAACAAAAGAACTGTGTTTCCTACACACACAGACCATATCTATTCAACTCTGTTTCTGAAACTGATACAAACCACAGGTCCTCTAACATACAATGCTTTTCAGTTAAGAGGGACAAACTTGTGAGCTTTGTGAACAATGTAGCTTCGTTTGAGGTGAAAAGTGACTGCGTTTACCTGAAACGAAGTCTTGCTTGTAGGAAGACACACGCCTGGCATTTTACTCCGTTTCTGAAGGGAAACACACAGCACAGTTCTCATCCATGAAACACACTCTGCTTTAGAGCAAGAGGCACGCTCTTGCTTTCTAGAGTCTCTAATACAGTGGGAAACGTGAGTGTGCTCAGAACAGAAGAACTGTGTTTCCTACACACACAGTCCATATCTATTCAACTCTGTTTCTGAAACTGATACAAACCACAGGTATCTAACATCCAATTCTTTTCAGTTAAGAGGGAGAAACGTGTGAGCTTTGTGAACAATGTAGCTTCGTTTGAACTGAAAAGTGACTGCCTTTACCTGAAATGAAGTCTTGCTTGTAGGAAGACAAGCACCTGGCATTTAACCCTGTTTCTGAAGGGAAACACACAGCACAGTTCTCATCCATGAAACACACTCTGCTTTAGAGCAAGAAGCATGCTCTTGCTTTCTAGAGTCTCTAGTACAGAGGGAAACGTGAATGTGCTCAGAACAAAGAACTGTGTTTCCTACACACACAGACCATATCTAGTTCAACTCTGTTTCTGAAACTGATACAAACCACAGGTCCTCTAACATCCAAAGCTTTTCAGTAAAGAGTGAGAAACTTGTGAGCTTCGTGAACAATGTAGCTTCGTTTGAGCTGAAAAGTGACTGCGTTTACCTGAAACGAAGTCTTGCTTGTAGGAAGACACACACCTGGCATTTAACTCCGTTTCTGAAGATAAACACACGGCACAGTTCTCATCCATGAAACACACTCCGCTTTAGAGCAAGAGGCACGCTCTTGCTTTCTAGAGTCTCTAATACAGAGGGAAACGTGAGTGTGCTCATAACAAAAGAACTGTGTTTCCTACACACGGACCATATCTAGTTCAACTCTGTTTCTGAAACTGATACAAACCAAAGGTCCTCAAACATCCAATGCTTTTCAGTTAAGAGCGAGAAACGTGTGGTCTTCGTGAACAATGTAGCTTCGTTTGAGGTGCAAAGTGACTGCGTTTACCTGAAACGAAGTCTTGCTTGTAGGAAGACACACGCCTGGCATTTAACTCCGTTTCTGAAGGGAAACACACGGCACAGTTCTCAACCATGAAACACACTCTGCTTTAGAGCAAGAGGCACGCTCTTGCTTTATAGAGTCTCTAATACAGAGGGAAACGTGAGTGTGCTCAGAACAAAAGAACTGTGTTTCCTACACACACGGACCATATCTAGTTCAACTCTGTTTCTGAAACTGATACAAACCACCGGTCCTGTAACATCCAATGCTTTTCAGTTAAGAGCGAGAAATGTGTGAGCTTTATGAACAATGTAGCTTCGTTTGTGCTGAAAAGTGACTGCGTTTACCTGGTACGAAGTCTTGCTTGTAGGAAGACACACGCCTGGTATTTAACTCCGTTTCTGAAGGGAAACACACGGCACAGTTCTCATCCATGAAACACATTCTGCTTTAGAGCAAGAAGCATGCTCTTGCTTTATAGAGTCTCTAATACAGAGGGAAACGTGAGTGTGCTCTGAACAAAAGAACTGTGTTTCCTACACACACAGACCATATCTAGTTCAACTCTGTTTCTGAAACTGATACAAACCACAGGTCCTCAAACATCCAATGCTTTATAGTTAAGAGCGAGAAACGTGTGGGTTTCGTGAACAATGTAGCTTCGTTTGAGGTGAAAAGTGACTGCGTTTACCTGAAACGAAGTCTTGCTTGTAGGAAGACACACGCCTGGCATTTTACTCCGTTTCTGAAGGGAAATACACAGCACAGTTCTCATCCATGAAACACACTCTGCTTTAGAGCAAGAGGCACGCTCTTGCTTTCTAGAGTCTCTAATACAGAGGGAAACGTGAGTGTGCTCAGAACAAAAGAATTGTGTTTCCTACACACAAAGGCCATATCTATTCTACGCTGTTTATGAAACTGATACAAACCACAGGTCCTCTAACATCCAATGCTTTTCAGTTAAGAGTGAGAAACGTGTGAGCTTCGTGAACAATGTAGCTTCGTTTGAGCTGAAAAGTGACTGCGTTTACCTGAATCGAAGTCTTGCTTGTAGGAAGACACACGCCTGGCATTTAACTCCGTTTCTGAAGGGAAACACACGGCACAGTTCTCATCCATGAAACACATTCTGCTTTAGAGCAAGAGGCACGCTCTTGCTTTCTAGAGTCTCTAATACAGAGGGAAACGTGAGTGTGCTCAGAACAAAAGAACTGTGTTTCCTACACACACGGACCATAATTAGTTCAACTCTGTTTCTGAAACTGATACAAACTACAGGTCCTCTAACATCCAATGCTTTTCAGTTAAGAGCGAGAAATGTGTGAGGTCGTGAACAATGTAGCTTTGTTTGAGGTGAAAAGTGACTGTGTATACCTGAAACGAAGTCTTTCTTGTCGAAAGACACACGCCGGGCATTTAACTCCGTTTCTGAAGGGAAACACACGGCACAGTTCTCATCCATGAAACACACTCTGCTTTAGAGCAAGAAGCACGCTCTTGCTTACTAGAGTCTCTAATACAGAGGGAAACGTGAGTGTGCTCAGAAGAAAAGAACTGTGTTTCCTACACACAGAGACCATATCTAGTTCAACTCTGTTTCTGAAACTGACTCAATCCACAGGTCCTATAACATCCAATGCTTTTTAGTTAAGAGCGAGAAACGTGTGAGCTTCGAGGCCAATGTAGCTTCGTTTGAGCTGAAAATTGACTGCGTTTACCTGAAACGAAGTCTTGCTTGTAGGAAGACACACGCCTGGCATTTAACTCCGTTTCTGAAGGGAAACACACGGCACAGTTCTCATCCATGAAACACACTCTGCTTTAGAGCAAGAGGCATGCTCTTGCTTTCTAGAGTCTCTAATACAGAGGGAAACGTGAGTGTGCTCAGAACAAAAGAACTGTGTTTCCTACACACACAGACCATATCTATTCAACTCTGTTTCTGAAACTGATACAAACCACAGGTCCTCTAACATACAATGCTTTTCAGTTAAGAGGGAGAAACTTGTGAGCTTTGTGAACAATGTAGCTTCGTTTGAGGTGAAAAGTGACTGCGTTTACCTGAAACGAAGTCTTGCTTGTAGGAAGACACACGCCTGGCATTTTACTCCGTTTCTGAAGGGAAACACACAGCACAGTTCTCATCCATGAAACACACTCTGCTTTAGAGCAAGAGGCACGCTCTTGCTTTCTAGAGTCTCTAATACAGTGGGAAACGTGAGTGTGCTCAGAACAAAAGAACTGTGTTTCCTACACACACAGTCCATATCTATTCAACTCTGTTTCTGAAACTGATACAAACCACAGGTATCTAACATCCAATTCTTTTCAGTTAAGAGGGAGAAACGTGTGAGCTTTGTGAACAATGTAGCTTCGTTTGAACTGAAAAGTGACTGCCTTTACCTGAAATGAAGTCTTGCTTGTAGGAAGACAAGCACCTGGCATTTAACCCTGTTTCTGAAGGGAAACACACAGCACAGTTCTCATCCATGAAACACACTCTGCTTTAGAGCAAGAAGCATACTCTTGCTTTCTAGAGTCTCTAGTACAGAGGGAAACGTGAATGTGCTCAGAACAAAGAACTGTGTTTCCTACACACACAGACCATATCTAGTTCAACTCTGTTTCTGAAACTGATACAAACCACAGGTCCTCTAACATCCAATGCTTTTCTGTTAAGAGTGAGAAACGTGTGAGCTTCGTGAAAAATGTAGCTTCGTTTGAGCTGAAAAGTGACTGCGTTTACCTGAAACGAAGTCTTGCTTGTAGGAAGACACACGCCTGGCATTTAACTCCGTTTCTGAAGGGAAACACACGGCACAGTTCTCATCCATGAAACACACTCTGCTTTAGAGCAAGCGGCACGCTCTTGCTTTCTAGAGTCTCTAATACAGAGGGAAAGGTGAGTGTGCTCAGAACAAAAGAACTGTGTTTCCTACACACACAGACCATATCTAGTTCAACTCTGTTTCTGAAACTGATACAAACCACCGGTCCTGTAACATCCAATGCTTTTCAGTTAAGAGCGAGAAATGTGTGAGCTTTATGAACAATGTAGCTTCGTTTGAGCTGAAAAGTGACTGCGTTTACCTGGTACGAAGTCTTGCTTGTAGGAAGACACACGCCTGGTTTTTAACTCCGTTTCTGAAGGGAAACACACGGCACAGTTCTCATCCATGAAACACACTCTGCTTTAGAGCAAGAAGCATGCTCTTGCTTTCTAGAGTCTCTAATAGAGAGGGAAACGTGAGTGTGCTCAGAACAAAAGAACTGTGTTTCCTACACACACAGACCATATCTAGTTCAACTCTGTTTCTGAAACTGATACAAACCACAGGTCCTCTAACATCCAATGCTTTTCAGTTAAGAGTGAGAAACGTGTGAGCTTCGTGAACAATGTAGCTTCGTTTGAGCTGAAAAGAAACTGCGTTTACCTGAAACGAAGTCTTGCTTGTAGGAAGACACACGCCTGGCATTTAACTCCGTTTCTGAAGGGAAACACACGGCACAGTTCTCATCCATGAAACACATTCTGCTTTAGAGCAAGAGGCACGCTCTTGCTTTCTAGAGTCTCTAATACAGAGGGAAACTTGAGTGTGCTCAGAACAAAAGAACTGTGTTTCCTACACACACGGACCATAATTAGTTCAACTCTGTTTCTGAAACTGATACAATCCACAGGTCCTCTAACATCCAATGCTTTTCAGTTAAGAGCGAGAAATGTGTGAGCTTCGTGAAAAATGTAGCTTTGTTTGAGGTGAAAAGTGACTGCGTTTACATGAAACGAAGTCTTGCTTGTAGGAAGACACACGGCTGGCATTTAACTCTGTTTCTGAAGGGAAACACACGGCACAGTTCTCATCCATGAAACACACTCTGCTTTAGAGCAAGAGGCACGCTCTTGCTTTCTAGAGTCTCTAATACAGAGGGAAACGTGAGTGTGCTCAGAACAAAAGAACTGTGTTTCCTACACACACGGACCATATCTAGTTCAACTCTGTTTCTGAAACTGATACAATCCACAGGTCCTCTAACATCCAATGCTTTTCAGTTAAGAGCGAGAAATGTGTGAGCTTCGTGAACAATGTAGCATTGTTTGAGGTGAAAAGTGACTGCGTTTACCTGAAATGAAGTCTTGCTTGTAGAAAGACACGCGCCTGGCATTTAGCTCCGTTTCTGAAGGGAAACACACGGCACAGTTCTCATCCATGAAACACACTCTGCTTTAGAGCAAGAAGCACGCTCTTGCTTACTAGAGTCTCTAATACAGAGGGAAACGTGTGTGTGCTCAGAAGAAAAGAACTGTGTTTCCTACACACACAGACCATATCTAGTTCAACTCTGTTTCTGAAACTGATACAATCCACAGGTCCTCTAACATCCAATGCTTTTCAGTTAAGAGTGAGAAACGTGTGAGCTTCATGAACAATGTAGCTTCGTTTGAGCTGAAATGTGACTGCGTTTACCTGAAACGAAGTCTTGCTTGTAGAAAGACACACGCCTGGCATTTAACTCCGTTTCTGAAGGGAAACACACAGCACATTTCTCATCCATGAAACACATTCTGCTTTAGAGCAAGAAGCACGCTCTTGCTTTCTAGAGTCTCTAATAAAGAGGGAAACGTGAGTGTGATCAGAACAAAAGAACTGTGTTTCATACACACACGGACCATATCTAGTTCAACTCTGTTTCTGAAACTGATACAAACAACAGGTCGTCTAACATCCAATGCTTTTCAGTTAAGAGCGAGAAATGTGTGAGCTTCGTGAACAATGTAGCTTCCTTTGAGCTGAAAAGTGACTGCGTTTACATGAAACGAAGTCTTGCTTGTAGGAAGACACACGGCTGGCATTTAACTCTGTTTCTGAAGGGAAACACACGGCACAGTTCTCATCCATGAAACACACTCTGCTTTAGAGCAAGAGGCACGCACTTGCTTTCGAGAGTCTCTAATACAGAGGGAAACATGAGTGTGCTCAGAACAAAAGAACTGTGTTTCCTACACACGGACCATATCTAGTTCAACTCTGTTTCTGAAACTGATACAAACCACAGGTCCTCAAACATCCAAAGCTTTTCAGTTAAGAGCGAGAAACGTGTGGGCTTCGTAAACAATGTAGCTTCGTTTGAGGTGAAAAGTGACTGCGTTTACCTGAAACGAAGGCTTGCTTGTAGGAAGACACACGCCTGGCATTTTACTCCGTTTCTGAAGGGAAACACACGGCACAGTTCTCATCCATGAAACACACTCTGCTTTAGAGCAAGAAGCACGCTCTTGCTTTCTAGAGTCTCTAATAGAGACGGAAACGTGAGTTTGCTCAGAACAAAAGAACTGTGTTTCCTACACACACAGACGATATCTAGTTCAACTCTGTTTCTGAAACTGATACAATCCACAGGTCCTCTAACATCCATGCTTTTCAGTAAAGAGTGAGAAACTTGTGAGCTTCGTGAACAATGTAGCTTCGTTTGAGCTGAAAAGTGACTGCGTTTACCTGAAACGAAGTCTTGCTTGTAGGAAGACACACACCTGGCATTTAACTCCGTTTCTGAAGATAAACACACGGCACAGTTCTCATCCATGAAACACACTCTGCTTTAGAGCAAGACGCACGCTCTTGCTTTCCAGAGTCTCTAATACAGAGGGAAACGTGAGTGTGATCAGAACAAAAGAACTGTGTTTCCTACACACGGACTATATCTAGTTCAACTCTGTTTCTGAAACTGATACATACCACAGGTCCTCAAACATCCAATGCTTTTCAGTTAAGAGCGAGAAACGTGTGGGCTTCGTGAACAATGTAGCTTCGTTTGAGCTGAAAAGTGACTGCGTTTACCTGAAACGAAGTCTTGCTTGTAGGAAGACACACGCCTGGCATTTAACTCCGTTTCTGAAGGGAAACACACGGCACAGTTCTCACACATGAAACACACTCTGCTTTAGAGCAAGAGGCACGCTCTTTCTTTATAGAGTCTCTAATACAGAGGGAAACGTGAGTGTGCTCAGAACAAAAGAACTGTGTTTCCTACACACACGGACCATATCTAGTTCAACTCTGTTTCTGAAACTGATACAAACCACAGGTCCTCAAACATCCAATGCTTTATAGTTAAGAGCGAGAAACGTGTGGGCTTTGTGAACAATGTAGCTTCGTTTGAGGTGAAAAGTGACTGCTTTTACCTGAAACGAAGTCTTGCTTGTAGGAAGACACACGCCTGGCATTTTACTCCGTTTCTGAAGGGAAACACACGGCACAGTTCTCATCCATGAAACACACTCTGCTTTAGAGCAAGAGGCATGCTCTTGCTTTCTAGAGTCTCTAATACAGAGGGAAACGTGAGTGTGCTCAGAACAAAAGAACTGTGTTGCCTACACACAGACCATATCTATTCAACTCTGTTTCTGAAACTGATACAAACCACAGGTCCTCTAACATACAATGGTTTACAGTTAAGAGGGAGAAACTTGTGAGCTTTGTGAACAATGTAGCTTTGTTTGAACTGAAAAGTGACTGCCTTTACCTGAAATGAAGTCTTGCTTGTAGGAAGACAAGCGCCTGGCTTTTTCTCTGTTTCTGAAGGGAAACACACAGCAGAGTTCTCATCCATAAAACACACTCTGCTTTAGAGCAAGAAGCATGCTCTTGCATTCTAGAGTCTCTAGTAGAGAGGGAAACGTGAATGTGCTCAGAACAAAAGAACTGTGTTTCCTACACACACAGACCATATCTAGTTCAACTCTGTTTCTGAAACTGATACAAACCACAGGTCCTCTAACATCCAATGCTTTTCAGTTAAGAGTGAGAAACGTGTGAGCTTCGTGAAAAATGTAGCTTTGTTTGAGCTGAAAAGTGACTGCGTTTACCTGAAACGAAGTCTTGCTTGTAGGAAGACACACGCCTGGCATTTAACACCGTTTCTGAAGGGAAACACACGGCACAGTTCTCATCCATGAAACACACTCTGCTTTAGAGCAAGAGGCACGCTCTTGTTTTCTAGAGTCTCTAATACAGAGGGAAACGTGAGTGTGCTAAGAAGAAAAGAACTGTGTTTCCTACACACACAGACCATATCTAGTTCAACTCTGTTTCTGAAACTGATACAATCCACAGGTCCTCTAACATCCAATGCTTTTCAATTAAGAGTGAGAAACATGTGAGCTTCATGAACAAGGTAGCTTCGTTTGAGCTGAAAAGTGACTGCGTTTACCTGAAACGAAGTCTTGCTTGTAGAAAGACACACGCCTGGCATTTAACTCCGTTTCTGAAGGGAAACACACAGCACATTTCTCATCCATGAAACACACTCTGCTTTAGAGCAAGAGGCACGCTCTTGCTTTCTAGAATCTCTAATACAGAGGGAAACTTGAGTGTGCTCAGAACAAAAGAACTGTGTTTCCTACACACGGACCATATCTAGTTCAACTCTGTCTGAAACTGATACAAACCACAGGTCCTCTAACATCCAATGCTTTTCAGTTAAGAGCAAGAAACGTGTGGGCTTCGTGAACAATTTAGCTTCGTTTGAGGTGAAAAGTGACTGCGTTTACCTGAAACGACGTCTTGCTTGTAGGAAGACACATGCCTGCCATTTAACTCCGTTTCTGAAGGGAAACACACAGCACAGTTCTCATCCATGAAACACACTCTGCTTTAGAGCAAGAGGCACGCTCTTGCTTTATGGAGTCTCTAATACAGAGGGAAACGTGAGTGTGCTTAGAACAAAAGAACTGTGTTTCCTACACACACAGACCATATCTATTCAACTCTGTTTCTGGAACTGATACAAACCACAGGTCTTCTAACATCCAATGCTTTTCAGTTAAGAGGGAGAAACGTGTGAGCTTTGTGAACAATGTAGCTTCGTTTGAGGTGAAAAGTGACTGCGTTTACCTGAAACGAAGTCTTGCTTGTAGGAAGACACACGCCTAGCATTTTACTCCGTTTCTGAAGGGAAACACACGGCACAGTTCTCATCCATGAAACACATTCTGCTTTAGAGCAAGAGGCACGCTCTTGCTTTCTAGAGTCTCTAATACAGAGGGAAACGTGAGTGTGCTCAGAACAAAAGAACTGTGTTTCCTACACACACAGACCATATCTATTCCATTCTGTTTCTGAAACTGATACAAACCACAGGTCCTCTAACATCCAATGCTTTTCAGTTAAGAGGGAGAAACGTGTGAGCTTTGTGAACAATGTAGATTCGTTTGAACTGAAAAGTGACTGCCTTTAAATGAAATGAAGTCTTGCTTGTAGGAAGACAAGCGCCTGGCATTTAACTCTGTTTCTGAAGGGAAACACACAGCACAGTTCTCATCCATGAAACACACTCTGCTTTAGAGCAAGAAGCATGCTCTTGCTTTCTAGCGTCTCTAGTAGAGAGGAAAACGTGAATGTGCTCAGAACAAATGAACTGTGTTTCCTACACACACAGACCATATCTAGTTCAACTCTGTTTCTGAAACTGATATAAACCACAGGTCCTCTAACATCCAATGCTTTTCTGTTAAGAGTGAGAAACGTGTGAGCTTCGTGAACAATGTAGCTTCGTTTGAGCTGAAAAGTGACTGCGTTTACCTGAAACGAAGTCTTGCTTGTAGGAAGACACACACCTGGCATTTAACTCCGTTTCTGAAGGGAAACACACGGCACAGTTCTCATCCATGAAACACACTCTGCTTTAGAGCAAGAGGCACGCTCTTGCTTTATAGAGTCTCTAATACAGAGGGAAACGTGAGTATGCTCAGAACAAAAGAACTGTGTTTCCTACACACATGGACCATATCTAGTTCAACTCTGTTTCTGAAACTGATACAAACCACAGGTCCTCAAACATCCAATGCTTTATAGTTAAGAGCGAGAAACGTGTGGGCTTTGTGAACAATGTAGCTTCGTTTGAGCTGAAAAGTGACTGCTTTTACCTGAAACGAATTCTTGCTTGTAGGAAGACACACGCCTGGCATTTTACTCTGTTTCTGAAGGGAAACACACGGCAGAGTTCTCATCCATGAAACACACTCTGCTTTAGAGCAAGAGGCATGCTCTTGCTTTCTAGAGTCTCTAATACAGAGGGAAACGTGAGTGTGCTCAGAACAAAAGAACTGTGTTTCCTACACACAGACCATATCTATTCAACTCTGTTTCTGAAACTGATACAAACCACAGGTCCTCTAACATACAATGGTTTACAGTTAAGAGGGAGAAACTTTTGAGCTTTGTGAACAATGTAGCTTCGTTTGAGGTGATAAGTGACTGCGTTTACCTGAAACGAAGTCTTGCTTGTAGGAAGACACACGCCTGGCATTTTACTCCGTTTCTGAAGGGAAACACACGGCACAGTTCTCATCCATGAAACACACTCTGCTTTAGAGCAAGAGGCACGCTCTTGCTTTCTAGAGTCTCTAATACAGAGGGAAACGTGAGTGTGCTCAGAAAAAAAAGAACTGTGTTTCCTACACACACGGACCATATCTAGTTCAACTCTGTTTCTGAAACTGATACAAACCACAGGTCCTCTAACATCCAATGCTTTTCAGTTAAGAGCGAGAAATGTGTGAGCTTCGTGAACAATGTAGCTTTGTTTGAGGTGAAAAGTGACTGCGTTTACCTGAAACGAAGTCTTGCTTGTAGAAAGACACACGCCTGGCATTTAACTCCGTTTCTGAAGGGAAACACAGGGCAGAGTTCTCATCCATGAAACACACTCTGCTTTAGAGCAAGAAGCACGCTCTTGCTTACTAGAGTCTCTAATACAGAGGGAAACGTGAGTGTGCTCAGAAGAAAAGAACTGTGTTTCCTACTCACACAGACCATATCTAGTTCAACTCTGTTTCTGAAGCTGATAAAATCCACAGGTCCTCTAACATCCAATGCTTTTCAATTAAGAGTGAGAAACATGTGAGCTTCATGAACAAGGTAGCTTCGTTTGAGCTGAAAAGTGACTGCGTTTACCTGAAACGAAGTCTTGCTTGTAGAAAGACACACGCCTGGCATTTAACTCCGTTTCTGAAGGGAAACACACAGCACATTTCTCATCCATGAAACACATTCTGCTTTAGAGCAAGAAGCACGCTCTTGCTTTCTAGAGTCTCTTATAAAGAGGGAAACGTGAGTGTGATCAGAACAAAAGAACTGTGTTTCCTACACACACGGACCATATCTAGTTCAACTCTGTTTCTGAAACTGATACAAACCACAGGTCGTCTAAGATCCAATGCTTTTCAGTTAAGAGCGAGAAATGTGTGAGCTTCGTGAACAATGTAGCTTCCTTTGAGCTGAAAAGTGACTGCGTTTACATGAAACGAAGTCTTGCTTGTAGGAAGACACAAGCCTGGCATTTAAATCCGTTTCTGAAGGGAAACACAAGGCACAGTTCTCATCCATGAAACACACTCTGCTTTAGAGCAAGAGGCACGCTCTTGCTTTCTAGAGTCTCTAATACAGAGGGAAACGTGAGTGTGCTCAGAACAAAAGAACTGTGTTTCCTACACACGGACCATATCTAGTTCAACTCTGTTTCTGAAACTGATACAAACCACAGGTCCTCTAACATGCAATGCTTTTCAGTTAAGAGCAAGAAACGTGTGGGCTTCGTGAACAATTTAGCTTCGTTTGAGGTGAAAAGTGACTGTGTTTACCTGAAACGAAGTCTTGCTTGTAGGAAGACACACGCCTGGCATTTAACTCCATTTCTGAAGGGAAACACACGGCACAGTTCTCATCCATGAAACACACTCTGCTTTAGAGCAAGAGGCACGCTCTTGCTTTCTAGAGTCTCTAATACAGAGGGAAACGTGAGTGTGCAGAACAAAAGAACTGTGTTTCCTACACACACAGACCATATCTATTCAACTCTGTTTCTGAAACTGATACAAACCACAGGTCCTCTAACATCCAATGCTTTTCAGTTAAGAGCGAGAAATGTGTGAGCTTCGTGAAAAATGTAGCTTTGTTTGAGGAGAAAAGTGACTGCGTTTACCTGAAACGAAGTCTTGCTTGTAGAAAGACACACGCCTGGCATTTAACTCCGTTTCTGAAGGGAAACACACGGCACAGTTCTCATCCATGAAACACACTCTGCTTTAGAGCAAGAAGCACGCTCTTGCTTAATAGAGTCTCTAATACAGAGGGAAACGTGAGTGTGCTCAGAAGAAAAGAACTGTGTTTCCTACACACACAGACCATATCTAGTTCAACTCTGTTTCTGAAGCTGATAAAATCCACAGGTCCTCTAACATCCAATGCTTTTCAATTAAGAGTGAGAAACATGTGAGCTTCATGAACAAGGTAGCTTCGTTTGAGCTGAAAAGTGACTGCGTTTACCTGAAACGAAGTCTTGCTTGTAGAAAGACACACGCCTGGCATTTAACTCCGTTTCTGAAGGGAAACACACAGCACATTTCTCATCCATGAAACACATTCTGCTTTACAGCAAGAAGCATGCTCTAGCTTTCTGGAGTCTCTAGTAGAGGGCGAAACGTGAATGTGCTCAGAACTAAAGAACTGTGTTTCCTACACACACAGACCATATCTAGTTCAACTCTGTTTCTGAAACTGATACAAACCACAGGTCCTCTAACATCCAATGCTTTTCAGTTAAGAGTGAGAAACGTGTGAGCTTCGTGAAAAATGTAGCTTCGTTTGAGCTGAAAAGTGACTGCGTTTACATGAAACGAAGTCTTGCTTGTAGGAAGACACAAACCTGGCATTTAACACCATTTCTGAAGGGAAACACACGGCACAGTTCTCATCCATGAAACACACTCTGCTTTAGAGCAAGAGGCACGCTCTTGCTTTCTAGAGTCTCTAATACAGAGGGAAACGTGAGTGTGCTCAGAAAAAAAAGAACTGTGTTTCCTACACACACGGACCATATCTAGTTCAACTCTGTTTCTGAAACTGATACAAACCACAGGTCCTCTAACATCCAATGCTTTTCAGTTAAGAGCGAGAAATGTGTGAGCTTCGTGAACAATGTAGCTTTGTTTGAGGTGAAAAGTGACTGCGTTTACCTGAAACGAAGTCTTGCTTGTAGAAAGACACACGCCTGGCATTTAACTCCGTTTCTGAAGGGAAACACACGGCACAGTTCTCATCCATGAAACACACTCTGCTTTAGAGCAAGAAGCACGCTCTTGCTTACTAGAGTCTCTAATACAGAGGGAAACGTGAGTGTGCTCAGAAGAAAAGAACTGTGTTTCCTACACACACAGACCATATCTAGTTCAACTCTGTTTCTGAAGCTGATAAAATCCACAGGTCCTCTAACATCCAATGCTTTTCAATTAAGAGTGAGAAACATGTGAGCTTCATGAACAAGGTAGCTTCGTTTGAGCTGAAAAGTGACTGCGTTTACCTGAAACGAAGTCTTGCTTGTAGAAAGACACACGCCTGGCATTTAACTCTGTTTCTGAAGGGAAACACACAGCACATTTCTCATCCATGAAACACATTCTGCTTTAGAGCAAGAAGCACGCTCTTGCTTTCTAGAGTCTCTTATAAAGAGGGAAACGTGAGTGTGATCAGAACAAAAGAACTGTGTTTCCTACACACACGGACCATATCTAGTTCAACTCTGTTTCTGAAACTGATACAAACCACAGGTCGTCTAAGATCCAATGCTTTTCAGTTAAGAGCGAGAAATGTGTGAGCTTCGTGAACAATGTAGCTTCCTTTTAGCTGAAAAGTGACTGCGTTTACATGAAACGAAGTCTTGCTTGTAGGAAGACACAAGCCTGGCATTTAAATCCGTTTCTGAAGGGAAACACAAGGCACAGTTCTCATCCATGAAACACACTCTGCTTTAGAGCAAGAGGCACGCTCTTGCTTTCTAGAGTCTCTAATACAGAGGGAAACGTGAGTGTGCTCAGAACAAAAGAACTGTGTTTCCTACACACGGACCATATCTAGTTCAACTCTGTTTCTGAAACTGATACAAACCACAGGTCCTCTAACATCCAATGCTTTTCAGTTAAGAGCAAGAAACGTGTGGGCTTCGTGAACAATTTAGCTTCGTTTGAGGTGAAAAGTGACTGCGTTTACCTGAAACGAAGTCTTGCTTGTAGGAAGACACATGCCTGCCATTTAACTCCATTTCTGAAGGGAAACACACTGCACAGTTCTCATCCATGAAACACACTCTGCTTTAGAGCAAGAGGCACGCTCTTGCTTTCTAGAGTCTCTAATACAGAGGGAAACGTGAGTGTGCTCAGAACAAAAGAACTGTGTTTCCTACACACACAGACCATATCTATTCAACTCTGTTTCTGAAACTGATACAAACCACAGGTCCTCTAACATCCAATGCTTTTCAGTTAAGAGGGAGAAACGTGTGAGCTTTGTGAACAATGTAGCTTCGTTTGAATTGAAAAGTGACTGCCTTTAAATGAAATGAAGTCTTGCTTGTAGGAAGACAAGCGCCTGGCATTTAACTCTGTTTCTGAAGGGAAACACACAGCACAGTTCTCATCCATGAAACACACTCTGCTTTAGAGCAAGAAGCATGCTCTTGCTTTCTAGCGTCTCTAGTAGAGAGGAAAACGTGAATGTGCTCAGAACAAATGAACTGTGTTTCCTACACACACGGACCATATCTATTCAATGCTGTTTATGAAACTGATACAAACCACAGGTCCTCTAACATCCAATGCTTTTCAGGTAAGAGCGAGAAACGTGTGAGCTTCGAGAACAATGTAGCTTCTTTTGAGCTGAAAAGTGACTGTGTTTACCTGAAAGGAAGTCTTGCTTGTAGGAAGACACACGCCTGGCATTTAACTCCATTTCTGAAGGGAAACACACGGCACAGTTCTCATCCATGAAACACACTCTGCTTTAGAGCAAGAGGCATGCTCTTGCTTTCTAGAGTCTCTAATACAGAGGGAAACGTGAGTGTGCTCAGAACAAAAGAACTGTGTTTCCTACACACACGGACAATATCTAGTTCAACTCTGTTTCTGAAACTGATACAAACCACAGGTCCTCTAACATCCAATGCTTTTCAGTTAAGAGTGAGAAACGTGTGAGCTTCGTGAAAAATGTAGCTTCGTTTGAGCTGAAAAGTGACTGCGTTTACATGAAACGAAGTCTTGCTTGTAGGAAGACACACGCCTGGCATTTAACACCGTTTCTGAAGGGAAACACACGGCACAGTTCTCATCCATGAAACACACTCTGCTTTAGAGCAAGAGGCACGCTCTTGCTTTCTAGAGTCTCTAATACAGAGGGAAACGTGAGTGTGCTCAGAAAAAAAAGAACTGTGTTTCCTACACACACGGACCATATCTAGTTCAACTCTGTTTCTGAAACTGATACAAACCACAGGTCCTCTAACATCCAATGCTTTTCAGTTAAGAGCGAGAAATGTGTGAGCTTCGTGAACAATGTAGCTTTGTTTGAGGAGAAAAGTGACTGCGTTTACCTGAAACGAAGTCTTGCTTGTAGAAAGACACACGCCTGGCATTTAACTCCGTTTCTGAAGGGAAACACACGGCACAGTTCTCATCCATGAAACACACTCTGCTTTAGAGCAAGAAGCACGTTCTTGCTTACTAGAGTCTCTAATACAGAGGGAAACGTGAGTGTGCTCAGAAGAAAAGAACTGTGTTTCCTACACACACAGACCATATCTAGTTCAACTCTGTTTCTGAAGCTGATAAAATCCACAGGTCCTCTAACATCCAATGCTTTTCAATTAAGAGTGAGAAACATGTGAGCTTCATGAACAAGGTAGCTTCGTTTGAGCTGAAAAGTGACTGCGTTTACCTGAAACGAAGTCTTGCTTGTAGAAAGACACACGCCTGGCATTTAACTCCGTTTCTGAAGGGAAACACACAGCACATTTCTCATCCATGAAACACATTCTGCTTTAGAGCAAGAAGCACGCTCTTGCTTTCTAGAGTCTCTTATAAAGAGGGAAACGTGAGTGTGATCAGAACAAAAGAACTGTGTTTCCTACACACACGGACCATATCTAGTTCAACTCTGTTTCTGAAACTGATACAAACCACAGGTCGTCTAACATCCAATGCTTTTCAGTTAAGAGCGAGAAATGTGTGAGCTTCGTGAACAATGTAGCTTCCTTTGAGCTGAAAAGTGACAGCGTTTACATGAAACGAAGTCTTGCTTGTAGGAAGACACAAGCCTGGCATTTAAATCCGTTTCTGAAGGGAAACACAAGGCACAGTTCTCATCCATGAAACACACTCTGCTTTAGAGCAAGAGGCACGCTCTTGCTTTCTAGAGTCTCTAATACAGAGGGAAACGTGAGTGTGCTCAGAAAAAAAGAACTGTGTTTCCTACACACGGACCATATCTAGTTCAACTCTGTCTGAAACTGATACAAACCACAGGTCCTCTAACATCCAATGCTTTTCAGTTAAGAGCAAGAAACGTGTGGGCTTCGTGAACAATTTAGCTTCGTTTGAGGTGAAAAGTGACTGCGTTTACCTGAAACGAAGTCTTGCTTGTAGGAAGACACATGCCTGCCATTTAACTCCATTTCTGAAGGGAAACACACGGCACAGTTCTCATCCATGAAACACACTCTGCTTTAGAGCAAGAGGCATGCTCTTGCTTTATGGAGTCTCTAATACAGAGGGAAACGTGAGTGTGCTTAGAACAAAAGAACTGTGTTTCCTACACACACAGACCACATCTATTCAACTCTGTTTCTGGAACTGATACAAACCACAGGTCCTCTAACATCCAATGCTTTTCAGTTAAGAGGGAGAAACGTGTGAGCTTTGTGAACAATGTAGCTTCGTTTGAGCTGAAAAGTGACTGCGTTTAAATGAAATGAAGTCTTGCTTGTAGGAAGACAAGCGCCTGGCATTTAACTCTGTTTCTGAAGGGAAACACACAGCACAGTTCTCATCCATGAAACTCACTCTGCTTTAGAGCAAGAAGCATGCTCTTGCTTTCTAGCGTCTCTAGTAGAGAGGAAAACGTGAATGTGCTCAGAACAAATGAACTGTGTTTCCTACACACACAGACCATATCTAGTTCAACTCTGTTTCTGAAACTGATATAAACCACAGGTCCTCTAACATCCAATGCTTTTCTGTTAAGAGTGAGAAACGTGTGAGCTTCGTGATCAATGTAGCTTCGTTTGAGCTGAAAAGTGACTGCGTTTACCTGAAACGAAGTCTTGCTTGTAGGAAGACACACACCTGGCATTTAACTCCGTTTCTGAAGGGAAACACACGGCACAGTTCTCATCCATGAAACACACTCTGCTTTAGAGCAAGAGGCACGCTCTTGCTTTATAGAGTCTCTAACACAGAGGGAAACGTGAGTATGCTCAGAACAAAAGAACTGTGTTTCCTACACACACGGACCATATCTAGTTCAACTCTGTTTCTGAAACTGATACAAACCACAGGTCCTCAAACATCCAATGCTTTATAGTTAAGAGCGAGAAACGTGTGGGCTTTGTGAACAATGTAGCTTCGTTTGAGCTGAAAAGTGACTGCTTTTACCTGAAACGAATTCTTGCTTGTAGGAAGACACACGCCTGGCATTTTACTCTGTTTCTGAAGGGAAACACACGGCAGAGTTCTCATCCATGAAACACACTCTGCTTTAGAGCAAGAGGCATGCTCTTGCTTTCTAGAGTCTCTAATACAGAGGGAAACGTGAGTGTGCTCAGAACAAAAGAACTGTGTTTCCTACACACAGACCATATCTATTCAACTCTGTTTCTGAAACTGATACAAACCACAGGTCCTCTAACATACAATGGTTTACAGTTAAGAGGGAGAAACTTTTGAGCTTTGTTAACAATGTAGCTTCGTTTGAGGTGATAAGTGACTGCTTTTACCTGAAACGAAGTCTTGCTTGTAGGAAGACACACGCCTGGCATTTTACTCCGTTTCTGAAGGAAAACACACGGCACAGTTCTCATCCATGAAACACACTCTGCTTTAGAGCAAGAGGCACGCTCTTGCTTTCTAGAGTCTCTAATACAGTGGGAAACTTGAGTGTGCTCAGAAAAAAAGAACTGTGTTTCCTACACACACAGACCATATCTATTCAACTCTGTTTCTGAAACTGATACAAACCACAGGTCCTCTAACATCCAATTCTTTTCAGTTAAGAGGGAGAAACGTGTGAGCTTTGTGAACAATGTAGCTTTGTTTGAACTGAAAAGTGACTGCCTTTACCTGAAATGAAGTCTTGCTTGTAGGAAGACAAGCGCCTGGCGTTTAACGCTGTTTCTGAAGGGAAACACACAGCACAGTTCTCATCCATGAAACACACTCTGCTTTACAGCAAGAAGCATGTTCTTGCTTTCTAGAGTCTCTAGTAGAGGGCGAAACGTGAATGTGCTCAGAACAAAAGAACTGTGTTTCCTACACACACAGACCATATCTAGTTCAACTCTGTTTCTGAAACTGATACAAACCACAGGTCCTCTAACATCCAATGCTTTTCAGTTAAGAGTGAGAAACGTGTGAGCTTCGTGAAAAATGTAGCTTCGTTTGAGCTGAAAAGTGACTGCGTTTACATGAAACGAAGTCTTGCTTGTAGGAAGACACACGCCTGGCATTTAACACCGTTTCTGAAGGGAAACACACGGCACAGTTCTCATCCATGAAACACACTCTGCTTTAGAGCAAGAGGCACGCTCTTGCTTTCTAGAGTCTCTAATACAGAGGGAAACATGAGTGTGCTCAGAAAAAAAAGAACTGTGTTTCCTACACACACGGACCATATCTAGTTCAACTCTGTTTCTGAAACTGATACAAACCACAGGTCCTCTAACATCCAATGCTTTTCAGTTAAGAGCGAGAAATGTGTGAGCTCCGTGAACAATGTAGCTTTGTTTGAGGTGAAAAGTGACTGCGTTTACCTGAAACGAAGTCTTGCTTGTAGAAAGACACACGCCTGGCATTTAACTCCGTTTCTGAAGGGAAACACACGGCACAGTTCTCATCCATGAAACACACTCTGCTTTAGAGCAAGAAGCACGCTCTTGCTTACTAGAGTCTCTAATACAGAGGGAAACGTGAGTGTGCTCAGAAGAAAAGAACTGTGTTTCCTACACACACAGACCATATCTAGTTCAACTCTGTTTCTGAAGCTGATAAAATCCACAGGTCCTCTAACATCCAATGCTTTTCAATTAAGAGTGAGAAACATGTGAGCTTCATGAACAAGGTAGCTTCGTTTGAGCTGAAAAGTGACTGCGTTTACCTGAAACGAAGTCTTGCTTGTAGAAAGACACACGCCTGGCATTTAACTCCGTTTCTGAAGGGAAACACACAGCACATTTCTCATCCATGAAACACATTCTGCTTTAGAGCAAGAAGCACGCTCTTGCTTTCTAGAGTCTCTTATAAAGAGGGAAACGTGAGTGTGATCAGAACAAAAGAACTGTGTTTCCTACACACACGGACCATATCTAGTTCAACTCTGTTTCTGAAACTGATACAAACCACAGGTCGTCTAAGATCCAATGCTTTTCAGTTAAGAGCGAGAAATGTGTGAGCTTCGTGAACAATGTAGCTTCCTTTGAGCTGAAAAGTGACTGCGTTTACATGAAACGAAGTCTTGCTTGTAGGAAGACACAAGCCTGGCATTTAAATCCATTTCTGAAGGGAAACACAAGGCACAGTTCTCATCCATGAAACACACTCTGCTTTAGAGCAAGAGGCACGCTCTTGCTTTCTAGAGTCTCTAATACAGAGGGAAACGTGAGTGTGCTCAGAACAAAAGAACTGTGTTTCCTACACACGGACCATATCTAGTTCAACTCTGTTTCTGAAACTGATACAAACCACAGGTCCTCTAACATCCAATGCTTTTCAGTTAAGAGCAAGAAACGTGTGGGCTTCGTGAACAATTTAGCTTCGTTTGAGGTGAAAAGTGACTGCGTTTACCTGAAACGAAGTCTTGCTTGTAGGAAGACACATGCCTGCCATTTAACTCCATTTCTGAAGGGAAACACACGGCACAGTTCTCATCCATGAAACACACTCTGCTTTAGAGCAAGAGGCACGCTCTTGCTTTCTAGAGTCTCTAATACAGAGGGAAACGTGAGTGTGCTCAGAACAAAAGAACTGTGTTTCCTACACACACAGACCATATCTATTCAACTCTGTTTCTGAAACTGATACAAACCACAGGTCCTCTAACATCCAATGCTTTTCAGTTAAGAGTGAGAAACGTGTGAGCTTCGTGAAAAATGTAGCTTCGTTTGAGCTGAAAAGTGACTGCGTTTACATGAAACGAAGTCTTGCTTGTAGGAAGACACACGCCTGGCATTTAACACCGTTTCTGAAGGGAAACACACGGCACAGTTCTCATCCATGAAACACACTCTGCTTTAGAGCAAGAGGCACGCTCTTGCTTTCTAGAGTCTCTAATACAGAGGGAAACATGAGTGTGCTCAGAAAAAAAAGAACTGTGTTTCCTACACACACGGACCATATCTAGTTCAACTCTGTTTCTGAAACTGATACAAACCACAGGTCCTCTAACATCCAATGCTTTTCAGTTAAGAGCGAGAAATGTGTGAGCTCCGTGAACAATGTAGCTTTGTTTGAGGTGAAAAGTGACTGCGTTTACCTGAAACGAAGTCTTGCTTGTAGAAAGACACACGCCTGGCATTTAACTCCGTTTCTGAAGGGAAACACACGGCACAGTTCTCATCCATGAAACACACTCTGCTTTAGAGCAAGAAGCACGCTCTTGCTTACTAGAGTCTCTAATACAGAGGGAAACGTGAGTGTGCTCAGAAGAAAAGAACTGTGTTTCCTACACACACAGACCATATCTAGTTCAACTCTGTTTCTGAAGCTGATAAAATCCACAGGTCCTCTAACATCCAATGCTTTTCAATTAAGAGTGAGAAACATGTGAGCTTCATGAACAAGGTAGCTTCGTTTGAGCTGAAAAGTGACTGCGTTTACCTGAAACGAAGTCTTGCTTGTAGAAAGACACACGCCTGGCATTTAACTCCGTTTCTGAAGGGAAACACACAGCACATTTCTCATCCATGAAACACATTCTGCTTTAGAGCAAGAAGCACGCTCTTGCTTTCTAGAGTCTCTTATAAAGAGGGAAACGTGAGTGTGATCAGAACAAAAGAACTGTGTTTCCTACACACACGGACCATATCTAGTTCAACTCTGTTTCTGAAACTGATACAAACCACAGGTCGTCTAAGATCCAATGCTTTTCAGTTAAGAGCGAGAAATGTGTGAGCTTCGTGAACAATGTAGCTTCCTTTGAGCTGAAAAGTGACTGCGTTTACATGAAACGAAGTCTTGCTTGTAGGAAGACACAAGCCTGGCATTTAAATCCATTTCTGAAGGGAAACACAAGGCACAGTTCTCATCCATGAAACACACTCTGCTTTAGAGCAAGAGGCACGCTCTTGCTTTCTAGAGTCTCTAATACAGAGGGAAACGTGAGTGTGCTCAGAACAAAAGAACTGTGTTTCCTACACACGGACCATATCTAGTTCAACTCTGTTTCTGAAACTGATACAAACCACAGGTCCTCTAACATCCAATGCTTTTCAGTTAAGAGCAAGAAACGTGTGGGCTTCGTGAACAATTTAGCTTCGTTTGAGGTGAAAAGTGACTGCGTTTACCTGAAACGAAGTCTTGCTTGTAGGAAGACACATGCCTGCCATTTAACTCCATTTCTGAAGGGAAACACACGGCACAGTTCTCATCCATGAAACACACTCTGCTTTAGAGCAAGAGGCACGCTCTTGCTTTCTAGAGTCTCTAATACAGAGGGAAACGTGAGTGTGCTCAGAACAAAAGAACTGTGTTTCCTACACACACAGACCATATCTATTCAACTCTGTTTCTGAAACTGATACAAACCACAGGTCCTCTAACATCCAATGCTTTTCAGTTAAGAGTGAGAAACGTGTGAGCTTCGTGAAAAATGTAGCTTCGTTTGAGCTGAAAAGTGACTGCGTTTACATGAAACGAAGTCTTGCTTGTAGGAAGACACACGCCTGGCATTTAACACCGTTTCTGAAGGGAAACACACGGCACAGTTCTCATCCATGAAACACACTCTGCTTTAGAGCAAGAGGCACGCTCTTGCTTTCTAGAGTCTCTAATACAGAGGGAAACGTGAGTGTGCTCAGAAAAAAAAGAACTGTGTTTCCTACACACACGGACCATATCTAGTTCAACTCTGTTTCTGAAACTGATACAAACCACAGGTCCTCTAACATCCAATGCTTTTCAGTTAAGAGCGAGAAATGTGTGAGCTCCGTGAACAATGTAGCTTTGTTTGATGTGAAAAGTGACTGCGTTTACCTGAAACGAAGTCTTGCTTGTAGAAAGACACACGCCTGGCATTTAACTCCGTTTCTGAAGGGAAACACACGGCACAGTTCTCATACATGAAACACACTCTGCTTTAGAGCAAGAAGCACGCTCTTGCTTACTAGAGTCTCTAATACAGAGGGAAACGTGAGTGTGCTCAGAAGAAAAGAACTGTGTTTCCTACACACACAGACCATATCTAGTTCAACTCTGTTTCTGAAGCTGATAAAATCCACAGGTCCTCTAACATCCAATGCTTTTCAATTAAGAGTGAGAAACATGTGAGCTTCATGAACAAGGTAGCTTCGTTTGAGCTGAAAAGTGACTGTGTTTACCTGAAACGAAGTCTTGCTTGTAGAAAGACACACGCCTGGCATTTAACTCCGTTTCTGAAGGGAAACACACAGCACATTTCTCATCCATGAAACACATTCTGCTTTAGAACAAGAAGCACGCTCTTGCTTTCTAGAGTCTCTTATAAAGAGGGAAACGTGAGTGTGATCAGAACAAAAGAACTGTGTTTCCTACACACACGGACCATATCTAGTTCAACTCTGTTTCTGAAACTGATACAAACCACAGGTCGTCTAAGATCCAATGCTTTTCAGTTAAGAGCGAGAAATGTGTGAGCTTCGTGAACAATGTAGCTTCCTTTGAGCTGAAAAGTGACTGCGTTTACATGAAACGAAGTCTTGCTTGTAGGAAGACACAAGCCTGGCATTTAAATCCATTTCTGAAGGGAAACACAAGGCACAGTTCTCATCCATGAAACACACTCTGCTTTAGAGCAAGAGGCACGCTCTTGCTTTCTAGAGTCTCTAATACAGAGGGAAACGTGAGTGTGCTCAGAACAAAAGAACTGTGTTTCCTACACACGGACCATATCTAGTTCAACTCTGTTTCTGAAACTGATACAAACCACAGGTCCTCTAACATCCAATGCTTTTCAGTTAAGAGCAAGAAACGTGTGGGCTTCGTGAACAATTTAGCTTCGTTTGAGGTGAAAAGTGACTGCGTTTACCTGAAACGAAGTCTTGCTTGTAGGAAGACACCTGCCTGCCATTTAACTCCATTTCTGAAGGGAAACACACGGCACAGTTCTCATCCATGAAACACACTCTGCTTTAGAGCAAGAGGCACGCTCTTGCTTTCTAGAGTCTCTAATACAGAGGGAAACGTGAGTGTGCTCAGAACAAAAGAACTGTGTTTCCTACACACACAGACCATATCTATTCAACTCTGTTTCTGAAACTGATACAAACCACAGGTCCTCTAACATCCAATGCTTTTCAGTTAAGAGGGAGAAACGTGTGAGCTTTGTGAACAATGTAGCTTCGTTTGAATTGAAAAGTGACTGCCTTTAAATGAAATGAAGTCTTGCTTGTAGGAAGACAAGCGCCTGGCATTTAACTCTGTTTCTGAAGGGAACACACAGCACAGTTCTCATCCATGAAACACACTCTGCTTTAGAGCAAGAAGCATGCTCTTGCTTTCTAGCGTCTCTAGTAGAGAGGAAAACGTGAATGTGCTCAGAACAAATGAACTGTGTTTCCTACACACACGGACCATATCTATTCAATGCTGTTTATGAAACTGATACAAACCACAGGTCCTCTAACATCCAATGCTTTTCAGTTAAGAGCGAGAAACGTGTGAGCTTCGAGAACAATGTAGCTTCTTTTGAGCTGAAAAGTGACTGTGTTTACCTGAAACGAAGTCTTGCTTGTAGGAAGACACACACCTGGCATTTAACTCCATTTCTGAAGGGAAACACACGGCACAGTTCTCATCCATGAAACACACTCTGCTTTAGAGCAAGAGGCACGCTCTTGCTTTATAGAGTCTCTAATACAGAGGGAAACGTGAGTATGCTCAGAACAAAAGAACTGTGTTTCCTACACACACGGACCATATCTAGTTCAACTCTGTTTCTGAAACTGATACAAACCACAGGTCCTCAAACATCCAATGCTTTATAGTTAAGAGCGAGAAACGTGTGGGCTTTGTGAACAATGTAGCTTCGTTTGAGCTGAAAAGTGACTGCTTTTACCTGAAACGAAGTCTTGCTTGTAGGAAGACACACGCCTGGCATTTTACTCCGTTTCTGAAGGGAAACACACGGCACAGTTCTCATCCATGAAACACACTCTGCTTTAGAGCAAGAGGCACGCTCTTGCTTTCTAGAGTCTCTAATACAGTGGGAAACTTGAGTGTGCTCAGAAAAAAGAACTGTGTTTCCTACACACACAGACCATATCTATTCAACTCTGTTTCTGAAACTGATACAAACCACAGGTCCTCTAACATCCAATTCTTTTCAGTTAAGAGGGAGAAACGTGTGAGCTTTGTGAACAATGTAGCTTTGTTTGAACTGAAAAGTGACTGCCTTTACCTGAAATGAAGTCTTGCTTGTAGGAAGACAAGCGCCTGGCGTTTAACGCTGTTTCTGAAGGGAAACACACAGCACAGTTCTCATCCATGAAACACACTCTGCTTTACAGCAAGAAGCATGCTCTTGCTTTCTAGAGTCTCTAGTAGAGGGCGAAACGTGAATGTGCTCAGAACAAAAGAACTGTGTTTCCTACACACGGACCATATCTAGTTCAACTCTGTTTCTGAAACTGATACAAACCACAGGTCCTCTAACATCCAATGCTTTTCAGTTAAGAGCAAGAAACGTGTGGGCTTCGTGAACAATTTAGCTTCTTTTGAGGTGAAAAGTGACTGCGTTTACCTGAAACGAAGTCTTGCTTGTAGGAAGACACATGCCTGCCATTTAACTCCATTTCTGAAGGGAAACACACGGCACAGTTCTCATCCATGAAACACACTCTGCTTTAGAGCAAGAGGCACGCTCTTGCTTTCTAGAGTCTCCAATACAGAGGGAAACGTGAGTGTGCTCAGAACAAAAGAACTGTGTTTCCTACACACACAGACCATATCTATTCAACTCTGTTTCTGAAACTGATACAAACCACAGGTCCTCTAACATCCAATGCTTTTCAGTTAAGAGGGAGAAACGTGTGAGCTTTGTGAACAATGTAGCTTCGTTTGAATTGAAAAGTGACTGCCTTTAAATGAAATGAAGTCTTGCTTGTAGGAAGACAAGCGCCTGGCATTTAACTCTGTTTCTGAAGGGAAACACACAGCACAGTTCTCATCCATGAAACACACTCTGCTTTAGAGCAAGAAGCATGCTCTTGCTTTCTAGCGTCTCTAGTAGAGAGGAAAACGTGAATGTGCTCAGAACAAATGAACTGTGTTTCCTACACACACGGACCATATCTATTCAATGCTGTTTATGAAACTGATACAAACCACAGGTCCTCTAACATCCAATGCTTTTCAGTTAAGAGCGAGAAACGTGTGAGCTTCGAGAACAATGTAGCTTCTTTTGAGCTGAAAAGTGACTGTGTTTACCTGAAACGAAGTCTTGCTTGTAGGAAGACACACACCTGGCATTTAACTCCGTTTCTGAAGGGAAACACACGGCACAGTTCTCATCCATGAAACACACTCTGCTTTAGAGCAAGAGGCACGCTCTTGCTTTATAGAGTCTCTAATACAGAGGGAAACGTGAGTATGCTCAGAACAAAAGAACTGTGTTTCCTACACACACGGACCATATCTAGTTCAACTCTGTTTCTGAAACTGATACAAACCACAGGTCCTCAAACATCCAATGCTTTATAGTTAAGAGCGAGAAACGTGTGGGCTTTGTGAACAATGTAGCTTCCTTTGAGCTGAAAAGTGACTGCTTTTACCTGAAACGAAGTCTTGCTTGTAGGAAGACACACGCCTGGCATTTTACTCCGTTTCTGAAGGGAAACACACGGCACAGTTCTCATCCATGAAACACACTCTGCTTTAGAGCAAGAGGCACGCTCTTGCTTTCTAGAGTCTCTAATACAGTGGGAAACTTGAGTGTGCTCAGAAAAAGGAACTGTGTTTCCTACACACACAGACCATATCTATTCAACTCTGTTTCTGAAACTGATACACACCACAGGTCCTCTAACATCCAATTCTTTTCAGTTAAGAGGGAGAAACGTGTGAGCTTTGTGAACAATGTAGCTTTGTTTGAACTGAAAAGTGACTGCCTTTACCTGAAATGAAGTCTTGCTTGTAGGAAGACAAGCGCCTGGCGTTTAACGCTGTTTCTGAAGGGAAACACACAGCACAGTTCTCATCCATGAAACACACTCTGCTTTACAACAAGAAGCATGCTCTTGCTTTCTAGAGTCTCTAGTAGAGGGCGAAACGTGAATGTGCTCAGAACAAAAGAACTGTGTTTCCTACACACACAGACCATATCTAGTTCAACTCTGTTTCTGAAACTGATACAAACCACAGGTCCTCTAACATCCAATGCTTTTCAGTTAAGAGTGAGAAACGTGTGAGCTTCGTGAAAAATGTAGCTTCGTTTGAGCTGAAAAGTGACTGCGTTTACATGAAACGAAGTCTTGCTTGTAGGAAGACACAAACCTGGCATTTAACACCATTTCTGAAGGGAAACACACGGCACAGTTCTCATCCATGAAACACACTCTGCTTTAGAGCAAGAGGCAGGCTCTTGCTTTCTAGAGTCTCTAATACAGAGGGAAACGTGAGTGTGCTCAGAAAAAAAAGAACTGTGTTTCCTACACACACGGACCATATCTAGTTCAACTCTGTTTCTGAAACTGATACAAACCACAGGTCCTCTAACATCCAATGCTTTTCAGTTAAGAGCGAGAAATGTGTGAGCTCCGTGAACAATGTAGCTTTGTTTGAGGTGAAAAGTGACTGCGTTTACCTGAAACGAAGTCTTGCTTGTAGAAAGACACACGCCTGGCATTTAACTCCGTTTCTGAAGGGAAACACACGGCACAGTTCTCATCCATGAAACACACTCTGCTTTAGAGCAAGAAGCACGCTCTTGCTTACTAGAGTCTCTAATACAGAGGGAAACGTGAGTGTGCTCAGAAGAAAAGAACTGTGTTTCCTACACACACAGACCATATCTAGTTCAACTCTGTTTCTGAAGCTGATAAAATCCACAGGTCCTCTAACATCCAATGCTTTTCAATTAAGAGTGAGAAACATGTGAGCTTCATGAACAAGGTAGCTTCGTTTGAGCTGAAAAGTGACTGCGTTTACCTGAAACGAAGTCTTGCTTGTAGAAAGACACACGCCTGGCATTTAACTCCGTTTCTGAAGGGAAACACACAGCACATTTCTCATCCATGAAACACATTCTGCTTTAGAGCAAGAAGCACGCTCTTGCTTTCTAGAGTCTCTTATAAAGAGGGAAACGTGAGTGTGATCAGAACAAAAGAACTGTGTTTCCTACACACACGGACCATATCTAGTTCAACTCTGTTTCTGAAACTGATACAAACCACAGGTCGTCTAAGATCCAATGCTTTTCAGTTAAGAGCGAGAAATGTGTGAGCTTCGTGAACAATGTAGCTTCCTTTGAGCTGAAAAGTGACTGCGTTTACATGAAACGAAGTCTTGCTTGTAGGAAGACACAAGCCTGGCATTTAAATCCATTTCTGAAGGGAAACACAAGGCACAGTTCTCATCCATGAAACACACTCTGCTTTAGAGCAAGAGGCACGCTCTTGCTTTCTAGAGTCTCTAATACAGAGGGAAACGTGAGTGTGCTCAGAACAAAAGAACTGTGTTTCCTACACACGGACCATATCTAGTTCAACTCTGTTTCTGAAACTGATACAAACCACAGGTCCTCTAACATCCAATGCTTTTCAGTTAAGAGCAAGAAACGTGTGGGCTTCGTGAACAATTTAGCTTCGTTTGAGGTGAAAAGTGACTGCGTTTACCTGAAACGAAGTCTTGCTTGTAGGAAGACACATGCCTGCCATTTAACTCCATTTCTGAAGGGAAACACACGGCACAGTTCTCATCCATGAAACAAACTCTGCTTTAGAGCAAGAGGCACGCTCTTGCTTTCTAGAGTCTCTAATACAGAGGGAAACGTGAGTGTGCTCAGAACAAAAGAACTGTGTTTCCTACACACACAGACCATATCTATTCAACTCTGTTTCTGAAACTGATACAAACCACAGGTCCTCTAACATCCAATGCTTTTCAGTTAAGAGGGAGAAACGTGTGAGCTTTGTGAACAATGTAGCTTCGTTTGAATTGAAAAGTGACTGCCTTTAAATGAAATGAAGTCTTGCTTGTAGGAAGACAAGCGCCTGGCATTTAACTCTGTTTCTGAAGGGAAACACACAGCACAGTTCTCATCCATGAAACACACTCTGCTTTAGAGCAAGAAGCATGCTCTTGCTTTCTAGCGTCTCTAGTAGAGAGGAAAACGTGAATGTGCTAGAACAAATGAACTGTGTTTCCTACACACACGGTCCATATCTATTCAATGCTGTTTATGAAACTGATACAAACCACAGGTCCTCTAACATCCAATGCTTTTCAGGTAAGAGCGAGAAACGTGTGAGCTTCGAGAACAATGTAGCTTCTTTTGAGCTGAAAAGTGACTGTGTTTACCTGAAAGGAAGTCTTGCTTGTAGGAAGACACACGCCTGGCATTTAACTCCATTTCTGAAGGGAAACACACGGCACAGTTCTCATCCATGAAACACACTCTGCTTTAGAGCAAGAGGCATGCTCTTGCTTTCTAGAGTCTCTAATACAGAGGGAAACGTGAGTGTGCTCAGAACAAAAGAACTGTGTTTCCTACACACACGGACAATATCTAGTTCAACTCTGTTTCTGAAACTGATACAAACCACAGGTCCTCTAACATCCAATGCTTTTCAGTTAAGAGTGAGAAACGTGTGAGCTTCGTGAAAAATGTAGCTTCGTTTGAGCTGAAAAGTGACTGCGTTTACATGAAACGAAGTCTTGCTTGTAGGAAGACACACGCCTGGCATTTAACACCGTTTCTGAAGGGAAACACACGGCACAGTTCTCATCCATGAAACACACTCTGCTTTAGAGCAAGAGGCACGCTCTTGCTTTCTAGAGTCTCTAATACAGAGGGAAATGTGAGTGTGCTCAGAAAAAAAAGAACTGTGTTTCCTACACACACGGACCATATCTAGTTCAACTCTGTTTCTGAAACTGATACAAACCACAGGTCCTCTAACATCCAATGCTTTTCAGTTAAGAGTGAGAAACGTGTGAGCTTCGTGAAAAATGTAGCTTCGTTTGAGCTGAAAAGTGACTGCGTTTACATGAAACGAAGTCTTGCTTGTAGGAAGACACACGCCTGGCATTTAACACCGTTTCTGAAGGGAAACACACGGCACAGTTCTCATCCATGAAACACACTCTGCTTTAGAGCAAGAGGCACGCTCTTGCTTTCTAGAGTCTCTAATACAGAGGGAAACGTGAGTGTGCTCAGAAAAAAAAGAACTGTGTTTCCTACACACACGGACCATATCTAGTTCAACTCTGTTTCTGAAACTGATACAAACCACAGGTCCTCTAACATCCAATGCTTTTCAGTTAAGAGCGAGAAATGTGTGAGCTTCGTGAACAATGTAGCTTTGTTTGAGGAGAAAAGTGACTGCGTTTACCTGAAACGAAGTCTTGCTTGTAGAAAGACACACGCCTGGCATTTAACTCCGTTTCTGAAGGGAAACACACGGCACAGTTCTCATCCATGAAACACACTCTGCTTTAGAGCAAGAAGCACGCTCTTGCTTACTAGAGTCTCTAATACAGAGGGAAACGTGAGTGTGCTCAGAAGAAAAGAACTGTGTTTCCTACACACACAGACCATATCTAGTTCAACTCTGTTTCTGAAGCTGATAAAATCCACAGGTCCTCTAACATCCAATGCTTTTCAATTAAGAGTGAGAAACATGTGAGCTTCATGAACAACGTAGCTTCGTTTGAGCTGAAAAGTGACTGCGTTTACCTGAAACGAAGTCTTGCTTGTAGGAAGACACATGCCTGGCATTTAACTCCGTTTCTGAAGGGAAACACACAGCACATTTGTCATCCATGAAACACATTCTGCTTTACAGCAAGAAGCATGCTCTAGCTTTCTGGAGTCTCTAGTAGAGGGCGAAACGTGAATGTGCTCAGAACTAAAGAACTGTGTTTCCTACACACACAGACCATATCTAGTTCAACTCTGTTTCTGAAACTGATACAAACCACAGGTCCTCTAACATCCAATGCTTTTCAGTTAAGAGTGAGAAACGTGTGAGCTTCGTGAAAAATGTAGCTTCGTTTGAGCTGAAAAGTGACTGCGTTTACATGAAACGAAGTCTTGCTTGTAGGAAGACACAAACCTGGCATTTAACACCATTTCTGAAGGGAAACACACGGCACAGTTCTCATCCATGAAACACACTCTGCTTTAGAGCAAGAGGCACGCTCTTGCTTTCTAGAGTCTCTAATACAGAGGGAAACGTGAGTGTGCTCAGAACAAAAGAACTGTGTTTCCTACACACACAGACCATATCTATTCAACTCTGTTTCTGAAACTGATACAAACCACAGGTCCTCTAACATCCAATGCTTTTCAGTTAAGAGGGAGAAACGTGTGAGCTTTGTGAACAATGTAGCTTCGTTTGAATTGAAAAGTGACTGCCTTTAAATGAAATGAAGTCTTGCTTGTAGGAAGACAAGCGCCTGGCATTTAACTCTGTTTCTGAAGGGAAACACACAGCACAGTTCTCATCCATGAAACACACTCTGCTTTAGAGCAAGAAGCATGCTCTTGCTTTCTAGCGTCTCTAGTAGAGAGGAAAACGTGAATGTGCTAGAACAAATGAACTGTGTTTCCTACACACACGGTCCATATCTATTCAATGCTGTTTATGAAACTGATACAAACCACAGGTCCTCTAACATCCAATGCTTTTCAGGTAAGAGCGAGAAACGTGTGAGCTTCGAGAACAATGTAGCTTCTTTTGAGCTGAAAAGTGACTGTGTTTACCTGAAAGGAAGTCTTGCTTGTAGGAAGACACACGCCTGGCATTTAACTCCATTTCTGAAGGGAAACACACGGCACAGTTCTCATCCATGAAACACACTCTGCTTTAGAGCAAGAGGCATGCTCTTGCTTTCTAGAGTCTCTAATACAGAGGGAAACGTGAGTGTGCTCAGAACAAAAGAACTGTGTTTCCTACACACACGGACAATATCTAGTTCAACTCTGTTTCTGAAACTGATACAAACCACAGGTCCTCTAACATCCAATGCTTTTCAGTTAAGAGTGAGAAACGTGTGAGCTTCGTGAAAAATGTAGCTTCGTTTGAGCTGAAAAGTGACTGCGTTTACATGAAACGAAGTCTTGCTTGTAGGAAGACACACGCCTGGCATTTAACACCGTTTCTGAAGGGAAACACACGGCACAGTTCTCATCCATGAAACACACTCTGCTTTAGAGCAAGAGGCACGCTCTTGCTTTCTAGAGTCTCTAATACAGAGGGAAATGTGAGTGTGCTCAGAAAAAAAAGAACTGTGTTTCCTACACACACGGACCATATCTAGTTCAACTCTGTTTCTGAAACTGATACAAACCACAGGTCCTCTAACATCCAATGCTTTTCAGTTAAGAGTGAGAAACGTGTGAGCTTCGTGAAAAATGTAGCTTCGTTTGAGCTGAAAAGTGACTGCGTTTACATGAAACGAAGTCTTGCTTGTAGGAAGACACACGCCTGGCATTTAACACCGTTTCTGAAGGGAAACACACGGCACAGTTCTCATCCATGAAACACACTCTGCTTTAGAGCAAGAGGCACGCTCTTGCTTTCTAGAGTCTCTAATACAGAGGGAAACGTGAGTGTGCTCAGAAAAAAAAGAACTGTGTTTCCTACACACACGGACCATATCTAGTTCAACTCTGTTTCTGAAACTGATACAAACCACAGGTCCTCTAACATCCAATGCTTTTCAGTTAAGAGCGAGAAATGTGTGAGCTTCGTGAACAATGTAGCTTTGTTTGAGGAGAAAAGTGACTGCGTTTACCTGAAACGAAGTCTTGCTTGTAGAAAGACACACGCCTGGCATTTAACTCCGTTTCTGAAGGGAAACACACGGCACAGTTCTCATCCATGAAACACACTCTGCTTTAGAGCAAGAAGCACGCTCTTGCTTACTAGAGTCTCTAATACAGAGGGAAACGTGAGTGTGCTCAGAAGAAAAGAACTGTGTTTCCTACACACACAGACCATATCTAGTTCAACTCTGTTTCTGAAGCTGATAAAATCCACAGGTCCTCTAACATCCAATGCTTTTCAATTAAGAGTGAGAAACATGTGAGCTTCATGAACAACGTAGCTTCGTTTGAGCTGAAAAGTGACTGCGTTTACCTGAAACGAAGTCTTGCTTGTAGGAAGACACATGCCTGGCATTTAACTCCGTTTCTGAAGGGAAACACACAGCACATTTCTCATCCATGAAACACATTCTGCTTTACAGCAAGAAGCATGCTCTAGCTTTCTGGAGTCTCTAGTAGAGGGCGAAACGTGAATGTGCTCAGAACTAAAGAACTGTGTTTCCTACACACACAGACCATATCTAGTTCAACTCTGTTTCTGAAACTGATACAAACCACAGGTCCTCTAACATCCAATGCTTTTCAGTTAAGAGTGAGAAACGTGTGAGCTTCGTGAAAAATGTAGCTTCGTTTGAGCTGAAAAGTGACTGCGTTTACATGAAACGAAGTCTTGCTTGTAGGAAGACACAAACCTGGCATTTAACACCATTTCTGAAGGGAAACACACGGCACAGTTCTCATCCATGAAACACACTCTGCTTTAGAGCAAGAGGCACGCTCTTGCTTTATGGAGTCTCTAATACAGAGGGAAACGTGAGTGTGCTCAGAAAAAAAAGAACTGTGTTTCCTACACACACGGACGATATCTAGTTCAACTCTGTTTCTGAAACTGATACAAACCACAGGTCCTCTAACATCCAATGCTTTTCAGTTAAGAGCGAGAAATGTGTGAGCTTCGTGAACAATGTAGCTTTGTTTGAGGTGAAAAGTGACTGCGTTTACCTGAAACGAAGTCTTGCTTGTAGAAAGACACACGCCTGGCATTTAACTCCGTTTCTGAAGGGAAACACACGGCACAGTTCTCATCCATGAAACACACTCTGCTTTAGAGCAAGAAGCACGCTCTTGCTTACTAGAGTCTCTAATACAGAGGGAAACGTGAGTGTGCTCAGAAGAAAAGAACTGTGTTTCCTACACACACAGACCATATCTAGTTCAACTCTGTTTCTGAAGCTGATAAAATCCACAGGTCCTCTAACATCCAATGCTTTTCAATTAAGAGTGAGAAACATGTGAGCTTCATGAACAAGGTAGCTTCGTTTGAGCTGAAAAGTGACTGCGTTTACCTGAAACGAAATCTTGCTTGTAGAAAGACACACGCCTGGCATTTAACTCTGTTTCTGAAGGGAAACACACAGCACATTTCTCATCCATGAAACACATTCTGCTTTAGAGCAAGAAGCACGCTCTTGCTTTCTAGAGTCTCTTATAAAGAGGGAAACGTGAGTGTGATCAGAACAAAAGAACTGTGTTTCCTACACACACGGACCATATCTAGTTCAACTCTGTTTCTGAAACTGATACAAACCACAGGTCGTCTAAGATCCAATGCTTTTCAGTTAAGAGCGAGAAATGTGTGAGCTTCGTGAACAATGTAGCTTCCTTTGAGCTGAAAAGTGACTGCGTTTACATGAAACGAAGTCTTGCTTGTAGGAAGACACAAGCCTGGCATTTAAATCCGTTTCTGAAGGGAAACACAAGGCACAGTTCTCATCCATGAAACACACTCTGCTTTAGAGCAAGAGGCACGCTCTTGCTTTCTAGAGTCTCTAATACAGAGGGAAATGTGAGTGTGCTCAGAACAAAAGAACTGTGTTTCCTACACACGGACCATATCTAGTTCAACTCTGTTTCTGAAACTGATACAAACCACAGGTCCTCTAACATCCAATGCTTTTCAGTTAAGAGCAAGAAACGTGTGGGCTTCGTGAACAATTTAGCTTCGTTTGAGGTGAAAAGTGACTGCGTTTACCTGAAACGAAGTCTTGCTTGTAGGAAGACACATGCCTGCCATTTAACTCCATTTCTGAAGGGAAACACACGGCACAGTTCTCATCCATGAAACACACTCTGCTTTAGAGCAAGAGGCACGCTCTTGCTTTCTAGAGTCTCTAATACAGAGGGAAACGTGAGTGTGCTCAGAACAAAAGAACTGTGTTTCCTACACACACAGACCATATCTATTCAACTCTGTTTCTGAAACTGATACAAACCACAGGTCCTCTAACATCCAATGCTTTTCAGTTAAGAGGGAGAAACGTGTGAGCTTTGTGAACAATGTAGCTTCGTTTGAATTGAAAAGTGACTGCCTTTAAATGAAATGAAGTCTTGCTTGTAGGAAGACAAGCGCCTGGCATTTAACTCTGTTTCTGAAGGGAAACACACAGCACAGTTCTCATCCATGAAACACACTCTGCTTTAGAGCAAGAAGCATGCTCTTGCTTTCTAGCGTCTCTAGTAGAGAGGAAAACGTGAATGTGCTCAGAACAAATGAACTGTGTTTCCTACACACACGGACCATATCTATTCAATGCTGTTTATGAAACTGATACAAACCACAGGTCCTCTAACATCCAATGCTTTTCAGGTAAGAGCGAGAAACGTGTGAGCTTCGAGAACAATGTAGCTTCTTTTGAGCTGAAAAGTGACTGTGTTTACCTGAAAGGAAGTCTTGCTTGTAGGAAGACACACGCCTGGCATTTAACTCCATTTCTGAAGGGAAACACACGGCACAGTTCTCATCCATGAAACACACTCTGCTTTAGAGCAAGAGGCATGCTCTTGCTTTCTAGAGTCTCTAATACAGAGGGAAACGTGAGTGTGCTCAGAACAAAAGAACTGTGTTTCCTACACACACGGACAATATCTAGTTCAACTCTGTTTCTGAAACTGATACAAACCACAGGTCCTCTAACCTCCAATGCTTTTCAGTTAAGAGTGAGAAACGTGTGAGCTTCGTGAAAAATGTAGCTTCGTTTGAGCTGAAAAGTGACTGCGTTTACATGAAACGAAGTCTTGCTTGTAGGAAGACACACGCCTGGCATTTAACACCGTTTCTGAAGGGAAACACACGGCACAGTTCTCATCCATGAAACACACTCTGCTTTAGAGCAAGAGGCACGCTCTTGCTTTCTAGAGTCTCTAATACAGAGGGAAACGTGAGTGTGCTCAGAAAAAAAAGAACTGTGTTTCCTACACACACGGACCATATCTAGTTCAACTCTGTTTCTGAAACTGATACAAACCACAGGTCCTCTAACATCCAATGCTTTTCAGTTAAGAGCGAGAAATGTGTGAGCTTCGTGAACAATGTAGCTTTGTTTGAGGAGAAAAGTGACTGCGTTTACCTGAAACGAAGTCTTGCTTGTAGAAAGACACACGCCTGGCATTTAACTCCGTTTCTGAAGGGAAACACACGGCACAGTTCTCATCCATGAAACACACTCTGCTTTAGAGCAAGAGGCATGCTCTTGCTTTCTAGAGTCTCTAATACAGAGGGAAACGTGAGTGTGCTCAGAAGAAAAGAACTGTGTTTCCTACACACACAGACCATATCTAGTTCAACTCTGTTTCTGAAGCTGATAAAATCCACAGGTCCTCTAACATCCAATGCTTTTCAATTAAGAGTGAGAAACATGTGAGCTTCATGAACAAGGTAGCTTCGTTTGAGCTGAAAAGTGACTGCGTTTACCTGAAACGAAGTCTTGCTTGTAGAAAGACACACGCCTGGCATTTAACTCCGTTTCTGAAGGGAAACACACAGCACATTTCTCATCCATGAAACACATTCTGCTTTAGAGCAAGAAGCACGCTCTTGCTTTCTAGAGTCTCTTATAAAGAGGGAAACGTGAGTGTGATCAGAACAAAAGAACTGTGTTTCCTACACACACGGACCATATCTAGTTCAACTCTGTTTCTGAAACTGATACAAACCACAGGTCGTCTAACATCCAATGCTTTTCAGTTAAGAGCGAGAAATGTGTGAGCTTCGTGAACAATGTAGCTTCCTTTGAGCTGAAAAGTGACAGCGTTTACATGAAACGAAGTCTTGCTTGTAGGAAGACACAAGCCTGGCATTTAAATCCGTTTCTGAAGGGAAACACAAGGCACAGTTCTCATCCATGAAACACACTCTGCTTTAGAGCAAGAGGCACGCTCTTGCTTTCTAGAGTCTCTAATACAGAGGGAAACGTGAGTGTGCTCAGAAAAAAAGAACTGTGTTTCCTACACACGGACCATATATAGTTCAACTCTGTCTGAAACTGATACAAACCACAGGTCCTCTAACATCCAATGCTTTTCAGTTAAGAGCAAGAAACGTGTGGGCTTCGTGAACAATTTAGCTTCGTTTGAGGTGAAAAGTGACTGCGTTTACCTGAAACGAAGTCTTGCTTGTAGGAAGACACATGCCTGCCATTTAACTCCATTTCTGAAGGGAAACACACGGCACAGTTCTCATCCATGAAACACACTCTGCTTTAGAGCAAGAGGCATGCTCTTGCTTTATGGAGTCTCTAATACAGAGGGAAACGTGAGTGTGCTTAGAACAAAAGAACTGTGTTTCCTACACACACAGACCACATCTATTCAACTCTGTTTCTGGAACTGATACAAACCACAGGTCCTCTAACATCCAATGCTTTTCAGTTAAGAGGGAGAAACGTGTGAGCTTTGTGAACAATGTAGCTTCGTTTGAGCTGAAAAGTGACTGCGTTTACCTGAAACGAAGTCTTGCTTGTAGGAAGACACACGCCTAGCATTTTACTCCGTTTCTGAAGGGAAACACACGGTACAGTTCTCATCCATGAAACACACTCTGCTTTAGAGCAAGAGGCACGCTCTTGCTTTCTAGAGTCTCTAATACAGAGGGAAACGTGAGTGTGCTCAGAACAAAAGAACTGTGTTTCCTACACACGGACCATATCTAGTTCAACTCTGTCTGAAACTGATACAAACCACAGGTCCTCTAACATCCAATGCTTTTCAGTTAAGAGCAAGAAACGTGTGGGCTTCGTGAACAATTTAGCTTCGTTTGAGGTGAAAAGTGACTGCGTTTACCTGAAACGACGTCTTGCTTGTAGGAAGACACATGCCTGCCATTTAACTCCGTTTCTGAAGGGAAACACACGGCACAGTTCTCATCCATGAAACACACTCTGCTTTAGAGCAAGAGGCACGCTCTTGCTTTATGGAGTCTCTAATACAGAGGGAAACGTGAGTGTGCTTAGAACAAAAGAACTGTGTTTCCTACACACACAGACCATATCTATTCAACTCTGTTTCTGGAACTGATACAAACCACAGGTCTTCTAACATCCAATGCTTTTCAGTTAAGAGGGAGAAACGTGTGAGCTTTGTGAACAATGTAGCTTCGTTTGTGGTGAAAAGTGACTGCGTTTACCTGAAACGAAGTCTTGCTTGTAGGAAGACACACGCCTAGCATTTTACTCCGTTTCTGAAGGGAAACACACGGCACAGTTCTCATCCATGAAACACATTCTGCTTTAGAGCAAGAGGCACGCTCTTGCTTTCTAGAGTCTCTAATACAGAGGGAAACGTGAGTGTGGTCAGAACAAAAGAACTGTGTTTCCTACACACACAGACCATATCTATTCCACTCTGTTTCTGAAACTGATACAAACCACAGGTCCTCTAACATCCAATGCTTTTCAGTTAAGAGGGAGAAACGTGTGAGCTTTGTGAACAATGTAGATTCGTTTGTACTGAAAAGTGACTGCCTTTAAATGAAATGAAGTCTTGCTTGTAGGAAGACAAGCGCCTGGCATTTAACTCTGTTTCTGAAGGGAAACACACAGCACAGTTCTCATCCATGAAACACACTCTGCTTTAGAGCAAGAAGCATGCTCTTGCTTTCTAGCGTCTCTAGTAGAGAGGAAAACGTGAATGTGCTCAGAACAAATATACTGTGTTTCCTACACACACAGACCATATCTAGTTCAACTCTGTTTCTGAAACTGATATAAACCACAGGTCCTCCAACATCCAATGCTTTTCTGTTAAGAGTGAGAAACGTGTGAGCTTCGTGATCAATGTAGCTTCGTTTGAGCTGAAAAGTGACTGCGTTTACCTGAAACGAAGTCTTGCTTGTAGGAAGACACACACCTGGCATTTAACTCCGTTTCTGAAGGGAAACACACGGCACAGTTCTCATCCATGAAACACACTCTGCTTTAGAGCAAGAGGCACGCTCTTGCTTTATAGAGTCTCTAATACAGAGGGAAACGTGAGTATGCTCAGAACAAAAGAACTGTGTTTCCTACACACACGGACCATATCTAGTTCAACTCTGTTTCTGAAACTGATACAAACCACAGGTCCTCAAACATCCAATGCTTTATAGTTAAGAGCGAGAAACGTGTGGGCTTTGTGAACAATGTAGCTTCGTTTGAGCTGAAAAGTGACTGCTTTTACCTGAAACGAATTCTTGCTTGTAGGAAGACACACGCCTGGCATTTTACTCTGTTTCTGAAGGGAAACACACGGCAGAGTTCTCATCCATGAAACACACTCTGCTTTAGAGCAAGAGGCATGCTCTTGCTTTCTAGAGTCTCTAATACAGAGGGAAACGTGAGTGTGCTCAGAACAAAAGAACTGTGTTTCCTACACACAGACCATATCTATTCAACTCTGTTTCTGAAACTGATACAAACCACAGGTCCTCTAACATCCAATGCTTTTCAGTTAAGAGCGAGAAATGTGTGAGCTTCGTGAACAATGTAGCTTTGTTTGAGGAGAAAAGTGACTGCGTTTACCTGAAACGAAGTCTTGCTTGTAGAAAGACACACGCCTGGCATTTAACTCCGTTTCTGAAGGGAAACACACGGCACAGTTCTCATCCATGAAACACACTCTGCTTTAGAGCAAGAAGCACGTTCTTGCTTACTAGAGTCTCTAATACAGAGGGAAACGTGAGTGTGCTCAGAAGAAAAGAACTGTGTTTCCTACACACACAGACCATATCTAGTTCAACTCTGTTTCTGAAGCTGATAAAATCCACAGGTCCTCTAACATCCAATGCTTTTCAATTAAGAGTGAGAAACATGTGAGCTTCATGAACAAGGTAGCTTCGTTTGAGCTGAAAAGTGACTGCGTTTACCTGAAACGAAGTCTTGCTTGTAGAAAGACACACGCCTGGCATTTAACTCCGTTTCTGAAGGGAAACACACAGCACATTTCTCATCCATGAAACACATTCTGCTTTAGAGCAAGAAGCACGCTCTTGCTTTCTAGAGTCTCTTATAAAGAGGGAAACGTGAGTGTGATCAGAACAAAAGAACTGTGTTTCCTACACACACGGACCATATCTAGTTCAACTCTGTTTCTGAAACTGATACAAACCACAGGTCGTCTAAGATCCAATGCTTTTCAGTTAAGAGCGAGAAATGTGTGAGCTTCGTGAACAATGTAGCTTCCTTTGAGCTGAAAAGTGACTGCGTTTACATGAAACGAAGTCTTGCTTGTAGGAAGACACAAGCCTGGCATTTAAATCCGTTTCTGAAGGGAAACACAAGGCACAGTTCTCATCCATGAAACACACTCTGCTTTAGAGCAAGAGGCACGCTCTTGCTTTCTAGAGTCTCTAATACAGAGGGAAATGTGAGTGTGCTCAGAACAAAAGAACTGTGTTTCCTACACACGGACCATATCTAGTTCAACTCTGTTTCTGAAACTGATACAAACCACAGGTCCTCTAACATCCAATGCTTTTCAGTTAAGAGCAAGAAACGTGTGGGCTTCGTGAACAATTTAGCTTCGTTTGAGGTGAAAAGTGACTGCGTTTACCTGAAACGAAGTCTTGCTTGTAGGAAGACACATGCCTGCCATTTAACTCCATTTCTGAAGGGAAACACACGGCACAGTTCTCATCCATGAAACACACTCTGCTTTAGAGCAAGAGGCACGCTCTTGCTTTCTAGAGTCTCTAATACAGAGGGAAACGTGAGTGTGCTCAGAACAAAAGAACTGTGTTTCCTACACACACAGACCATATCTATTCAACTCTGTTTCTGAAACTGATACAAACCACAGGTCCTCTAACATCCAATGCTTTTCAGTTAAGAGGGAGAAACGTGTGAGCTTTGTGAACAATGTAGCTTCGTTTGAATTGAAAAGTGACTGCCTTTAAATGAAATGAAGTCTTGCTTGTAGGAAGACAAGCGCCTGGCATTTAACTCTGTTTCTGAAGGGAAACACACAGCACAGTTCTCATCCATGAAACACACTCTGCTTTAGAGCAAGAAGCATGCTCTTGCTTTCTAGCGTCTCTAGTAGAGAGGAAAACGTGAATGTGCTCAGAACAAATGAACTGTGTTTCCTACACACACGGACCATATCTATTCAATGCTGTTTATGAAACTGATACAAACCACAGGTCCTCTAACATCCAATGCTTTTCAGGTAAGAGCGAGAAACGTGTGAGCTTCGAGAACAATGTAGCTTCTTTTGAGCTGAAAAGTGACTGTGTTTACCTGAAAGGAAGTCTTGCTTGTAGGAAGACACACGCCTGGCATTTAACTCCATTTCTGAAGGGAAACACACGGCACAGTTCTCATCCATGAAACACACTCTGCTTTAGAGCAAGAGGCATGCTCTTGCTTTCTAGAGTCTCTAATACAGAGGGAAACGTGAGTGTGCTCAGAACAAAAGAACTGTGTTTCCTACACACACGGACAATATCTAGTTCAACTCTGTTTCTGAAACTGATACAAACCACAGGTCCTCTAACCTCCAATGCTTTTCAGTTAAGAGTGAGAAACGTGTGAGCTTCGTGAAAAATGTAGCTTCGTTTGAGCTGAAAAGTGACTGCGTTTACATGAAACGAAGTCTTGCTTGTAGGAAGACACACGCCTGGCATTTAACACCGTTTCTGAAGGGAAACACACGGCACAGTTCTCATCCATGAAACACACTCTGCTTTAGAGCAAGAGGCACGCTCTTGCTTTCTAGAGTCTCTAATACAGAGGGAAACGTGAGTGTGCTCAGAAAAAAAAGAACTGTGTTTCCTACACACACGGACCATATCTAGTTCAACTCTGTTTCTGAAACTGATACAAACCACAGGTCCTCTAACATCCAATGCTTTTCAGTTAAGAGCGAGAAATGTGTGAGCTTCGTGAACAATGTAGCTTTGTTTGAGGAGAAAAGTGACTGCGTTTACCTGAAACGAAGTCTTGCTTGTAGAAAGACACACGCCTGGCATTTAACTCCGTTTCTGAAGGGAAACACACGGCACAGTTCTCATCCATGAAACACACTCTGCTTTAGAGCAAGAAGCACGTTCTTGCTTACTAGAGTCTCTAATACAGAGGGAAACGTGAGTGTGCTCAGAAGAAAAGAACTGTGTTTCCTACACACACAGACCATATCTAGTTCAACTCTGTTTCTGAAGCTGATAAAATCCACAGGTCCTCTAACATCCAATGCTTTTCAATTAAGAGTGAGAAACATGTGAGCTTCATGAACAAGGTAGCTTCGTTTGAGCTGAAAAGTGACTGCGTTTACCTGAAACGAAGTCTTGCTTGTAGAAAGACACACGCCTGGCATTTAACTCCGTTTCTGAAGGGAAACACACAGCACATTTCTCATCCATGAAACACATTCTGCCTTAGAGCAAGAAGCACGCTCTTGCTTTCTAGAGTCTCTTATAAAGAGGGAAACGTGAGTGTGATCAGAACAAAAGAACTGTGTTTCCTACACACACGGACCATATCTAGTTCAACTCTGTTTCTGAAACTGATACAAACCACAGGTCGTCTAACATCCAATGCTTTTCAGTTAAGAGCGAGAAATGTGTGAGCTTCGTGAACAATGTAGCTTCCTTTGAGCTGAAAAGTGACAGCGTTTACATGAAACGAAGTCTTGCTTGTAGGAAGACACAAGCCTGGCATTTAAATCCGTTTCTGAAGGGAAACACAAGGCACAGTTCTCATCCATGAAACACACTCTGCTTTAGAGCAAGAGGCACGCTCTTGCTTTCTAGAGTCTCTAATACAGAGGGAAACGTGAGTGTGCTCAGAAAAAAAGAACTGTGTTTCCTACACACGGACCATATATAGTTCAACTCTGTCTGAAACTGATACAAACCACAGGTCCTCTAACATCCAATGCTTTTCAGTTAAGAGCAAGAAACGTGTGGGCTTCGTGAACAATTTAGCTTCGTTTGAGGTGAAAAGTGACTGCGTTTACCTGAAACGAAGTCTTGCTTGTAGGAAGACACATGCCTGCCATTTAACTCCATTTCTGAAGGGAAACACACGGCACAGTTCTCATCCATGAAACACACTCTGCTTTAGAGCAAGAGGCATGCTCTTGCTTTATGGAGTCTCTAATACAGAGGGAAACGTGAGTGTGCTTAGAACAAAAGAACTGTGTTTCCTACACACACAGACCACATCTATTCAACTCTGTTTCTGGAACTGATACAAACCACAGGTCCTCTAACATCCAATGCTTTTCAGTTAAGAGGGAGAAACGTGTGAGCTTTGTGAACAATGTAGCTTCGTTTGAGCTGAAAAGTGACTGCGTTTACCTGAAACGAAGTCTTGCTTGTAGGAAGACACACGCCTAGCATTTTACTCCGTTTCTGAAGGGAAACACACGGTACAGTTCTCATCCATGAAACACACTCTGCTTTAGAGCAAGAGGCACGCTCTTGCTTTCTAGAGTCTCTAATACAGAGGGAAACGTGAGTGTGCTCAGAACAAAAGAACTGTGTTTCCTACACACGGACCATATCTAGTTCAACTCTGTCTGAAACTGATACAAACCACAGGTCCTCTAACATCCAATGCTTTTCAGTTAAGAGCAAGAAACGTGTGGGCTTCGTGAACAATTTAGCTTCGTTTGAGGTGAAAAGTGACTGCGTTTACCTGAAACGACGTCTTGCTTGTAGGAAGACACATGCCTGCCATTTAACTCCGTTTCTGAAGGGAAACACACGGCACAGTTCTCATCCATGAAACACACTCTGCTTTAGAGCAAGAGGCACGCTCTTGCTTTATGGAGTCTCTAATACAGAGGGAAACGTGAGTGTGCTTAGAACAAAAGAACTGTGTTTCCTACACACACAGACCATATCTATTCAACTCTGTTTCTGGAACTGATACAAACCACAGGTCTTCTAACATCCAATGCTTTTCAGTTAAGAGGGAGAAACGTGTGAGCTTTGTGAACAATGTAGCTTCGTTTGTGGTGAAAAGTGACTGCGTTTACCTGAAACGAAGTCTTGCTTGTAGGAAGACACACGCCTAGCATTTTACTCCGTTTCTGAAGGGAAACACACGGCACAGTTCTCATCCATGAAACACATTCTGCTTTAGAGCAAGAGGCACGCTCTTGCTTTCTAGCGTCTCTAGTAGAGAGGAAAACGTGAATGTGCTCAGAACAAATATACTGTGTTTCCTACACACACAGACCATATCTAGTTCAACTCTGTTTCTGAAACTGATATAAACCACAGGTCCTCCAACATCCAATGCTTTTCTGTTAAGAGTGAGAAACGTGTGAGCTTCGTGATCAATGTAGCTTCGTTTGAGCTGAAAAGTGACTGCGTTTACCTGAAACGAAGTCTTGCTTGTAGGAAGACACACACCTGGCATTTAACTCCGTTTCTGAAGGGAAACACACGGCACAGTTCTCATCCATGAAACACACTCTGCTTTAGAGCAAGAGGCACGCTCTTGCTTTATAGAGTCTCTAATACAGAGGGAAACGTGAGTATGCTCAGAACAAAAGAACTGTGTTTCCTACACACACGGACCATATCTAGTTCAACTCTGTTTCTGAAACTGATACAAACCACAGGTCCTCAAACATCCAATGCTTTATAGTTAAGAGCGAGAAACGTGTGGGCTTTGTGAACAATGTAGCTTCGTTTGAGCTGAAAAGTGACTGCTTTTACCTGAAACGAATTCTTGCTTGTAGGAAGACACACGCCTGGCATTTTACTCTGTTTCTGAAGGGAAACACACGGCAGAGTTCTCATCCATGAAACACACTCTGCTTTAGAGCAAGAGGCATGCTCTTGCTTTCTAGAGTCTCTAATACAGAGGGAAACGTGAGTGTGCTCAGAACAAAAGAACTGTGTTTCCTACACACAGACCATATCTATTCAACTCTGTTTCTGAAACTGATACAAACCACAGGTCCTCTAACATCCAATGCTTTTCAGTTAAGAGCGAGAAATGTGTGAGCTTCGTGAACAATGTAGCTTTGTTTGAGGAGAAAAGTGACTGCGTTTACCTGAAACGAAGTCTTGCTTGTAGAAAGACACACGCCTGGCATTTAACTCCGTTTCTGAAGGGAAACACACGGCACAGTTCTCATCCATGAAACACACTCTGCTTTAGAGCAAGAAGCACGTTCTTGCTTACTAGAGTCTCTAATACAGAGGGAAACGTGAGTGTGCTCAGAAGAAAAGAACTGTGTTTCCTACACACACAGACCATATCTAGTTCAACTCTGTTTCTGAAGCTGATAAAATCCACAGGTCCTCTAACATCCAATGCTTTTCAATTAAGAGTGAGAAACATGTGAGCTTCATGAACAAGGTAGCTTCGTTTGAGCTGAAAAGTGACTGCGTTTACCTGAAACGAAGTCTTGCTTGTAGAAAGACACACGCCTGGCATTTAACTCCGTTTCTGAAGGGAAACACACAGCACATTTCTCATCCATGAAACACATTCTGCTTTAGAGCAAGAAGCACGCTCTTGCTTTCTAGAGTCTCTTATAAAGAGGGAAACGTGAGTGTGATCAGAACAAAAGAACTGTGTTTCCTACACACACGGACCATATCTAGTTCAACTCTGTTTCTGAAACTGATACAAACCACAGGTCGTCTAAGATCCAATGCTTTTCAGTTAAGAGCGAGAAATGTGTGAGCTTCGTGAACAATGTAGCTTCCTTTGAGCTGAAAAGTGACAGCGTTTACATGAAACGAAGTCTTGCTTGTAGGAAGACACAAGCCTGGCATTTAAATCCGTTTCTGAAGGGAAACACAAGGCACAGTTCTCATCCATGAAACACACTCTGCTTTAGAGCAAGAGGCACGCTCTTGCTTTCTAGAGTCTCTAATACAGAGGGAAACGTGAGTGTGCTCAGAAAAAAAGAACTGTGTTTCCTACACACGGACCATATATAGTTCAACTCTGTCTGAAACTGATACAAACCACAGGTCCTCTAACATCCAATGCTTTTCAGTTAAGAGCAAGAAACGTGTGGGCTTCGTGAACAATTTAGCTTCGTTTGAGGTGAAAAGTGACTGCGTTTACCTGAAACGAAGTCTTGCTTGTAGGAAGACACATGCCTGCCATTTAACTCCATTTCTGAAGGGAAACACACGGCACAGTTCTCATCCATGAAACACACTCTGCTTTAGAGCAAGAGGCATGCTCTTGCTTTATGGAGTCTCTAATACAGAGGGAAACGTGAGTGTGCTTAGAACAAAAGAACTGTGTTTCCTACACACACAGACCACATCTATTCAACTCTGTTTCTGGAACTGATACAAACCACAGGTCCTCTAACATCCAATGCTTTTCAGTTAAGAGGGAGAAACGTGTGAGCTTTGTGAACAATGTAGCTTCGTTTGAGCTGAAAAGTGACTGCGTTTACCTGAAACGAAGTCTTGCTTGTAGGAAGACACACGCCTAGCATTTTACTCCGTTTCTGAAGGGAAACACACGGTACAGTTCTCATCCATGAAACACACTCTGCTTTAGAGCAAGAGGCACGCTCTTGCTTTCTAGAGTCTCTAATACAGAGGGAAACGTGAGTGTGCTCAGAACAAAAGAACTGTGTTTCCTACACACGGACCATATCTAGTTCAACTCTGTCTGAAACTGATACAAACCACAGGTCCTCTAACATCCAATGCTTTTCAGTTAAGAGCAAGAAACGTGTGGGCTTCGTGAACAATTTAGCTTCGTTTGAGGTGAAAAGTGACTGCGTTTACCTGAAACGACGTCTTGCTTGTAGGAAGACACATGCCTGCCATTTAACTCCGTTTCTGAAGGGAAACACACGGCACAGTTCTCATCCATGAAACACACTCTGCTTTAGAGCAAGAGGCACGCTCTTGCTTTATGGAGTCTCTAATACAGAGGGAAACGTGAGTGTGCTTAGAACAAAAGAACTGTGTTTCCTACACACACAGACCATATCTATTCAACTCTGTTTCTGGAACTGATACAAACCACAGGTCTTCTAACATCCAATGCTTTTCAGTTAAGAGGGAGAAACGTGTGAGCTTTGTGAACAATGTAGCTTCGTTTGTGGTGAAAAGTGACTGCGTTTACCTGAAACGAAGTCTTGCTTGTAGGAAGACACACGCCTAGCATTTTACTCCGTTTCTGAAGGGAAACACACGGCACAGTTCTCATCCATGAAACACATTCTGCTTTAGAGCAAGAGGCACGCTCTTGCTTTCTAGAGTCTCTAATACAGAGGGAAACGTGAGTGTGGTCAGAACAAAAGAACTGTGTTTCCTACACACACAGACCATATCTATTCCACTCTGTTTCTGAAACTGATACAAACCACAGGTCCTCTAACATCCAATGCTTTTCAGTTAAGAGGGAGAAACGTGTGAGCTTTGTGAACAATGTAGATTCGTTTGTACTGAAAAGTGACTGCCTTTAAATGAAATGAAGTCTTGCTTGTAGGAAGACAAGCGCCTGGCATTTAACTCTGTTTCTGAAGGGAAACACACAGCACAGTTCTCATCCATGAAACACACTCTGCTTTAGAGCAAGAAGCATGCTCTTGCTTTCTAGCGTCTCTAGTAGAGAGGAAAACGTGAATGTGCTCAGAACAAATATACTGTGTTTCCTACACACACAGACCATATCTAGTTCAACTCTGTTTCTGAAACTGATATAAACCACAGGTCCTCCAACATCCAATGCTTTTCTGTTAAGAGTGAGAAACGTGTGAGCTTCGTGATCAATGTAGCTTCGTTTGAGCTGAAAAGTGACTGCGTTTACCTGAAACGAAGTCTTGCTTGTAGGAAGACACACACCTGGCATTTAACTCCGTTTCTGAAGGGAAACACACGGCACAGTTCTCATCCATGAAACACACTCTGCTTTAGAGCAAGAGGCACGCTCTTGCTTTATAGAGTCTCTAATACAGAGGGAAACGTGAGTATGCTCAGAACAAAAGAACTGTGTTTCCTACACACACGGACCATATCTAGTTCAACTCTGTTTCTGAAACTGATACAAACCACAGGTCCTCAAACATCCAATGCTTTATAGTTAAGAGCGAGAAACGTGTGGGCTTTGTGAACAATGTAGCTTCGTTTGAGCTGAAAAGTGACTGCTTTTACCTGAAACGAATTCTTGCTTGTAGGAAGACACACGCCTGGCATTTTACTCTGTTTCTGAAGGGAAACACACGGCAGAGTTCTCATCCATGAAACACACTCTGCTTTAGAGCAAGAGGCATGCTCTTGCTTTCTAGAGTCTCTAATACAGAGGGAAACGTGAGTGTGCTCAGAACAAAAGAACTGTGTTTCCTACACACAGACCATATCTATTCAACTCTGTTTCTGAAACTGATACAAACCACAGGTCCTTTAACATACAATGGTTTACAGTTAAGAGGGAGAAACTTTTGAGCTTTGTTAACAATGTAGCTTCGTTTGAGGTGATAAGTGACTGCTTTTACCTGAAACGAAGTCTTGCTTGTAGGAAGACACACGCCTGGCATTTTACTCCGTTTCTGAAGGGAAACACACGGCACAGTTCTCATCCATGAAACACACTCTGCTTTAGAGCAAGAGGCACGCTCTTGCTTTCTAGAGTCTCTAATACAGTGGGAAACTTGAGTGTGCTCAGAAAAAAAGAACTGTGTTTCCTACACACACAGACCATATCTATTCAACTCTGTTTCTGAAACTGATACAAACCACAGGTCCTCTAACATCCAATTCTTTTCAGTTAAGAGGGAGAAACGTGTGAGCTTTGTGAACAATGTAGCTTTGTTTGAACTGAAAAGTGACTGCCTTTACCTGAAATGAAGTCTTGCTTGTAGGAAGACAAGCGCCTGGCGTTTAACGCTGTTTCTGAAGGGAAACACACAGCACAGTTCTCATCCATGAAACACACTCTGCTTTACAGCAAGAAGCATGCTCTTGCTTTCTAGAGTCTCTAGTAGAGGGCGAAACGTGAATGTGCTCAGAACAAAAGAACTGTGTTTCCTACACACACAGACCATATCTAGTTCAACTCTGTTTCTGAAACTGATACAAACCACAGGTCCTCTAACATCCAATGCTTTTCAGTTAAGAGTGAGAAACGTGTGAGCTTCGTGAAAAATGTAGCTTCGTTTGAGCTGAAAAATGACTGCGTTTACATGAAACGAAGTCTTGCTTGTAGGAAGACACAAACCTGGCATTTAACACCATTTCTGAAGGGAAACACACGGCAGAGTTCTCATCCATGAAACACACTCTGCTTTAGAGCAAGAGGCACGCTCTTGCTTTCTAGAGTCTCTAATACAGAGGGAAACGTGAGTGTGCTCAGAAAAAAAAGAACTGTGTTTCCTACACACACGGACCATATCTAGTTCAACTCTGTTTCTGAAACTGATACAAACCACAGGTCCTCTAACATCCAATGCTTTTCAGTTAAGAGCGAGAAATGTGTGAGCTCCGTGAACAATGTAGCTTTGTTTGAGGTGAAAAGTGACTGCGTTTACCTGAAACGAAGTCTTGCTTGTAGAAAGACACACGCCTGGCATTTAACTCCGTTTCTGAAGGGAAACACACGGCACAGTTCTCATCCATGAAACACACTCTGCTTTAGAGCAAGAAGCACGCTCTTGCTTACTAGAGTCTCTAATACAGAGGGAAACGTGAGTGTGCTCAGAAGAAAAGAACTGTGTTTCCTACACACACAGACCATATCTAGTTCAACTCTGTTTCTGAAGCTGATAAAATCCACAGGTCCTCTAACATCCAATGCTTTTCAATTAAGAGTGAGAAACATGTGAGCTTCATGAACAAGGTAGCTTCGTTTGAGCTGAAAAGTGACTGCGTTTACCTGAAACGAAGTCTTGCTTGTAGAAAGACACACGCCTGGCATTTAACTCCTTTTCTGAAGGGAAACACACAGCACATTTCTCATCCATGAAACACATTCTGCTTTAGAGCAAGAAGCACGCTCTTGCTTTCTAGAGTCTCTTATAAAGAGGGAAACGTGAGTGTGATCAGAACAAAAGAACTGTGTTTCCTACACACACGGACCATATCTAGTTCAACTCTGTTTCTGAAACTGATACAAACCACAGGTCGTCTAAGATCCAATGCTTTTCAGTTAAGAGCGAGAAATGTGTGAGCTTCGTGAACAATGTAGCTTCCTTTGAGCTGAAAAGTGACTGCGTTTACATGAATCGAAGTCTTGCTTGTAGGAAGACACAAGCCTGGCATTTAAATCCATTTCTGAAGGGAAACACAAGTCACAGTTCTCATCCATGAAACACACTCTGCTTTAGAGCAAGAGGCACGCTCTTGCTTTCTAGAGTCTCTAATACAGAGGGAAACGTGAGTGTGCTCAGAACAAAAGAACTGTGTTTCCTACACACGGACCATATCTAGTTCAACTCTGTTTCTGAAACTGATACAAACCACAGGTCCTCTAATATCCAATGCTTTTCAGTTAAGAGCAAGAAACGTGTGGGCTTCGTGAACAATTTAGCTTCGTTTGAGGTGAAAAGTGACTGCGTTTACCTGAAACGAAGTCTTGCTTGTAGGAAGACACATGCCTGCCATTTAACTCCATTTCTGAAGGGAAACACACGGCACAGTTCTCATCCATGAAACACACTCTGCTTTAGAGCAAGAGGCACGCTCTTGCTTTCTAGAGTCTCTAATACAGAGGGAAACGTGAGTGTGCTCAGAACAAAAGAACTGTGTTTCCTACACACACAGACCATATCTATTCAACTCTGTTTCTGAAACTGATACAAACCACAGGTCCTCTAACATCAATGCTTTTCAGTTAAGAGGGAGAAACGTGTGAGCTTTGTGAACAATGTAGCTTCGTTTGAATTGAAAAGTGACTGCCTTTAAATGAAATGAAGTCTTGCTTGTAGGAAGACAAGCGCCTGGCATTTAACTCTGTTTCTGAAGGGAAACACACAGCACAGTTCTCATCCATGAAACACACTCTGCTTTAGAGCAAGAAGCATGCTCTTGCTTTCTAGCGTCTCTAGTAGAGAGGAAAACGTGAATGTGCTCAGAACAAATGAACTGTGTTTCCTACACACACGGACCAAATCTATTCAATGCTGTTTATGAAACTGATACAAACCACAGGTCCTCTAACATCCAATGCTTTTCAGTTAAGAGCGAGAAACGTGTGAGCTTCGAGAACAATGTAGCTTCTTTTGAGCTGAAAAGTGACTGTGTTTACCTGAAACGAAGTCTTGCTTGTAGGAAGACACACACCTGGCATTTAACTCCGTTTCTGAAGGGAAACACACGGCACAGTTCTCATCCATGAAACACACTCTGCTTTAGAGCAAGAGGCACGCTCTTGCTTTATAGAGTCTCTAATACAGAGGGAAACGTGAGTATGCTCAGAACAAAAGAACTGCGTTTCCTACACACACGGACCATATCTAGTTCAACTCTGTTTCTGAAACTGATACAAACCACAGGTCCTCAAACATCCAATGCTTTATAGTTAAGAGCGAGAAACGTGTGGGCTTTGTGAACAATGTAGCTTCGTTTGAGCTGAAAAGTGACTGCTTTTACCTGAAACGAAGTCTTGCTTGTAGGAAGACACACGCCTGGCATTTTACTCCGTTTCGGAAGGGAAACACACGGCACAGTTCTCATCCATGAAACACACTCTGCTTTAGAGCAAGAGGCACGCTCTTGCTTTCTAGAGTCTCTAATACAGTGGGAAACTTGAGTGTGCTCAGAAAAAAGAACTGTGTTTCCTACACACACAGACCATATCTATTCAACTCTGTTTCTGAAACTGATACAAACCACAGGTCCTCTAACATCCAATTCTTTTCAGTTAAGAGGGAGAAACGTGTGAGCTTTGTGAACAATGTAGCTTTGTTTGAACTGAAAAGTGACTGCCTTTACCTGAAATGAAGTCTTGCTTGTAGGAAGACAAGCGCCTGGCGTTTAACGCTGTTTCTGAAGGGAAACACACAGCACAGTTCTCATCCATGAAACACACTCTGCTTTACAGCAAGAAGCATGCTCTTGCTTTCTAGAGTCTCTAGTAGAGGGCGAAACGTGAATGTGCTCAGAACAAAAGAACTGTGTTTCCTACACACGGACCATATCTAGTTCAACTCTGTTTCTGAAACTGATACAAACCACAGGTCCTCTAACATCCAATGCTTTTCAGTTAAGAGCAAGAAACGTGTGGGCTTCGTGAACAATTTAGCTTCGTTTGAGGTGAAAAGTGACTGCGTTTACCTGAAACGAAGTCTTGCTTGTAGGAAGACACATGCCTGCCATTTAACTCCATTTCTGAAGGGAAACACACGGCACAGTTCTCATCCATGAAACACACTCTGCTTTAGAGCAAGAGGCACGCTCTTGCTTTCTAGAGTCTCTAATACAGAGGGAAACGTGAGTGTGCTCAGAACAAAAGAACTGTGTTTCCTACACACACAGACCATATCTATTCAACTCTGTTTCTGAAACTGATACAAACCACAGGTCCTCTAACATCCAATGCTTTTCAGTTAAGAGGGAGAAACGTGTGACCTTTGTGAACAATGTAGCTTCGTTTGAATTGAAAAGTGACTGCCTTTAAATGAAATGAAGTCTTGCTTGTAGGAAGACAAGCGCCTGGCATTTAACTCTGTTTCTGAAGGGAAACACACAGCACAGTTCTCATCCATGAAACACACTCTGCTTTAGAGCAAGAAGCATGCTCTTGCTTTCTAGCGTCTCTAGTAGAGAGGAAAACGTGAATGTGCTCAGAACAAATGAACTGTGTTTCCTACACACACGGACCATATCTATTCAATGCTGTTTATGAAACTGATACAAACCACAGGTCCTCTAACATCCAATGCTTTTCAGTTAAGAGCGAGAAACGTGTGAGCTTCGAGAACAATGTAGCTTCTTTTGAGCTGAAAAGTGACTGTGTTTACCTGAAACGAAGTCTTGCTTGTAGGAAGACACACACCTGGCATTTAACTCCGTTTCTGAAGGGAAACACACGGCACAGTTCTCATCCATGAAACACACTCTGCTTTAGAGCAAGAGGCACGCTCTTGCTTTATAGAGTCTCTAATACAGAGGGAAACGTGAGTATGCTCAGAACAAAAGAACTGTGTTTCCTACACACACGGACCATATCTAGTTCAACTCTGTTTCTGAAACTGATACAAACCACAGGTCCTCAATCATCCAATGCTTTATAGTTAAGAGCGAGAAACGTGTGGGCTTTGTGAACAATGTAGCTTCGTTTGAGCTGAAAAGTGACTGCTTTTACCTGAAACGAAGTCTTGCTTGTAGGAAGACACACGCCTGGCATTTTACTCCGTTTCTGAAGGGAAACACACGGCACAGTTCTCATCCATGAAACACACTCTGCTTTAGAGCAAGAGGCACGCTCTTGCTTTCTAGAGTCTCTAATACAGTGGGAAACTTGAGTGTGCTCAGAAAAAGGAACTGTGTTTCCTACACACACAGACCATATCTATTCAACTCTGTTTCTGAAACTGATACAAACCACAGGTCCTCTAACATCCAATTCTTTTCAGTTAAGAGGGAGAAACGTGTGAGCTTTGTGAACAATGTAGCTTTGTTTGAACTGAAAAGTGACTGCCTTTACCTGAAATGAAGTCTTGCTTGTAGGAAGACAAGCGCCTGGCGTTTAACGCTGTTTCTGAAGGGAAACACACAGCACAGTTCTCATCCATGAAACACACTCTGCTTTACAGCAAGAAGCATGCTCTTGCTTTCTAGAGTCTCTAGTAGAGGGCGAAACGTGAATGTGCTCAGAACAAAAGAACTGCGTTTCCTACACACACAGACCATATCTAGTTCAACTCTGTTTCTGAAACTGATACAAACCACAGGTCCTCTAACATCCAATGCTTTTCAGTTAAGAGTGAGAAACGTGTGAGCTTCGTGAAAAATGTAGCTTCGTTTGAGCTGAAAAGTGACTGCGTTTACATGAAACGAAGTCTTGCTTGTAGGAAGACACAAACCTGGCATTTAACACCATTTCTGAAGGGAAACACACGGCACAGTTCTCATCCATGAAACACACTCTGCTTTAGAGCAAGAGGCACGCTCTTGCTTTCTAGAGTCTCTAATACAGAGGGAAACGTGAGTGTGCTCAGAAAAAAAGAACTGTGTTTCCTACACACACGGACCATATCTAGTTCAACTCTGTTTCTGAAACTGATACAAACCACAGGTCCTCTAACATCCAATGCTTTTCAGTTAAGAGCGAGAAATGTGTGAGCTCCGTGAACAATGTAGCTTTGTTTGAGGTGAAAAGTGACTGCGTTTACCTGAAACGAAGTCTTGCTTGTAGAAAGACACACGCCTGGCATTTAACTCCGTTTCTGAAGGGAAACACACGGCACAGTTCTCATCCATGAAACACACTCTGCTTTAGAGCAAGAAGCACGCTCTTGCTTACTAGAGTCTCTAATACAGAGGGAAACGTGAGTGTGCTCAGAAGAAAAGAACTGTGTTTCCTACACACACAGACCATATCTAGTTCAACTCTGTTTCTGAAGCTGATAAAATCCACAGGTCCTCTAACATCCAATGCTTTTCAATTAAGAGTGAGAAACATGTGAGCTTCATGAACAAGGTATCTTCGTTTGAGCTGAAAAGTGACTGCGTTTACCTGAAACGAAGTCTTGCTTGTAGAAAGACACACGCCTGGCATTTAACTCCGTTTCTGAAGGGAAACACACAGCACATTTCTCATCCATGAAACACATTCTGCTTTAGAGCAAGAAGCACGCTCTTGCTTTCTAGAGTCTCTTATAAAGAGGGAAACGTGAGTGTGATCAGAACAAAAGAACTGTGTTTCCTACACACACGGACCATATCTAGTTCAACTCTGTTTCTGAAACTGATACAAACCACAGGTCGTCTAAGATCCAATGCTTTTCAGTTAAGAGCGAGAAATGTGTGAGCTTCGTGAACAATGTAGCTTCCTTTGAGCTGAAAAGTGACTGCGTTTACATGAAACGAAGTCTTGCTTGTAGGAAGACACAAGCCTGGCATTTAAATCCATTTCTGAAGGGAAACACAAGGCACAGTTCTCATCCATGAAACACACTCTGCTTTAGAGCAAGAGGCACGCTCTTGCTTTCTAGAGTCTCTAATACAGAGGGAAACGTGAGTGTGCTCAGAACAAAAGAACTGTGTTTCCTACACACGGACCATATCTAGTTCAACTCTGTTTCTGAAACTGATACAAACCACAGGTCCTCTAACATCCAATGCTTTTCAGTTAAGAGCAAGAAACGTGTGGGCTTCGTGAACAATTTAGCTTCGTTTGAGGTGAAAAGTGACTGCGTTTACCTGAAACGAAGTCTTGCTTGTAGGAAGACACATGCCTGCCATTTAACTCCATTTCTGAAGGGAAACACACGGCACAGTTCTCATCCATGAAACAAACTCTGCTTTAGAGCAAGAGGCACGCTCTTGCTTTCTAGAGTCTCTAATACAGAGGGAAACGTGAGTGTGCTCAGAACAAAAGAACTGTGTTTCCTACACACACAGACCATATCTATTCAACTCTGTTTCTGAAACTGATACAAACCACAGGTCCTCTAACATCCAATGCTTTTCAGTTAAGAGGGAGAAACGTGTGAGCTTTGTGAACAATGTAGCTTCGTTTGAATTGAAAAGTGACTGCCTTTAAATGAAATGAAGTCTTGCTTGTAGGAAGACAAGCGCCTGGCATTTAACTCTGTTTCTGAAGGGAAACACACAGCACAGTTCTCATCCATGAAACACACTCTGCTTTAGAGCAAGAAGCATGCTCTTGCTTTCTAGCGTCTCTAGTAGAGAGGAAAACGTGAATGTGCTCAGAACAAATGAACTGTGTTTCCTACACACACGGACCATATCTATTCAATGCTGTTTATGAAACTGATACAAACCACAGGTCCTCTAACATCCAATGCTTTTCAGGTAAGAGCGAGAAACGTGTGAGCTTCGAGAACAATGTAGCTTCTTTTGAGCTGAAAAGTGACTGTGTTTACCTGAAAGGAAGTCTTGCTTGTAGGAAGACACACGCCTGGCATTTAACTCCATTTCTGAAGGGAAACACACGGCACAGTTCTCATCCATGAAACACACTCTGCTTTAGAGCAAGAGGCATGCTCTTGCTTTCTAGAGTCTCTAATACAGAGGGAAACGTGAGTGTGCTCAGAACAAAAGAACTGTGTTTCCTACACACACGGACAATATCTAGTTCAACTCTGTTTCTGAAACTGATACAAACCACAGGTCCTCTAACATCCAATGCTTTTCAGTTAAGAGTGAGAAACGTGTGAGCTTCGTGAAAAATGTAGCTTCGTTTGAGCTGAAAAGTGACTGCGTTTACATGAAACGAAGTCTTGCTTGTAGGAAGACACACGCCTGGCATTTAACACCGTTTCTGAAGGGAAACACACGGCACAGTTCTCATCCATGAAACACACTCTGCTTTAGAGCAAGAGGCACGCTCTTGCTTTCTAGAGTCTCTAATACAGAGGGAAATGTGAGTGTGCTCAGAAAAAAAAGAACTGTGTTTCCTACACACACGGACCATATCTAGTTCAACTCTGTTTCTGAAACTGATACAAACCACAGGTCCTCTAACATCCAATGCTTTTCAGTTAAGAGTGAGAAATGTGTGAGCTTCGTGAACAATGTAGCTTTGTTTGAGGAGAAAAGTGACTGCGTTTACCTGAAACGAAGTCTTGCTTGTAGAAAGACACACGCCTGGCATTTAACTCCGTTTCTGAAGGGAAACACACGGCACAGTTCTCATCCGTGAAACACACTCTGCTTTAGAGCAAGAAACACGCACTTGCTTACTAGAGTCTCTAATACAGAGGGAAACGTGAGTGTGCTCAGAAGAAAAGAACTGTGTTTCCTACACACACAGACCATATCTAGTTCAACTCTGTTTCTGAAGCTGATAAAATCCACAGGTCCTCTAACATCCAATGCTTTTCAATTAAGAGTGAGAAACATGTGAGCTTCATGAACAAGGTAGCTTCGTTTGAGCTGAAAAGTGACTGCGTTTACCTGAAACGAAGTCTTGCTTGTAGAAAGACACACGCCTGGCATTTAACTCCGTTTCTGAAGGGAAACACACAGCACATTTCTCATCCATGAAACACATTCTGCTTTAGAGCAAGAAGCATGCTCTTGCTTTCTAGAGTCTCTTATAAAGAGGGAAACGTGAGTGTGATCAGAACAAACGAACTGTGTTTCCTACACACACGGACCATATCTAGTTCAACTCTGTTTCTGAAACTGATACAAACCACAGGTCGTCTAACATCCAATGCTTTTCAGTTAAGAGCGAGAAATGTGTGAGCTTCGTGAACAATGTAGCTTCCTTTGAGCTGAAAAGTGACTGCGTTTACATGAAACGAAGTCTTGCTTGTAGGAAGACACAAGCCTGGCATTTAAATCCGTTTCTGAAGGGAAACACAAGGCACAGTTCTCATCCATGAAACACACTCTGCTTTAGAGCAAGAGGCACGCTCTTGCTTTCTAGAGTCTCTAATACAGAGCGAAACGTGAGTGTGCTCAGAACAAAAGAACTGTGTTTCCTACACACGGACCATATCTAGTTCAACTCTGTCTGAAACTGATACAAACCACAGGTCCTCTAACATCCAATGCTTTTCAGTTAAGAGCAAGAAACGTGTGGGCTTCGTGAACAATTTAGCTTCGTTTGAGGTGAAAAGTGACTGCGTTTACCTGAAACGAAGTCTTGCTTGTAGGAAGACACATGCCTGCCATTTAACTCCATTTCTGAAGGGAAACACACGGCACAGTTCTCATCCATGAAACACACTCTGCTTTAGAGCAAGAGGCATGCTCTTCCTTTATGGAGTCTCTAATAAGAGGAAAACGTGAGTGTGCTTAGAACAAAAGAACTGTGTTTCCTACACACACAGACCACATCTATTCAACTCTGTTTCTGGAACTGATACAAACCACAGGTCCTCTAACATCCAATGCTTTTCAGTTAAGAGGGAGAAACGTGTGAGCTTTGTGAACAATGTAGCTTCGTTTGAGGTGAAAAGTGACTGCGTTTACCTGAAACGAAGTCTTGCTTGTAGGAAGACACACGCCTAGCATTTTACTCCGTTTCTGAAGGGAAACACACGGCACAGTTCTCATCCATGAAACACACTCTGCTTTAGAGCAAGAGGCACGCTCTTGCTTTCTTGAGTCTCTAATACAGAGGGAAACGTGAGTGTGCTCAGAACAAAAGAACTGTGTTTCCTACACACACAGACCATATCTATTCAACTCTGTTTCTGAAACTGATACAAACCACAGGTCCTCTAACATCCAATGCTTTTCAGTTAAGAGGGAGAAACGTGTGAGCTTTGTGAACAATGTAGCTTCGTTTGAATTGAAAAGTGACTGCCTTTAAATGAAATGAAGTCTTGCTTGTAGGAAGACAAGCGCCTGGCATTTAACTCTGTTTCTGAAGGGAAACACACAGCACAGTTCTCATCCATGAAACACACTCTGCTTTAGAGCAAGAAGCATGCTCTTGCTTTCTAGCGTCTCTAGTAGAGAGGAAAACGTGAATGTGCTCAGAACAAATGAACTGTGTTTCCTACACACACGGACAATATCTAGTTCAACTCTGTTTCTGAAACTGATACAAACCACAGGTCGTCTAACATCCAATGCTTTTCAGTTAAGAGCGAGAAATCTGTGAGCTTCGTGAACAATGTAGTTTCCTTTGAGCTGAAAAGTGACTGCGTTTACATGAAACGAAGTCTTGGTTGTAGGAAGACACATGCCTGGCATTTAACTCCGTTTCTGAAGGGAAACACACGGCACAGTTCTCATCCATGAAACACACTCTGCTTTAGAGCAAGAGGCACGCTCTTGCTTTCTAGAGTCTCTAATACAGAGGGAAACGTGAGTGTGCTCAGAACAAAAGAACTGTGTTTCCTACACACTGAACATATCTATTCAACGCTGTTTATGAAACTGATACAAACCACACGTCCTCTAACATTCAATGCTTTTCAGTTAAGAGCGAGAAACGTGTGAGCTTCAAGAACAATGTAGCTTCGTTTGAGCTGAAAAGTGACTGCGTTTACCTGAAACGAAGTCTTGCTTGTAGGAAGACACACGCCTGGCATTTAACTCCGTTTCTGAAGGGAAACACACGGCACAGTTCTCATCCATGAAACACACTCTGCTTTAGAGCAAGAGGCACGCTCTTGCTTTATGGAGTCTCTAATACAGAGGGAAATGAGAGTGTGCTTAGAACAAAAGAATTGTGTTTCCTACACACACAGACCATATCTATTCAACTCTGTTTCTGGAACTGATACAAACCACAGGTCCTCTAACATCCAATGCTTTTCAGTTAAGAGGGAGAAACGTGTGAGCTTTGTGAACAATGTAGCTTCGTTTGAGCTGAAAAGTGACTGCGTTTACCTGGAACGAAGTCTTGCTTGTAGGAAGACACACGCCTAGCATTTTACTCTGTTTCTGAAGGGAAACACACGGCACAGTTCTCATCCATGAAACACACTCTGCTTTAGAGCAAGAGGCACGCTCTTGCTTTCTAGAGTCTCTAATACAGAGGGAAACGTGAGTGTGCTCAGAACAAAAGAACTGTGTTTCCTACACACACAGACCATATCTATTCAACTCTGTTTCTGAAACTGATACAAACCACAGGTCCTCTAACATCCAATGCTTTTCAGTTAAGAGGGAGAAACGTGTGAGCTTTGTGAACAATGTAGCTTCGTTTGAATTGAAAAGTGACTGCCTTTAAATGAAATGAAGTCTTGCTTGTAGGAAGACAAGCGCCTGGCATTTAACTCTGTTTCTGAAGGGAAACACACAGCACAGTTCTCATCCATGAAACACACTCTGCTTTAGAGCAAGAAGCATGCTCTTGCTTTCTAGCGTCTCTAGTAGAGAGGAAAACGTGAATGTGCTCAGAACAAATGAACTGTGTTTCCTACACACACGGACAATATCTAGTTCAACTCTGTTTCTGAAACTGATACAAACCACAGGTCGTCTAACATCCAATGATTTTCAGTTAAGAGCGAGAACGTGTGAGCTTCGTGAACAATGTAGCTTTGTTTGAGGTGAAAAGTGACTGCGTTTACCTGAAACCAAGTCTTGCTTGTAGAAAGACACGGAGCCTGGCTTTTGACTCCGTTTCTGAAGGGAAACACACGGCACAGTTCTCATCCATGAAACACACTCTGCTTTAGAGCAAGAAGCACGCTCTTGCTTACTAGAGTCTCTAATACAGAGGGAAACGTGAGTGTGCTCAGAAGAAAAGAACTGTGTTTCCTACACACACAGACCATATCTAGTTCAACTCTGTTTCTGAAACTGATACAATCCACAGGTCCCCTAACATCCAATGCTCTTCAGTTAAGAGTGAGAAACGTGTGAGCTTCGTGAACAATGTAGCTTCTTTTGAGCTGAAAAGTGACTGCGTTTACCTGAAACGAAGTCTTGCTTGTAGAAAGACACACACCTGGCATTTAACTCCGATTCTGAAGGGAAACACACAGCACATTTCTCATCCATGAAACACATTCTGCTTTAGAGCAAGAAGCACGCTCTTGCTTTCTAGAGTCTCTAATACAGAGGGAAACGTGAGTGTGATCAGAACAAAAGAACTGTGTTTCCTACACACACGGACCCTATCTAGTTCAACTCTGTTTCTGAAACTGATACAAACCACAGGTCGTCTAACATCCAATGCTTTTCAGTTAAGAGCGAGAAATCTGTGAGCTTCGTGAACAATGTAGTTTCCTTTGAGCTGAAAAGTGACTGCGTTTACATGAAACGAAGTCTTGGTTGTAGGAAGACACATGCCTGGCATTTAACTCCGTTTCTGAAGGGAAACACACGGCACAGTTCTCATCCATGAAACACACTCTGCTTTAGAGCAAGAGGCACGCTCTTGCTTTCTAGAGTCTCTAATACAGAGGGAAACGTGAGTGTGCTCAGAACAAAAGAACTGTGTTTCCTACACACGGAACATATCTATTCAACGCTGTTTATGAAACTGATACAAACCACACGTCCTCTAACATTCAATGCTTTTCAGTTAAGAGCGAGAAACGTGTGAGCTTCAAGAACAATGTAGCTTCGTTTGAGCTGAAAAGTGACTGCGTTTACCTGAAACGAAGTCTTGCTTGTAGGAAGACACACGCCTGGCATTTAACTCCGTTTCTGAAGGGAAACACACGGCACAGTTCTCATCCATGAAACACACTCTGCTTTAGAGCAAGAGGCACGCTCTTGCTTTATGGAGTCTCTAATACAGAGGGAAATGAGAGTGTGCTTAGAACAAAAGAACTGTGTTTCCTACACACACAGACCATATCTATTCAACTCTGTTTCTGGAACTGATACAAACCACAGGTCCTCTAACATCCAATGCTTTTCTGTTAAGAGTGAGAAACGTGTGAGCTTCGTGAACAATGTAGCTTCGTTTGAGCTGAAAAGTGACTGTGTTTACCTGAAACGAAGTCTTGCTTGTAGGAAGACACACGCCTGGCATTTAACTCCGTTTCTTTAGGGAAACACACGGCACAGTTCTCATCCATGAAACACACTCTGCTTTAGAGCAAGAGGCACGCTCTTGCTTACTAGAGTCTCTAATACAGAGGGAAACGAGAGTGTGCTCAGAAGAAAAGAACTGTGTTTCCTACACACACAGACCATATCTAGTTCAACTCTGTTTCTGAAACTGATACAATCCACAGGTCCTCTAACATCCAATGCTTTTCAGTTAAGAGTGAGAAACGTGTGAGCTTCGTGAACAATGTAGCTTCGTTTGAGCTGAAAAGTGACTGCGTTTACCTGAAACGAAGTCTTGCTTGTAGAAAGACACACGCCTGGCATTTAACTCTGTTTCTGAAGGGAAACACACAGCACATTTCTCATCCATGAAACACATTCTGCTTTAGAGCAAGAAGCACGCTCTTGCTTTCTAGAGTCTCTAATACAGAGGGAAACGTGAGTGTGATCAGAACAAAGGAACTGTGTTTCCTACACACGGACCATATCTATTCAATGCTGTTTATGAAACTGATACAAACCACAGGTCCTCTAACATCCAATGCTTTTCAGTTAAGAGCGAGAAACGTGTGAGCTTCGAGAACAAAGTAGCTTCTTTTGAGCTGAAAAGTGACTGCGTTTACCTGAAACGAAGTCTTGCTTGTAGAAAGACACACGCCTGGCATTTAACTCCGATTCTGAAGGGAAACACACAGCACATTTCTCATCCATGAAACACATTCTGCTTTAGAGCAAGAAGCACGCTCTTGCTTTCTAGAGTCTCTAATACAGAGGGAAACGTGAGTGTGATCAGAACAAAAGAACTGTGTTTCCTACACACACGGACCATATCTAGTTTAACTCTGTTTCTGAAACTGATACAAACCACAGGTCGTCTAACATCCAATGCTTTTCAGTTAAGAGCGAGAAATGTGTGAGCTTCGTGAACAATGTAGTTTCCTTTGAGCTGAAAAGTGACTGCGTTTACATGAAACGAAGTCTTGGTTGTAGGAAGACACACGCCTGGCATTTAACTCCGTTTCTGAAGGGAAACACACGGCACAGTTCTCATCCATGAAACACACTCTGCTTTAGAGCAAGAGGCACGCTCTTGCTTTCTAGAGTCTCTAATACAGAGGGAAACGTGAGTGTGCTCAGAACAAAAGAACTGTGTTTCCTACACACGGACCATATCTATTCAACGCTGTTTATGAAACTGATACAAACCACAGGTCCTCTAACATTCAATGCTTTTCAGTTAAGAGCGAGAAACGTGTGAGCTTCGAGAACAATGTAGCTTCGTTTGAGCTGAAAAGTGACTGCGTTTACCTGAAACGAAGTCTTGCTTGTAGGAAGACACACGCCTGGCATTTAACTCCGTTTCTGAAGGGAAACACACGGCACAGTTCTCATCCATGAAACACACTCTGCTTTAGAGCAAGAGGCATGGTCTTGATTTCTAGAGTCTCTAATACAGAGGGAAACGTGAGTGTGCTCAGAACAAAAGAACTGTGTTTCCTACACACACGGACAATATCTAGTTCAACTCTCTTTCTGAAACTGATACAAACCACAGGTCCTCTAACATCCAATGCTTTTCAGTTAAGAGCGAGAGACGTGTGAGCTTCGTGAACAATGTAGTTTCGTTTGAGGTGAAAATGACTGCGTTTACCTGAAACGAAGTCTTTCTTTAAGAAAGACACAGAGCCTGGCATTTAACTCCGTTTCTGAAGGGAAACACACGGCACAGTTCCAATCCATGAAACACACTCTGCTTTAGAGCAAGAAGCACGCTCTTGATTTCTAGAGTCTCTAATACAGAGGGAAACGTGAGTGTGCTCAGAACAAAAGAACTGTGTTTCCTACACACACGGACCATATCTAGTTTAATTCTGTTTCTGAAACTGATACAAACCACAGGTCCTCTAACATCCAATGCTTTTCAGTTAAGAGGGAGAAATGTGTGAGCTTCGTGAACAATGTAGCTTCGTTTGAACTGAAAAGTGACTGCGTCTACCTGAAATGAAGTCTTGCTTGTAGAAAGACACAGAGCCTGGCATTTAACTCCGTTCCTGAAGGGTAACACACGACACAGTTCTCTTCCATGAAACACACGCTGCTTTAGAGCAAGAAGCACGTTCTTGCTTACTAGAGTCTCTAATACAGAGGGAAACGTGAGTGTGCTCAGAAGAAAAGAACTGTGTTTCCTACACACACAGACCATATCTAGTTCAACTCTGTTTCTGAAACTGATACAATCCACAGGTCCTCTAACATCCAATGCTTTTCAGGTAAGAGTGAGAAACGTGTGAACTTCGTGAACAATGTAGCTTCGTTTGAGCTGAAAAGTGACTGCGTTTACCTGAAACGAAGTCTTGCTTGTAGAAAGACACACGCCTGGCATTTAACTCCGTTTCTGAAGGTAAACACACAGCACATTTCTCATCCAAGAAACACATTCTTCTTTAGAGCAAGAAGCATGATCTTGCTTTCTGGAGTGTCTAATACAGAGGGAAACGTGAGTGTGATCAGAACAAAAGAACTGTGTTTCCTACACACACGGATCATATCTAGTTCAACTCTGTTTTTGAAACTGATACAAACCACAGGTCGTCTAACATCCAATGCTTTTCAGTTAAGAGCGAGAAATGTGTGAGCTTCGTGAACAATGTAGCTTCCTTTGAGCTGAAAAGTGACTGCGTTTACCTGAAACGAAGTCTTGCTTGTAGGAAGACACACGCCTGGCATTTAACTCCATTTCTGAAGGGAAACACACGTCACAGTTCTCATCCATGAAACACATTCTGCTTTAGAGCACGAAGCATGCTCTTGCTTTCTAGAGTCTCAAATACAGAGGTAAGCGTGAGTGTGATCAGAAGAATAGAACTGTGTTAAATACACACAAAGACCATATCTAGTTCAACTCTGTTTCTGAAACTGATACAAACCACAGGTCGTCTAATATCCAATGCTTTTCAGTTAAGAGGGAGAAATGCGTGAGCTTAGTGAACAATGTAGCTTCGTTTGGGCTGAAAAGTGAATGCATTTACCTGAAATGAAGTCTTGCTTGTAGGAAGACACACGCCTGGCATTTACCTCCATTTCTGAAGGGAAACACACGGCACAGTTCTCATCCATGAAACACACTCTGCTTTAGAGCAAGAAGCACGCTCTTGATTTCTAGAGTCTCTAATACAGAGGGAAACGTGAGTGTGCTCAGAACAAAAGAACTGTGTTTCCTACACACGGACCATATCTAGTTCAACTCTGTTTCTGAAACTGATACAAACCACAGGTCGTCTAACATCCAATGCCTTTAGGTTAAGAGCGAGAAATGTGTGAGCTTCGTGAACAATGTAGCTTCGTTTGAACTGAAAAGTGACTGCCTTTAAATGAAATGAAGTCTTGCTTGTAGGAAGACAAGCGCCTGGCATTTAACTCTGTTTCTGAAGGGAAACACACAGCACAGTTCTCATCCATGAAACACACTCTGCTTTAGAGCAAGAAGCACGCTCTTGATTTCTAGAGTCTCTAATACAGAGGGAAACGTGAGTGTGTTCAGAACAAAAGAACTGTGTTTCCTACACACACGGACCATATCTAGTTCAACTCTGTTTCTGAAACTGATACAAACCACAGGTCCTCTAACATCCAATGCTTTTCAGTTAAGAGCGAGAAATGTGTGAGCTTCGTGAACAATGTAGTTTCCTTTGAGCTGAAAAGTGACTGCGTTTACATGAAACGAAGTCTTGGTTGTAGGAAGACACATGCCTGGCATTTAACTCCGTTTCTGAAGGGAAACACACGGCACAGTTCTCATCCATGAAACACACTCTGCTTTAGAGCAAGAGGCACGCTCTTGCTTTCTAGAGTCTCTAATACAGAGGGAAACGTGAGTGTGCTCAGAACAAAAGAACTGTGTTTCCTACACACGGAACATATCTATTCAACGCTGTTTATGAAACTGATACAAACCACACGTCCTCTAACATTCAATGCTTTTCAGTTAAGAGCGAGAAACGTGTGAGCTTCAAGAACAATGTAGCTTCGTTTGAGCTGAAAAGTGACTGCGTTTACCTGAAACGAAGTCTTGCTTGTAGGAAGACACACGCCTGGCATTTAACTCCGTTTCTGAAGGGAAACACACGGCACAGTTCTCATCCATGAAACACACTCTGCTTTAGAGCAAGAGGCACGCTCTTGCTTTATGGAGTCTCTAATACAGAGGGAAATGAGAGTGTGCTTAGAACAAAAGAATTGTGTTTCCTACACACACAGACCATATCTATTCAACTCTGTTTCTGGAACTGATACAAACCACAGGTCCTCTAACATCCAATGCTTTTCTGTTAAGAGTGAGAAACGTGTGAGCTTCGTGAACAATGTAGCTTCGTTTGAGCTGAAAAGTGACTGTGTTTACCTGAAACGAAGTCTTGCTTGTAGGAAGACACACGCCTGGCATTTAACTCCGTTTCTTTAGGGAAACACACGGCACAGTTCTCATCCATGAAACACACTCTGCTTTAGAGCAAGAGGCACGCTCTTGCTTACTAGAGTCTCTAATACAGAGGGAAACGAGAGTGTGCTCAGAAGAAAAGAACTGTGTTTCCTACACACACAGACCATATCTAGTTCAACTCTGTTTCTGAAACTGATACAATCCACAGGTCCTCTAACATCCAATGCTTTTCAGTTAAGAGTGAGAAACGTGTGAGCTTCGTGAACAATGTAGCTTCGTTTGAGCTGAAAAGTGACTGCGTTTACCTGAAACGAAGTCTTGCTTGTAGAAAGACACACGCCTGGCATTTAACTCTGTTTCTGAAGGGAAACACACAGCACATTTCTCATCCATGAAACACATTCTGCTTTAGAGCAAGAAGCACGCTCTTGCTTTCTAGAGTCTCTAATACAGAGGGAAACGTGAGTGTGATCAGAACAAAGGAACTGTGTTTCCTACACACGGACCATATCTATTCAATGCTGTTTATGAAACTGATACAAACCACAGGTCCTCTAACATCCAATGCTTTTCAGTTAAGAGCGAGAAACGTGTGAGCTTCGAGAACAAAGTAGCTTCTTTTGAGCTGAAAAGTGACTGCGTTTACCTGAAACGAAGTCTTGCTTGTAGAAAGACACACGCCTGGCATTTAACTCCGATTCTGAAGGGAAACACACAGCACATTTCTCATCCATGAAACACATTCTGCTTTAGAGCAAGAAGCACGCTCTTGCTTTCTAGAGTCTCTAATACAGAGGGAAACGTGAGTGTGATCAGAACAAAAGAACTGTGTTTCCTACACACACGGACCATATCTAGTTTAACTCTGTTTCTGAAACTGATACAAACCACAGGTCGTCTAACATCCAATGCTTTTCAGTTAAGAGCGAGAAATGTGTGAGCTTCGTGAACAATGTAGTTTCCTTTGAGCTGAAAAGTGACTGCGTTTACATGAAACGAAGTCTTGGTTGTAGGAAGACACACGCCTGGCATTTAACTCCGTTTCTGAAGGGAAACACACGGCACAGTTCTCATCCATGAAACACACTCTGCTTTAGAGCAAGAGGCACGCTCTTGCTTTCTAGAGTCTCTAATACAGAGGGAAACGTGAGTGTGCTCAGAACAAAAGAACTGTGTTTCCTACACACGGACCATATCTATTCAACGCTGTTTATGAAACTGATACAAACCACAGGTCCTCTAACATTCAATGCTTTTCAGTTAAGAGCGAGAAACGTGTGAGCTTCGAGAACAATGTAGCTTCGTTTGAGCTGAAAAGTGACTGCGTTTACCTGAAACGAAGTCTTGCTTGTAGGAAGACACACGCCTGGCATTTAACTCCGTTTCTGAAGGGAAACACACGGCACAGTTCTCATCCATGAAACACACTCTGCTTTAGAGCAAGAGGCATGGTCTTGATTTCTAGAGTCTCTAATACAGAGGGAAACGTGAGTGTGCTCAGAACAAAAGAACTGTGTTTCCTACACACACGGACAATATCTAGTTCAACTCTCTTTCTGAAACTGATACAAACCACAGGTCCTCTAACATCCAATGCTTTTCAGTTAAGAGCGAGAGACGTGTGAGCTTCGTGAACAATGTAGCTTCGTTTGAGGTGAAAATGACTGCGTTTACCTGAAACGAAGTCTTTCTTTAAGAAAGACACAGAGCCTGGCATTTAACTCCGTTTCTGAAGGGAAACACACGGCACAGTTCCAATCCATGAAACACACTCTGCTTTAGAGCAAGAAGCACGCTCTTGATTTCTAGAGTCTCTAATACAGAGGGAAACGTGAGTGTGCTCAGAACAAAAGAACTGTGTTTCCTACACACACGGACCATATCTAGTTTAATTCTGTTTCTGAAACTAATACAAACCACAGGTCCTCTAACATCCAATGCTTTTCAGTTAAGAGGGAGAAATGTGTGAGCTTCGTGAACAATGTAGCTTCGTTTGAACTGAAAAGTGACTGCGTCTACCTGAAATGAAGTCTTGCTTGTAGAAAGACACAGAGCCTGGCATTTAACTCCGTTCCTGAAGGGTAACACACGACACAGTTCTCTTCCATGAAACACACGCTGCTTTAGAGCAAGAAGCACGTTCTTGCTTACTAGAGTCTCTAATACAGAGGGAAACGTGAGTGTGCTCAGAAGAAAAGAACTGTGTTTCCTACACACACAGACCATATCTAGTTCAACTCTGTTTCTGAAACTGATACAATCCACAGGTCCTCTAACATCCAATGCTTTTCAGGTAAGAGTGAGAAACGTGTGAACTTCGTGAACAATGTAGCTTCGTTTGAGCTGAAAAGTGACTGCGTTTACCTGAAACGAAGTCTTGCTTGTAGAAAGACACACGCCTGGCATTTAACTCCGTTTCTGAAGGTAAACACACAGCACATTTCTCATCCAAGAAACACATTCTTCTTTAGAGCAAGAAGCATGATCTTGCTTTCTGGAGTGTCTAATACAGAGGGAAACGTGAGTGTGATCAGAACAAAAGAACTGTGTTTCCTACACACACGGATCATATCTAGTTCAACTCTGTTTTTGAAACTGATACAAACCACAGGTCGTCTAACATCCAATGCTTTTCAGTTAAGAGCGAGAAATGTGTGAGCTTCGTGAACAATGTAGCTTCCTTTGAGCTGAAAAGTGACTGCGTTTACCTGAAACGAAGTCTTGCTTGTAGGAAGACACACGCCTGGCATTTAACTCCATTTCTGAAGGGAAACACACGTCACAGTTCTCATCCATGAAACACATTCTGCTTTAGAGCACGAAGCATGCTCTTGCTTTCTAGAGTCTCAAATACAGAGGTAAGCGTGAGTGTGATCAGAAGAATAGAACTGTGTTAAATACACACAAAGACCATATCTAGTTCAACTCTGTTTCTGAAACTGATACAAACCACAGGTCGTCTAATATCCAATGCTTTTCAGTTAAGAGGGAGAAATGCGTGAGCTTAGTGAACAATGTAGCTTCGTTTGGGCTGAAAAGTGAATGCATTTACCTGAAATGAAGTCTTGCTTGTAGGAAGACACACGCCTGGCATTTACCTCCATTTCTGAAGGGAAACACACGGCACAGTTCTCATCCATGAAACACACTCTGCTTTAGAGCAAGAAGCACGCTCTTGATTTCTAGAGTCTCTAATACAGAGGGAAACGTGAGTGTGCTCAGAACAAAAGAACTGTGTTTCCTACACACGGACCATATCTAGTTCAACTCTGTTTCTGAAACTGATACAAACCACAGGTCGTCTAACATCCAATGCCTTTAGGTTAAGAGCGAGAAATGTGTGAGCTTCGTGAACAATGTAGCTTCGTTTGAACTGAAAAGTGACTGCCTTTAAATGAAATGAAGTCTTGCTTGTAGGAAGACAAGCGCCTGGCATTTAACTCTGTTTCTGAAGGGAAACACACAGCACAGTTCTCATCCATGAAACACACTCTGCTTTAGAGCAAGAAGCACGCTCTTGATTTCTAGAGTCTCTAATACAGAGGGAAACGTGAGTGTGTTCAGAACAAAAGAACTGTGTTTCCTACACACACGGACCATATCTAGTTCAACTCTGTTTCTGAAACTGATACAAACCACAGGTCCTCTAACATCCAATGCTTTTCAGTTAAGAGCGAGAAATGTGTGAGCTTCGTGAACAATGTAGCTTTGTTTGAGGTGAAAAGTGACTGCGTTTACCTGAAATGAAGTCTTGCTTGTAGAAAGACACAGAGCCTGGCATTTAACTCCGTTTCTGAAGGGTAACACACGGCACAGTTCTCTTCCATGAAACACACTCTGCTTTAGAGCAAGAAGCACGCTCTTGCTTACTAGAGTCTCTAATACAGAGGGAAACGTGAGTGTGCTCAGAAGAATAGAACTGTGTTTCCTACACACACAGACCATATCTAGTTCAACTCTTTTTCTGAAACTGATACAATCCACAGGTCCTTTAACATCCAATGCTTTTCAGTTAAGAGTGAGAAAGGTGTGAGCTTCGTGAACAATGTAGCTTCCTTTTTGCTGATTAGTGACTGCGTTTACCTGAAACGAAGTCTTGCTTGTAGAAAGACACACGCCTGGCATTTAACTCCGTTTCTGAAGGGAAACACACGGCACAGTTCTCATCCATGAAACACACTCTGCTTTAGAGCAAGAGGCACGCTCTTGCTTTCTAGAGTCTCTAATACAGAGGGAAACGTGAGTGTGCTCAGAACAAAAGAACTGTGTTTCCTACACACGGAACATATCTATTCAACGCTGTTTATGAAACTGATACAAACCACACGTCCTCTAACATTCAATGCTTTTCAGATAAGAGCGAGAAACGTGTGAGCTTCAAGAACAATGTAGCTTCGTTTGAGCTGAAAAGTGACTGCGTTTACCTGAAACGAAGTCTTGCTTGTAGGAAGACACACGCCTGGCATTTAACTCCGTTTCTGAAGGGAAACACACGGCACAGTTCTCATCCATGAAACACACTCTGCTTTAGAGCAAGAGGCACGCTCTTGCTTTATGGAGTCTCTAATACAGAGGGAAATGAGAGTGTGCTTAGAACAAAAGAACTGTGTTTCCTACACACACAGACCATATCTATTCAACTCTGTTTCTGGAACTGATACAAACCACAGGTCCTCTAACATCCAATGCTTTTCAGTTAAGAGGGAGAAACGTGTGAGCTTTGTGAACAATGTAGCTTCGTTTGAGCTGAAAAGTGACTGCGTTTACCTGGAACGAAGTCTTGCTTGTAGGAAGACACACGCCTAGCATTTTACTCTGTTTCTGAAGGGAAACACACGGCACAGTTCTCATCCATGAAACACACTCTGCTTTAGAGCAAGAGGCACGCTCTTGCTTTCTAGAGTCTCTAATACAGAGTTAAACATGAGTGTGCTCAGAACAAAAGAACTGTGTTTCCTACACACACAGACCATATCTATTCAACTCTGTTTCTGAAACTGATAGAAACCACAGGTCCTCTAACATCCAATGCTTTTCAGTTAAGAGGGAGAAACGTGTGAGCTTTGTGAACAATGTAGCTTCGTTTGAACTGAAAAGTGACTGCCTTTAAATGAAATGAAGTCTTGCTTGTAGGAAGACAAGCGCCTGGCATTTAACTCTGTTTCTGAAGGGAAACACACAGCACAGTTCTCATCCATGAAACACACTCTGCTTTAGAGCAAGAAGCATGCTCTTGCTTTCTAGCGTCTCTAATAGAGAGGAAAACGTGAATGTGCTCAGAACAAATGAACTGTGTTTCCTACACACACAGACCATATCTAGTTCAACTCTGTTTCTGAAACTGATATAAACCACAGGTCCTCTAACATCCAATGCTTTTCTGTTAAGAGTGAGAAACGTGTGAGCTTCGTGAACAATGTAGCTTCGTTTGAGCTGAAAAGTGACTGTGTTTACCTGAAACGAAGTCTTGCTTGTAGGAAGACACACGCCTGGCATTTAACTCTGTTTCTTAAGGGAAACACACGGCACAGTTCTCATCCATGAAACACACTCTGCTTTAGAGCAAGAGGCACGCTCTTGCTTACTAGAGTCTCTAATACACAGGGAAACGAGAGTGTGCTCAGAAGAAAAGAACTGTGTTTCCTACACACACAGACCATATCTAGTTCAACTCTGTTTCTGAAACTGATACAATCCACAGGTCCTCTAACATCCAATGCTTTTCAGTTAAGAGTGAGAAACGTGTGAGCTTCGTGAACAATGTAGCTTCGTTTGAGCTGAAAAGTGACTGCGTTTACCTGAAACGAAGTCTTGCTTGTAGAAAGACACATGCCTGGCATTTAACTCCGTTTCTGAAGGGAAACACACAGCACATTTCTCATCCATGAAACACATTCTGCTTTAGAGCAAGAAGCACGCTCTTGCTTTCTAGAGTCTCTAATACAGAGGGAAACGTGAGTGTGATCAGAACAAAGGAACTGTGTTTCCTACACACGGACCATATCTATTCAATGCTGTTTATGAAACTGATACAAACCACAGGTCCTCTAACATCCAATGCTTTTCAGTTAAGAGCGAGAAACGTGGGAGCTTCGAGAACAAAGTAGCTTCTTTTGAGCTGAAAAGTGACTGCGTTTACCTGAAACGAAGTCTTGCTTGTAGAAAGACACACGCCTGGCATTTAACTCCGATTCTGAAGGGAAACACACAGCACATTTCTCATCCATGAAACACATTCTGCTTTAGAGCAAGAAGCATGCTCTTGCTTTCTAGAGTCTCTAATACAGAGGGAAACGTGAGTGTGATCAGAACAAAAGAACTGTGTTTCCTACACACACGGACCATATCTAGTTTAACTCTGTTTCTGAAACTGATACAAACCACAGGTCGTCTAACATCCAATGCTTTTCAGTTAAGAGCGAGAAATGTGTGAGCTTCGTGAACAATGTAGTTTCCTTTGAGCTGAAAAGTGACTGCGTTTACATGAAACGAAGTCTTGGTTGTAGGAAGACACACCCCTGGCATTTAACTCCGTTTCTGAAGGGAAACACACGGCACAGTTCTCATCCATGAAACACACTCTGCTTTAGAGCAAGAGGCACGCTCTTGCTTTCTAGAGTCTCTAATACAGAGGGAAACGTGAGTGTGCTCAGAACAAAAGAACTGTGTTTCCTACACACGGACCATATCTATTCAACGCTGTTTATGAAACTGATACAAACCACAGGTCCTCTAACATTCAATGCTTTTCAGTTAAGAGCGAGAAACGTGTGAGCTTCGAGAACAATGTAGCTTCGTTTGAGCTGAAAAGTGACTGCGTTTACCTGAAACGAAGTCTTGCTTGTAGGAAGACACACGCCTGGCATTTAACTCCGTTTCTGAAGGGAAACACACGGCACAGTTCTCATCCATGAAACACACTCTGCTTTAGAGCAAGAGGCATGGTCTTGATTTCTAGAGTCTCTAATACAGAGGGAAACGTGAGTGTGCTCAGAACAAAAGAACTGTGTTTCCTACACACACGGACAATATCTAGTTCAACTCTCTTTCTGAAACTGATACAAACCACAGGTCCTCTAACATCCAATGCTTTTCAGTTAAGAGCGAGAGACGTGTGAGCTTCGTGAACAATGTAGCTTCGTTTGAGGTGAAAATGACTGTGTTTACCTGAAACGAAGTCTTTCTTTAAGAAAGACACAGAGCCTGGCATTTAACTCCGTTTCTGAAGGGAAACACACGGCACAGTTCCAATCCATGAAACACACTCTGCTTTAGAGCAAGAAGCACGCTCTTGATTTCTAGAGTCTCTAATACACAGGGAAACGTGAGTGTGCTCAGAACAAAAGAACTGTGTTTCCTACACACACGGACCATATCTAGTTTAATTCTGTTTCTGAAACTGATACAAACCACAGGTCCTCTAACATCCAATGCTTTTCAGTTAAGAGGGAGAAATGTGTGAGCTTCGTGAACAATGTAGCTTCGTTTGAACTGAAAAGTGACTGCGTCTACCTGAAATGAAGTCTTGCTTGTAGAAAGACACAGAGCCTGGCATTTAACTCCGTTCCTGAAGGGTAACACACGACACAGTTCTCTTCCATGAAACACACGCTGCTTTAGAGCAAGAAGCACGTTCTTGCTTACTAGAGTCTCTAATACAGAGGGAAACGTGAGTGTGCTCAGAAGAAAAGAACTGTGTTTCCTACACACACAGACCATATCTAGTTCAACTCTGTTTCTGAAACTGATACAATCCACAGGTCCTCTAACATCCAATGCTTTTCAGGTAAGAGTGAGAAACGTGTGAACTTCGTGAACAATGTAGCTTCGTTTGAGCTGAAAAGTGACTGCGTTTACCTGAAACGAAGTCTTGCTTGTAGAAAGACACACGCCTGGCATTTAACTCCGTTTCTGAAGGTAAACACACAGCACATTTCTCATCCAAGAAACACATTCTTCTTTAGAGCAAGAAGCATGATCTTGCTTTCTGGAGTGTCTAATACAGAGGGAAACGTGAGTGTGATCAGAACAAAAGAACTGTGTTTCCTACACACACGGATCATATCTAGTTCAACTCTGTTTTTGAAACTGATACAAACCACAGGTCATCTAACATTAAATGCTTTTCAGTTAAGAGCGAGAAATGTGTGAGCTTCGTGAACAATGTAGCTTCCTTTGAGCTGAAAATTGACTGCGTTTACATGAAACGAAGTCTTGCTTGTAGGAAGACACACGCCTGGCATTTAACTCCGTTTCTGAAGGGAAACACACGGCACAGTTCTCATCCATGAAACACACTCTGCTTTAGAACAAGAGGCAAGCTCTTGCTTTCTAGAGTCTCTAATACAGAGGGAAACGTGAGTGTGCTCAGAACAAAAGAACTGTGTTTCCTACACACGGACCATATCTAGTTCAACTCTGTTTCTGAAACTGATACAAACCACAGGTCCTCTAACATCCAATGCTTTTCAGTTAAGAGTGAGAAACGTGTGAGCTTCGTGAACAATGTAGCTTCCTTTGAGCTGAAAAGTGACTGCGTTTACCTGAAACGAAGTCTTGCTTGTAGGAAGACACACGCCTGGCATTTAACTCCATTTCTGAAGGGAAACACACGTCACAGTTCTCATCCATGAAACACATTCTGCTTTAGAGCACGAAGCATGCTCTTGCTTTCTAGAGTCTCAAATACAGAGGTAAGCGTGAGTGTGATCAGAAGAATAGAACTGTGTTAAATACACACAAAGACCATATCTAGTTCAACTCTGTTTCTGAAACTGATACAAACCACAGGTCGTCTAATATCCAATGCTTTTCAGTTAAGAGGGAGAAATGCGTGAGCTTAGTGAACAATGTAGCTTCGTTTGGGGTGAAAAGTGAATGCGTTTACCTGAAATGAAGTCTTGCTTGTAGGAAGACACACGCCTGGCATTTACCTCCATTTCTGAAGGGAAACACACGGCACAGTTCTCATCCATGAAACACACTCTGCTTTAGAGCAAGAAGCACGCTCTTGATTTCTAGAGTCTGTAATACAGAGGGAAACGTGAGTGTGCTCAGAACAAAAGAACTGTGTTTCCTACACACGGACCATATCTAGTTCAACTCTGTTTCTGAAACTGATACAAACCACAGGTCGTCTAACATCCAATGCCTTTAGGTTAAGAGCGAGAAATGTGTGAGCTTCGTGAACAATGTAGCTTCGTTTGAACTGAAAAGTGACTGCCTTTAAATGAAATGAAGTCTTGCTTGTAGGAAGACAAGCGCCTGGTATTTAACTCTGTTTCTGAAGGGAAACACACAGCACAGTTCTCATCCATGAAACACACTCTGCTTTAGAGCAAGAAGCACGCTCTTGATTTCTAGAGTCTCTAATACAGAGGGAAACGTGAGTGTGTTCAGAACAAAAGAACTGTGTTTCCTACACACACGGACCATATCTAGTTCAACTCTGTTTCTGAAACTGATACAAACCACAGGTCCTCTAACATCCAATGCTTTTCAGTTAAGAGCGAGAAATGTGTGAGCTTCGTGAACAATGTAGCTTTGTTTGAGGTGAAAAGTGACTGCGTTTACCTGAAATGAAGTCTTGCTTGTAGAAAGACACAGAGCCTGGCATTTAACTCCGTTTCTGAAGGGTAACACACGGCACAGTTCTCTTCCATGAAACACACTCTGCTTTAGAGCAAGAAGCACGCTCTTGCTTACTAGAGTCTCTAATACAGAGGGAAACGTGAGTGTGCTCAGAAGAATAGAACTGTGTTTCCTACACACACAGACCATATCTAGTTCAACTCTTTTTCTGAAACTGATACAATCCACAGGTCCTTTAACATCCAATGCTTTTCAGTTAAGAGTGAGAAAGGTGTGAGCTTCGTGAACAATGTAGCTTCCTTTGAGCTGATTAGTGACTGCGTTTACCTGAAACGAAGTCTTGCTTGTAGAAAGACACACGCCTGGCATTTAACTCCGTTTCTGAAGGTAAACACACAGCACATTTCTCATCCATGAAACACATTCTTCTTTAGAACAAGAAGCATGATCTTGCTTTCTAGAGTGTCTAATACAGAGGGAAACGTGAGTGTGATCAGAACAAAAGATCTGTGTTTCCTACACACACGGATCATATCTAGTTCAACTCTGTTTCTGAAATTGATACAAACCACAGGTCGTCTAACATCCAATGCTTTTCAGTTAAGAGCGAGAAATGTGTGAGGTTCGTGAACAATGTAGCTTCCTTTGAGCTGAAAAGTGACTGCGTTTACATGAAACGAATTCTTGCTTGTAGGAAGACACACGCCTGGCATTTAACTCTGTTTCTGAAGGGAAACACACGGCACAGTTCTCATCCATGAAACACACTCTGCTTTAGAGCAACAGGCACGCTCTTGCTTTCTAGAGTCTCTAATACAGAGGGAAACCTAAGTGTGCTCAGAACAAAAGAACTGTGTTTCCTACACACGGACCATATCTAGTTCAACTCTGTTTCTGAAACTGATACAAACCACAGGTCCTCTAACATCCAATGCTTTTCAGTTAAGAGTGAGAAACGTGTGAGCTTCGTGAACAATGTAGCTTCCTTTGAGCTGAAAAGTGACTGCGTTTACCTGAAACAAAGTCTTGCTTGTAGGAAGACACCCGCCTGGCATTTAACTCCGTTTCTGAAGGGAAACACACGGCACAGTTCTCATCCATGAAACACACTCTGCTTTAGAGCAAGAAGCACGCTCTTGATTTCTAGAGTCTCTAATACAGAGGGAAACGTGAGTGTGCTCAGAACAAAAGAACTGTGTTTCCTACACACACGGACCATATCTAGTTCAACTCTGTTTCTGAAACTGATACAAACCACAGGCCCTCTAACATCCAATGCTTTTCAGTTAAGAGGGAGAAATGTGTGAGCTTCGTGAAAAATGTAGCTTTGTTTGAGGGGAAAAGTGACTGTGTTTACCTGAAACGAAGTCTTTCTTGAAGAAAGACACAGCGCCTGGCATTTAACTCCATTTCTGAAGGGAAACACACGGCACAGTTCTCATCCATGAAACACACTCTGCTTTAGAGCAAGAAGCACGCTCTTGCTTTCTAGGGTCTCGAATACAGAGGGAAACGTGAGTGTGCTCAGAACAAAAGAACTGTGTTTCCTATACACACGGCCCATATCTAGTTCAACTCTGTTTCTGAAACTGATACAAACCACAGGTCCTCTAACATCCAATGCTTTTCAGTTAAGAGGGAGAAACGTGTGAGCTTTGTGAACATTGTAGCTTCGTTTGAGCTGAAATGTGACTGCGTTTACCTGAAAGGAAGTCTTGCTTGTAGAAAGACACACGCATGGCATTTAACTCCATTTCTGAAGGGAAACACACGGCACTGTTCTCATCCATGAAACACACTCTGCTTTAGAGCAAGAAGCACGCTCTTGCTTTCTAGAGTCTCTAATACAGAGGGAAACGTGAGTGTGCTCAGAAGAATAGAACTGTGTTTCCTACCCACACAGACCATATCTAGTTCAACTCTGTTTCTGAAACTGATACAATCCACAGGTCCTCTAACATCCAATGCTTTTCAGTTAAGTGTGAGAAACGTGTGAGCTTCGTGAACAATGTAGCTTCCTTTGAGCTGATTAGTGACTGCGTTTACCTGAAACGAAGTCTTGCTTGTAGAAAGACACACGCCTGGCATTTAACTCCATTTCTGAAGGGAAACACACGGAACTGTTCTCATCCATGAAACACACTCTGCTTTAGAGCAAGAAGCACGCTCTTGCTTTCTAGAGTCTCTAATACAGAGGGAAACGTGAGTGTGCTCAGAACAAAAGAACTGTGTTTCCTACACACACGGACCATATCTAGTTCAACTCTGTTTCTGAAATTGATACAAACCACAGGTCCTCTAACATCCAATGCTTTTCAGTTAAGAGGGAGAAATGTGTGAGCTTTGTGAACAATGTAGCTTCCTTTGAGCTGAAAATTGACTGCGTTTACATGAAACGAAGTCTTGCTTATAGGACGACACACGCCTGGCATTTAACTCTGTTTCTGAAGGGAAACACACGGCACAGTTCACATCCATGAAACACACTCTGCTTTAGATCAAGAGGCACGCTCTTGCTTTCTAGAGTCTCTAATACAGAGGGAAACATGAGTGTGCTCAGAACAAAAGAACTGTGTTTCCTACACACGGACCATATCTAGTTCAACTCTGTTTCTGAAACTGATACAAACCACAGGTCCTCTAACATCCAATGCTTTTCAGTTAAGAGTGAGAAACGTGTGAGCTTCGTGAACAATGTAGCTTCCTTTGAGCTGAAAAGTGCCTGCGTTTACCTGAAACGAAGTCTTGCTTGTAGGAAGACACACGCCTGGCATTTAACTCCATTTCTGAAGGGAAACACACGGCACAGTTCTCATCCATGAAACACATTCTGCTTTAGAGCACGAAGCATGCTCTTGCTTTCTAGAGTCTCTAATACAGAGGTAAACGTGAGTGTGATCAGAACAATAGAACTGTGTTTCCTACACACACAGACCATATCTAGTTCAACTCTGTTTCTGAAACTGATACAAACCACAGGTCGTCTAACATCCAATGCTTTTCAGTTAAGAGGGAGAAATGTGTGAGCTTAGTGAACAATGTAGCTTCGTTTGGGCTGAAAAGTGACTGCGTTTACCTGAAACGAAGTCTTGCTTGTAGGAAGACACACGCCTGGCATTTACCTCCATTTCTGAAGGGAAACGCACGGCACTGTTCTCATCCATGAAACACATTCTTCTTTAGAGCACGAAGCATGCTCTTGCTTTCTAGAGTCTCTAATACAGAGGTAAACGTGAGTGTGATCAGAACAATAGAACTGTGTTTCCTACACACACAGACCATATCTAGTTCAACTCTGTTTCTGAAACTGATACAAACCACAGGTCCTATAACATCCAATGCTTTTCAGTTAAGAGCGAGAAACGTGTGAGCTTAGTGAAAAATGTAGCTTCGTTTGAGCTGAAAAGTGACTGTGTTTACCTGAAACGAAGTCTTGCTTGTAGGAAGACACACGCCTGGCATTTAACTCCGTTTCTGAAGGGAAACACACGGCACAGTTCCCATCCATGAAACACACTCTGCTTTAGAGCAAGAAGCACGCCCTTGATTCTAGAGTCTCTAATACAGAGGGAAACGTGAGTGTGCTCAGAACAAAAGAACTGTGTTTCCTACACACGGACCATATCTAGTTCAACTCTGTTTCTGAAACTGATACAAACCACAGATCCTCTAACATCCAATGCTTTTCAATTAAGAGCGAGAGACGTGTGAGCTTCGTGAACAATGTAGCTTCGTTTGAGCTGAAATGTGACTGCGTTTACCTGAAACGAAGTCTTGCTTGTAGAAAGACACACGCCTGGCATTTAACTCCGTTTCTGAAGGTAAACACACAGCACATTTCTCATCCATGAAACACATTCTTCTTTAGAGCAAGAAGCATGATCTTGCTTTCTAGAGTGTCTAATACAGAGGGAAACGTGAGTGTGATCAGAACAAAAGATCTGTGTTTCCTACACACACGGATCATATCTAGATCAACTCTGTTTCTGAAACTGATACAAACCACAGGTCCTCTAACATCCAATGCTTTTCAGTTAAGAGTGAGAAACGTGTGAGCTTCGTGAACAATGTAGCTTCCTTTGAGCAGAAAAGTGACTGCGTTTACCTGAAACGAAGTCTTGCTTGTAGGAAGACACACGCCTGGCATTTAACTCCATTTCTGAAGGGAAACACAGGGCACAGTTCTCATCCATGAAACACATTCTGCTTTAGAGCACGAAGCATGCTCTTGCTTTCTAGAGTCTCTAATACAGAGGTAAACGTGAGTGTGATCAGAACAATAGAACTGTGTTTCCTACACACACAGACCATATCTAGTTCAACTCTGTTTCTGAAACTGATACAAACCACAGGTCGTCTAATATCCAATGCTTTTCAGTTAAGAGGGAGAAATGTGTGAGCTTCGTGAACAATGTAGCTTCGTTTGAGTTGAAAATGACTGCGTTTACCTGAAACGAAGTCTTTCGTGAAGAAAGACACAGAGCCTGGCATTTAACTCCGTTTCTGAAGGGAAACACACGGCACAGTTCTCATCCATGAAACACACTCTGCTTTAGAGCAAGAAGCACGCTCTTGCTTTCTAGGGTCTCGAATACAGAGGGAAACGTCAGTGCGCTCAGAACAAAAGAACTGTGTTTCCTACACACACAGACCATATCTAGTTCAACTCTGTTTCTGAAACTGATACAAACCACAGGTCCTATAACATCCAATGCTTTTCAGTTAAGAGCGAGAAACGTGTGAGCTTCGTGAACAATGTAGCTTCGTTTGAGCTGAAAAGTGACTTCGTTTACCTGAAACGAAGTCTTGCTTTTAGGAAGACACACGCCTGGCATTTAACTCCGTTTCTGAAGGGAAACACACGGCACAGTTCCCATCCATGAAACACACTCTGCTTTAGAGCAAGAAGCACGCTCTTGCTTTCTAGAGTCTCTAATACAGAGGGAAACGTGAGTGTGCTCAGAACAAAAGAACTGTGTTTCCTACACACGGACCATATCTAGTTCAACTCTGTTTCTGAAACTGATACAAACCACAGGTCCTCTAACATCCAATGCTTTTCAGTTAAGAGTGAGAAACGTGTGAGCTTCGTGAACAATGTAGCTTCCTTTGAGCTGAAAAGTGACTGCGTTTACCTGAAATGAAGTCTTGCTTTTAGGAAGACACACGCCTGGCATTTAACTCCATTTCTTAAGTGAAACACACGGCACAGTTCTCATCCATGAAACACATTCTGCTTTAGAGCACGAAGCATGCTCTTGCTTTCTAGAGTCTCTAATACAGAGGTAAACGTGAGTGTGATCAGAACAATAGAACTGTGTTTCCTACACACACAGACCATATCTAGTTCATCTCTGTTTCTGAAACTGATACAAACCACAGGTCGTCTAATATCCAATGCTTTTCAGTTAAGAGGGAGAAATGTGTGAGCTTAGTGAACAATGTAGCTTCGTTTGGGCTGAAAAGTGACAGCGTTTACCTGAAATGAAGTCTTGCTTGTAGGAAGACACACGCCTGGCATTTACCTCCATTTCTGAAGGGAAACGCACGGCACTGTTCTCATCCATGAAACACATTCTTCTTTAGAGCACGAAGCATGCTCTTGCTTTCTAGAGTCTCTAATACAGAGGTAAACGTGAGTGTGATCAGAACAATAGAACTGTGTTTCCTACACACACAGACCATATCTAGTTCAACTCTGTTTCTGAAACTGATACAAACCACAGGTCCTATAACATCCAATGCTTTTCAGTTAAGAGCGAGAAACGTGTGAGCTTCCTGAAAAATGTAGCTTCGTTTGAGCTGAAAAGTGACTGCGTTTACCTGAAACGAAGTCTTGCTTGTAGGAAGACACACGCCTGCATTTAACTCCGTTTCTGAAGGGAAACACACGGCACAGTTCCCATCCATGAAACACACTCTGCTTTAGAGCAAGAAGCACGCCCTTGCTTTCTAGAGTCTCTAATACAGAGGGAAACGTGAGTGTGCTCAGAACAAAAGAACTGTGTTTCCTACACACGGACCATATCTAGTTCAACTCTGTTTCTGAAACTGATACAAACCACAGGTCCTCTAACATCCAATGCTTTTCAGTTAAGAGTGAGAAACGTGTGAGCTTCGTGAACAATGTAGCTTCGTTTGAGCTGAAAAGTGACTGCGTTTACCTGAAACGAAGTCTTGCTTGTAGAAAGACACACACCTGGCATTTAACTCCGTTTCTGAAGGGAAACACACAGCACATTTCTCATCCATGAAACACATTCTGCTTTAGAGCAAGAAGCACGCTCTTGCTTTCTAGAGTCTCTAATACAGAGGGAAACGTGAGTGTGATCAGAACAAAGGAACTGTGTTTCCTACACACGGACCATATCTATTCAATGCTGTTTATGAAACTGATACAAACCACAGGTCCTCTAATATCCAATGCTTTTCAGTTAAGAGCGAGAAACGTGTGAGCTTCGAGAACAAAGTAGCTTCTTTTGAGCTGAAAAGTGACTGCGTTTACCTGAAACGAAGTCTTGCTTGTAGAAAGACACACGCCTGGCATTTAACTCCGATTCTGAAGGGAAACACACAGCACATTTCTCATCCATGAAACACATTCTGCTTTAGAGCAAGAGGCACGCTCTTGCTTTCTAGAGTCTCTAATACAGAGGGAAACGTGAGTGTGCTCAGAACAAAAGAACTGTGTTTCCTACACACGGACCATATCTATTCAACGCTGTTTATGAAACTGATACAAACCACAGGTCCTCTAACATTCAATGCTTTTCAGTTAAGAGCGAGAAACGTGTGAGCTTCGAGAACAATGTAGCTTCGTTTGAGCTGAAAAGTGACTGCGTTTACCTGAAACGAAGTCTTGCTTGTAGGAAGACACACGCCTGGCATTTAACTCCGTTTCTGAAGGGAAACACACGGCACAGTTCTCATCCATGAAACACACTCTGCTTTAGAGCAAGAGGCATGGTCTTGATTTCTAGAGTCTCTAATACAGAGGGAAACGTGAGTGTGCTCAGAACAAAAGAACTGTGTTTCCTACACACACGGACAATATCTAGTTCAACTCTCTTTCTGAAACTGATACAAACCACAGGTCCTCTAACATCCAATGCTTTTCAGTTAAGAGCGAGAGACGTGTGAGCTTCGTGAACAATGTAGCTTCGTTTGAGGTGAAAATGACTGTGTTTACCTGAAACGAAGTCTTTCTTTAAGAAAGACACAGAGCCTGGCATTTAACTCCGTTTCTGAAGGGAAACACACGGCACAGTTCCAATCCATGAAACACACTCTGCTTTAGAGCAAGAAGCACGCTCTTGATTTCTAGAGTCTCTAATACAGAGGGAAACGTGAGTGTGCTCAGAACAAAAGAACTGTGTTTCCTACACACACGGACCATATCTAGTTTAATTCTGTTTCTGAAACTGATACAAACCACAGGTCCTCTAACATCCAATGCTTTTCAGTTAAGAGGGAGAAATGTGTGAGCTTCGTGAACAATGTAGCTTCGTTTGAACTGAAAAGTGACTGCGTCTACCTGAAATGAAGTCTTGCTTGTAGAAAGACACAGAGCCTGGCATTTAACTCCGTTTCTGAAGGGTAACACACGACACAGTTCTCTTCCATGAAACACACTCTGCTTTAGAGCAAGAAGCACGTTCTTGCTTACTAGAGTCTCTAATACAGAGGGAAACGTGAGTGTGCTCAGAACAAAAGAACTGTGTTTCCTACACACACAGACCATATCTAGTTCAACTCTGTTTCTGAAACTGATACAATCCACAGGTCCTCTAACATCCAATGCTTTTCAGGTAAGAGTGAGAAACGTGTGAACTTCGTGAACAATGTAGCTTCGTTTGAGCTGAAAAGTGACTGCGTTTACCTGAAACGAAGTCTTTCTTGTAGAAAGACACGCGCCTGGCATTTAACTCCGTTTCTGAAGGTAAACACACAGCACATTTCTCATCCAAGAAACACATTCTTCTTTAGAGCAAGAAGCATGATCTTGCTTTCTGGAGTGTCTAATACAGAGGGAAACGTGAGTGTGATCAGAACAAAAGAACTGTGTTTCCTACACACACGGATCATATCTAGTTCAACTCTGTTTTTGAAACTGATACAAACCACAGGTCGTCTAACATCCAATGCTTTTCAGTTAAGAGCGAGAAATGTGTGAGCTTCGTGAACAATGTAGCTTCCTTTGAGCTGAAAATTGACTGCGTTTACATGAAACGAAGTCTTGCTTGTAGGAAGACACACGCCTGGCATTTAACTCCGTTTCTGAAGGGAAACACACGGCACAGTTCTCATCCATGAAACACACTCTGCTTTAGAACAAGAGGCAAGCTCTTGCTTTCTAGAGTCTCTAATACAGAGGGAAACGTGAGTGTGCTCAGAACAAAAGAACTGTGTTTCCTACACACGGACCATATCTAGTTCAACTCTGTTTCTGAAACTGATACAAACCACAGGTCCTCTAACATCCAATGCTTTTCAGTTAAGAGTGAGAAACGTGTGAGCTTCGTGAACAATGTAGCTTCCTTTGAGCTGAAAAGTGACTGCGTTTACCTGAAACGAAGTCTTGCTTGTAGGAAGACACACGCCTGGCATTTAACTCCATTTCTGAAGGGAAACACACGTCACAGTTCTCATCCATGAAACACATTCTGCTTTAGAGCACGAAGCATGCTCTTGCTTTCTAGAGTCTCAAATACAGAGGTAAGCGTGAGTGTGATCAGAAGAATAGAACTGTGTTAAATACACACAAAGACCATATCTAGTTCAACTCTGTTTCTGAAACTGATACAAACCACAGGTCGTCTAATATCCAATGCTTTTCAGTTAAGAGGGAGAAATGCGTGAGGTTAGTGAACAATGTAGCTTCGTTTGGGCTGAAAAGTGAATGCGTTTTCCTGAAATGAAGTCTTGCTTGTAGGAAGACACACGCCTGGCATTTACCTCCATTTCTGAAGGGAAACACACGGCACAGTTCTCATCCATGAAACACACTCTGCTTTAGAGCAAGAAGCACGCTCTTGATTTCTAGAGTCTCTAATACAGAGGGAAACGTGAGTGTGCTCAGAACAAAAGAACTGTGTTTCCTACACACGGACCATATCTAGTTCAACTCTGTTTCTGAAACTGATACAAACCACAGGTCGTCTAACATCCAATGCCTTTAGGTTAAGAGCGAGAAATGTGTGAGCTTCGTGAACAATGTAGCTTCGTTTGAACTGAAAAGTGACTGCCTTTAAATGAAATGAAGTCTTGCTTGTAGGAAGACAAGCGCCTGGTATTTAACTCTGTTTCTGAAGGGAAACACACAGCACAGTTCTCATCCATGAAACACACTCTGCTTTAGAGCAAGAAGCACGCTCTTGATTTCTAGAGTCTCTAATACAGAGGGAAACGTGAGTGTGTTCAGAACAAAAGAACTGTGTTTCCTACACACACGGACCATATCTAGTTCAACTCTGTTTCTGAAACTGATACAAACCACAGGTCCTCTAACATCCAATGCTTTTCAGTTAAGAGCGAGAAATGTGTGAGCTTCGTGAACAATGTAGCTTTGTTTGAGGTGAAAAGTGACTGCGTTTACCTGAAATGAAGTCTTGCTTGTAGAAAGACACAGAGCCTGGCATTTAACTCCGTTTCTGAAGGGTAACACACGGCACAGTTCTCTTCCATGAAACACACTCTGCTTTAGAGCAAGAAGCACGCTCTTGCTTACTAGAGTCTCTAATACAGAGGGAAACGTGAGTGTGCTCAGAAGAATAGAACTGTGTTTCCTACACACACAGACCATATCTAGTTCAACTCTGTTTCTGAAACTGATACAATCCACAGGTCCTTTAACATCCAATGCTTTTCAGTTAAGAGTGAGAAAGGTGTGAGCTTCGTGAACAATGTAGCTTCCTTTGAGCTGATTAGTGACTGCGTTTACCTGAAACGAAGTCTTGCTTGTAGAAAGACACACGCCTGGCATTTAACTCCGTTTCTGAAGGTAAACACACAGCACATTTCTCATCCATGAAACACATTCTTCTTTAGAACAAGAAGCATGATCTTGCTTTCTAGAGTGTCTAATACAGAGGGAAACGTGAGTGTGATCAGAACAAAAGATCTGTGTTTCCTACACACACGGATCATATCTAGTTCAACTCTGTTTCTGAAATTGATACAAACCACAGGTCGTCTAACATCCAATGCTTTTCAGTTAAGAGCGAGAAATGTGTGAGGTTCGTGAACAATGTAGCTTCCTTTGAGCTGAAAAGTGACTGCGTTTACATGAAACGAATTCTTGCTTGTAGGAAGACACACGCCTGGCATTTAACTCTGTTTCTGAAGGGAAACACATGGCACAGTTCTCATCCATGAAACACACTCTGCTTTAGAGCAAGAGGCACGCTCTTGCTTTCTAGAGTCTCTAATACAGAGGGAAACCTGAGTGTGCTCAGAACAAAAGAACTGTGTTTCCTACACACGGACCATATCTAGTTCAACTCTGTTTCTGAAACTGATACAAACCACAGGTCCTCTAACATCCAATGCTTTTCAGTTAAGAGTGAGAAACGTGTGAGCTTCGTGAACAATGTAGCTTCCTTTGAGCTGAAAAGTGACTGCGTTTACCTGAAACAAAGTCTTGCTTGTAGGAAGACACACGCCTGGCATTTAACTCCGTTTCTGAAGGGAAACACACGGCACAGTTCTCATCCATGAAACACACTCTGCTTTAGAGCAAGAAGCACGCTCTTGATTTCTAGAGTCTCTAATACAGAGGGAAACGTGAGTGTGCTCAGAACAAAAGAACTGTGTTTCCTACACACACGGACCATATCTAGTTCAACTCTGTTTCTGAAACTGATACACACCACAGGTACTCTAACATCCAATGCTTTTCAGATAAGAGGGAGAAATGTGTGAGCTTCGTGAACAATGTAGCTTTGTTTGAGGGGAAAAGTGACTGCGTTTACCTGAAATGAAGTCTTGCTTGTAGAAAGACACAGAGCCTGGCATTTAACTCCGTTTCTGAAGGGTAACACACGACACAGTTCTCTTCCATGAAACACACTCTGCTTTAGAGCTAGAAGCACGCTCTTGCTTACTAGAGTCTCTAATACAGAGGGAAACGTGAGTGTGCTCAGAAGAAAAGAACTGTGTTTCCTACACACACAGACCATATCTAGTTCAACTCTGTTTCTGAAACTGATACAATCCACAGGTCCTCTAACATCCAATGCTTTTCAGTTAAGAGTGAGAAACGTGTGAGCTTCGTGAACAATGTAGCTTCGTTTGAGTTGAAAATGACTGCGTTTACCTGAAACGAAGTCTTTCTTGAAGAAAGACACAGAGCCTGGCATTTAACTCCATTTCTGAAGGGAAACACACGGCACAGTTCTCATCCATGAAACACACTCTGCTTTAGAGCAAGAAGCACGCTCTTGCTTTCTAGGGTCTCGAATACAGAGGGAAACGTGAGTGTGCTCAGAACAAAAGAACTGTGTTTCCTACACACACGGCCCATATCTAGTTCAACTCTGTTTCTGAAACTGATACAAACCACAGGTCCTCTAACATCCAATGCTTTTCAGTTAAGAGGGAGAAACGTGTGAGCTTTGTGAACATTGTAGCTTCGTTTGAGCTGAAATGTGACTGCGTTTACCTGAAAGGAAGTCTTGCTTGTAGAAAGACACACGCATGGCATTTAACTCCATTTCTGAAGGGAAACACACGGCACTGTTCTCATCCATGAAACACACTCTGCTTTAGAGCAAGAAGCACGCTCTTGCTTTCTAGGGTCTCGAATACAGAGGGAAACGTGAGTGTGCTCAGAACAAAAGAACTGTGTTTCCTACACACACGGATCATATCTAGTTCAACTCTGTTTTTGAAACTGATACAAACCAAAGGTCGTCTAACATCCAATGCTTTTCAGTTAAGAGCGAGAAATGTGTGAGCTTCGTGAACAATGTAGCTTCCTTTGAGCTGAAAATTGACTGCGTTTACATGAAACGAAGTCTTGCTTGTAGGAAGACACACGCCTGGCATTTAACTCCGTTTCTGAAGGGAAACACACGGCACAGTTCTCATCCATGAAACACACTCTGCTTTAGAACAAGAGGCAAGCTCTTGCTTTCTAGAGTCTCTAATACAGAGGGAAACCTGAGTGTGCTCATAACAAAAGAACTGTGTTTCCTACACACGGACCATATCTAGTTCAACTCTGTTTCTGAAACTGATACAAACCACAGGTCCTCTAACATCCAATGCTTTTCAGTTAAGAGTGAGAAACGTGTGAGCTTCGTGAACAATGTAGCTTCCTTTGAGCTGAAAAGTGACTGCGTTTACCTGAAACGAAGTCTTGCTTGTAGGAAGACACACGCCTGGCATTTAACTCCATTTCTGAAGGGAAACACACGTCACAGTTCTCATCAATGAAACACATTCTGCTTTAGAGCACGAAGCATGCTCTTGCTTTCTAGAGTCTCAAATACAGAGGTAAGCGTGAGTGTGATCAGAACAATAGAACTGTGTTAAATACACACAAAGACCATATCTAGTTCAACTCTGTTTCTGAAACTGATACAAACCACAGGTCGTCTAATATCCAATGCTTTTTAGTTAAGAGGGAGAAATGCGTGAGCTTAGTGAACAATGTAGCTTCGTTTGGGCTGAAAAGTGAATGCGTTTACCTGAAATGAAGTCTTGCTTGTAGGAAGACACACGCCTGGCATTTACCTCCATTTCTGAAGGGAAACACACAGCACATTTCTCATCCATGAAACACATTCTGCTTTAGAGCAAGAGGCACGCTCTTGCTTTCTAGAGTCTCTAATACAGAGGGAAACGTGAGTGTGCTCAGAACAAAAGAACTGTGTTTCCTACACACGGACCATATCTATTCAACGCTGTTTATGAAACTGATACAAACCACAGGTCCTCTAACATTCAATGCTTTTCAGTTAAGAGCGAGAAACGTGTGAGCTTCGAGAACAATGTAGCTTCGTTTGAGCTGAAAAGTGACTGCGTTTACCTGAAACGAAGTCTTGCTTGTAGGAAGACACACGCCTGGCATTTAACTCCGTTTCTGAAGGGAAACACACGGCACAGTTCTCATCCATGAAACACACTCTGCTTTAGAGCAAGAGGCATGGTCTTGATTTCTAGAGTCTCTAATACAGAGGGAAACGTGAGTGTGCTCAGAACAAAAGAACTGTGTTTCCTACACACACGGACAATATCTAGTTCAACTCTCTTTCTGAAACTGATACAAACCACAGGTCCTCTAACATCCAATGCTTTTCAGTTAAGAGCGAGAGACGTGTGAGCTTCGTGAACAATGTAGCTTCGTTTGAGGTGAAAATGACTGTGTTTACCTGAAACGAAGTCTTTCTTTAAGAAAGACACAGAGCCTGGCATTTAACTCCGTTTCTGAAGGGAAACACACGGCACAGTTCCAATCCATGAAACACACTCTGCTTTAGAGCAAGAAGCACGCTCTTGATTTCTAGAGTCTCTAATACAGAGGGAAACGTGAGTGTGCTCAGAACAAAAGAACTGTGTTTCCTACACACACGGACCATATCTAGTTTAATTCTGTTTCTGAAACTGATACAAACCACAGGTCCTCTAACATCCAATGCTTTTCAGTTAAGAGGGAGAAATGTGTGAGCTTCGTGAACAATGTAGCTTCGTTTGAACTGAAAAGTGACTGCGTCTACCTGAAATGAAGTCTTGCTTGTAGAAAGACACAGAGCCTGGCATTTAACTCCGTTTCTGAAGGGTAACACACGACACAGTTCTCTTCCATGAAACACACTCTGCTTTAGAGCAAGAAGCACGTTCTTGCTTACTAGAGTCTCTAATACAGAGGGAAACGTGAGTGTGCTCAGAACAAAAGAACTGTGTTTCCTACACACACAGACCATATCTAGTTCAACTCTGTTTCTGAAACTGATACAATCCACAGGTCCTCTAACATCCAATGCTTTTCAGGTAAGAGTGAGAAACGTGTGAACTTCGTGAACAATGTAGCTTCGTTTGAGCTGAAAAGTGACTGCGTTTACCTGAAACGAAGTCTTTCTTGTAGAAAGACACGCGCCTGGCATTTAACTCCGTTTCTGAAGGTAAACACACAGCACATTTCTCATCCAAGAAACACATTCTTCTTTAGAGCAAGAAGCATGATCTTGCTTTCTGGAGTGTCTAATACAGAGGGAAACGTGAGTGTGATCAGAACAAAAGAACTGTGTTTCCTACACACACGGATCATATCTAGTTCAACTCTGTTTTTGAAACTGATACAAACCACAGGTCGTCTAACATCCAATGCTTTTCAGTTAAGAGCGAGAAATGTGTGAGCTTCGTGAACAATGTAGCTTCCTTTGAGCTGAAAATTGACTGCGTTTACATGAAATGAAGTCTTGCTTGTAGGAAGACACACGCCTGGCATTTAACTCCGTTTCTGAAGGGAAACACACGGCACAGTTCTCATCCATGAAACACACTCTGCTTTAGAACAAGAGGCAAGCTCTTGCTTTCTAGAGTCTCTAATACAGAGGGAAACGTGAGTGTGCTCAGAACAAAAGAACTGTGTTTCCTACACACGGACCATATCTAGTTCAACTCTGTTTCTGAAACTGATACAAACCACAGGTCCTCTAACATCCAATGCTTTTCAGTTAAGAGTGAGAAACGTGTGAGCTTCGTGAACAATGTAGCTTCCTTTGAGCTGAAAAGTGACTGCGTTTACCTGAAACGAAGTCTTGCTTGTAGGAAGACACACGCCTGGCATTTAACTCCATTTCTGAAGGGAAACACACGTCACAGTTCTCATCCATGAAACACATTCTGCTTTAGAGCACGAAGCATGCTCTTGCTTTCTAGAGTCTCAAATACAGAGGTAAGCGTGAGTGTGATCAGAAGAATAGAACTGTGTTAAATACACACAAAGACCATATCTAGTTCAACTCTGTTTCTGAAACTGATACAAACCACAGGTCGTCTAATATCCAATGCTTTTCAGTTAAGAGGGAGAAATGCGTGAGCTTAGTGAACAATGTAGCTTCGTTTGGGCTGAAAAGTGAATGCGTTTTCCTGAAATGAAGTCTTGCTTGTAGGAAGACACACGCCTGGCATTTACCTCCATTTCTGAAGGGAAACACACGGCACAGTTCTCATCCATGAAACACACTCTGCTTTAGAGCAAGAAGCACGCTCTTGATTTCTAGAGTCTCTAATACAGAGGGAAACGTGAGTGTGCTCAGAACAAAAGAACTGTGTTTCCTACACACGGACCATATCTAGTTCAACTCTGTTTCTGAAACTGATACAAACCACAGGTCGTCTAACATCCAATGCCTTTAGGTTAAGAGCGAGAAATGTGTGAGCTTCGTGAACAATGTAGCTTCGTTTGAACTGAAAAGTGACTGCCTTTAAATGAAATGAAGTCTTGCTTGTAGGAAGACAAGCGCCTGGTATTTAACTCTGTTTCTGAAGGGAAACACACAGCACAGTTCTCATCCATGAAACACACTCTGCTTTAGAGCAAGAAGCACGCTCTTGATTTCTAGAGTCTCTAATACAGAGGGAAACGTGAGTGTGTTCAGAACAAAAGAACTGTGTTTCCTACACACACGGACCATATCTAGTTCAACTCTGTTTCTGAAACTGATACAAACCACAGGTCCTCTAACATCCAATGCTTTTCAGTTAAGAGCGAGAAATGTGTGAGCTTCGTGAACAATGTAGCTTTGTTTGAGGTGAAAAGTGACTGCGTTTACCTGAAATGAAGTCTTGCTTGTAGAAAGACACAGATCCTGGCATTTAACTCCGTTTCTGAAGGGTAACACACGGCACAGTTCTCTTCCATGAAACACACTCTGCTTTAGAGCAAGAAGCACGCTCTTGCTTACTAGAGTCTCTAATACAGAGGGAAACGTGAGTGTGCTCAGAAGAATAGAACTGTGTTTCCTACACACACAGACCATATCTAGTTCAACTCTGTTTCTGAAACTGATACAATCCACAGGTCCTTTAACATCCAATGCTTTTCAGTTAAGAGTGAGAAAGGTGTGAGCTTCGTGAACAATGTAGCTTCCTTTGAGCTGATTAGTGACTGCGTTTACCTGAAACGAAGTCTTGCTTGTAGAAAGACACACGCCTGGCATTTAACTCCGTTTCTGAAGGTAAACACACAGCACATTTCTCATCCATGAAACACATTCTTCTTTAGAACAAGAAGCATGATCTTGCTTTCTAGAGTGTCTAATACAGAGGGAAACGTGAGTGTGATCAGAACAAAAGATCTGTGTTTCCTACACACACGGATCATATCTAGTTCAACTCTGTTTCTGAAATTGATACAAACCACAGGTCGTCTAACATCCAATGCTTTTCAGTTAAGAGCGAGAAATGTGTGAGGTTCGTGAACAATGTAGCTTCCTTTGAGCTGAAAAGTGACTGCGTTTACATGAAACGAATTCTTGCTTGTAGGAAGACACACGCCTGGCATTTAACTCTGTTTCTGAAGGGAAACACATGGCACAGTTCTCATCCATGAAACACACTCTGCTTTAGAGCAAGAGGCACGCTCTTGCTTTCTAGAGTCTCTAATACAGAGGGAAACCTGAGTGTGCTCAGAACAAAAGAACTGTGTTTCCTACACACGGACCATATCTAGTTCAACTCTGTTTCTGAAACTGATACAAACCACAGGTCCTCTAACATCCAATGCTTTTCAGTTAAGAGTGAGAAACGTGTGAGCTTCGTGAACAATGTAGCTTCCTTTGAGCTGAAAAGTGACTGCGTTTACCTGAAACAAAGTCTTGCTTGTAGGAAGACACACGCCTGGCATTTAACTCCGTTTCTGAAGGGAAACACACGGCACAGTTCTCATCCATGAAACACACTCTGCTTTAGAGCAAGAAGCACGCTCTTGATTTCTAGAGTCTCTAATACAGAGGGAAACGTGAGTGTGCTCAGAACAAAAGAACTGTGTTTCCTACACACACGGACCATATCTAGTTCAACTCTGTTTCTGAAACTGATACACACCACAGGTCCTCTAACATCCAATGCTTTTCAGATAAGAGGGAGAAATGTGTGAGCTTCGTGAACAATGTAGCTTTGTTTGAGGGGAAAAGTGACTGCGTTTACCTGAAATGAAGTCTTGCTTGTAGAAAGACACAGAGCCTGGCATTTAACTCCGTTTCTGAAGGGTAACACACGACACAGTTCTCTTCCATGAAACACACTCTGCTTTAGAGCTAGAAGCACGCTCTTGCTTACTAGAGTCTCTAATACAGAGGGAAACGTGAGTGTGCTCAGAAGAAAAGAACTGTGTTTCCTACACACACAGACCATATCTAGTTCAACTCTGTTTCTGAAACTGATACAATCCACAGGTCCTCTAACATCCAATGCTTTTCAGTTAAGAGTGAGAAACGTGTGAGCTTCGTGAACAATGTAGCTTCGTTTGAGTTGAAAATGACTGCGTTTACCTGAAACGAAGTCTTTCTTGAAGAAAGACACAGAGCCTGGCATTTAACTCCATTTCTGAAGGGAAACACACGGCACAGTTCTCATCCATGAAACACACTCTGCTTTAGAGCAAGAAGCACGCTCTTGCTTTCTAGGGTCTCGAATACAGAGGGAAACGTGAGTGTGCTCAGAACAAAAGAACTGTGTTTCCTACACACACGGCCCATATCTAGTTCAACTCTGTTTCTGAAACTGATACAAACCACAGGTCCTCTAACATCCAATGCTTTTCAGTTAAGAGGGAGAAACGTGTGAGCTTTGTGAACATTGTAGCTTCGTTTGAGCTGAAATGTGACTGCGTTTACCTGAAAGGAAGTCTTGCTTGTAGAAAGACACACGCATGGCATTTAACTCCATTTCTGAAGGGAAACACACGGCACTGTTCTCATCCATGAAACACACTCTGCTTTAGAGCAAGAAGCACGCTCTTGCTTTCTAGGGTCTCGAATACAGAGGGAAACGTGAGTGTGCTCAGAACAAAAGAACTGTGTTTCCTACACACACGGATCATATCTAGTTCAACTCTGTTTTTGAAACTGATACAAACCAAAGGTCGTCTAACATCCAATGCTTTTCAGTTAAGAGCGAGAAATGTGTGAGCTTCGTGAACAATGTAGCTTCCTTTGAGCTGAAAATTGACTGCGTTTACATGAAACGAAGTCTTGCTTGTAGGAAGACACACGCCTGGCATTTAACTCCGTTTCTGAAGGGAAACACACGGCACAGTTCTCATCCATGAAACACACTCTGCTTTAGAACAAGAGGCAAGCTCTTGCTTTCTAGAGTCTCTAATACAGAGGGAAACCTGAGTGTGCTCATAACAAAAGAACTGTGTTTCCTACACACGGACCATATCTAGTTCAACTCTGTTTCTGAAACTGATACAAACCACAGGTCCTCTAACATCCAATGCTTTTCAGTTAAGAGTGAGAAACGTGTGAGCTTCGTGAACAATGTAGCTTCCTTTGAGCTGAAAAGTGACTGCGTTTACCTGAAACGAAGTCTTGCTTGTAGGAAGACACACGCCTGGCATTTAACTCCATTTCTGAAGGGAAACACACGTCACAGTTCTCATCAATGAAACACATTCTGCTTTAGAGCACGAAGCATGCTCTTGCTTTCTAGAGTCTCAAATACAGAGGTAAGCGTGAGTGTGATCAGAACAATAGAACTGTGTTAAATACACACAAAGACCATATCTAGTTCAACTCTGTTTCTGAAACTGATACAAACCACAGGTCGTCTAATATCCAATGCTTTTTAGTTAAGAGGGAGAAATGCGTGAGCTTAGTGAACAATGTAGCTTCGTTTGGGCTGAAAAGTGAATGCGTTTACCTGAAATGAAGTCTTGCTTGTAGGAAGACACACGCCTGGCATTTACCTCCATTTCTGAAGGGAGACACACGGCACAGTTCTCATCCATGAAACACACTCTGCTTTAGAGCAAGAAGCACGCTCTTGATTTCTAGAGTCTCTAATACAGAGGGAAACGTGAGTGTGCTCAGAACAAAAGAACTGTGTTTCCTACACACGGACCATATCTAGTTCAACTCTGTTTCTGAAACTGATACAAACCACAGGTCCTCTAACATCCAATGATTTTCAGTTAAGAGCGAGAAATGTGTGAGCTTCGTGAACAATGTAGCTTTGTTTGAGGTGAAAAGTGACTGCGTTTACCTGAAATGAAGTCTTGCTTGTAGAAAGACACAGAGCCTGGCATTTAACTCCGTTTCTGAAGGGTAACACACGGCACAGTTCTCTTCCATGAAACACACTCTGCTTTAGAGCAAGAAGCACGCTCTTGCTTACTAGAGTCTCTAATACAGAGGGAAACGTGAGTGTGCTCAGAAGAATAGAACTGTGTTTCCTACACACACAGACCCTATCTAGTTCAACTCTGTTTCTGAAACTGATACAATCCACAGGTCCTCTAACATCCAATGCTTTTTAGTTAGGAGTGAGAAACGTGTGAGCTTCGAGAACAATGTAGCTTCCTTTGAGCTGATTAGTGACTGCGTTTACCTGAAACGAAGTCTTGCTTGTAGAAAGACACACGACTGGCATTTAACTCCGTTTCTGAAGGTAAACACACAGCACATTTCTCATCCATGAAACACATTCTTCTTTAGAACAAGAAGCATGATCTTGCTTTCTAGAGTGTCTAATACAGAGGGAAACGTGAGTGTGATCAGAACAAAAGATCTGTGTTTCCTACACACACGGATCATATCTAGTTCAACTCTGTTTCTGAAATTGATACAAACCACAGGTCGTCTAACATCCAATGCTTTTCAGTTAAGAGCGAGAAATGTGTGAGGTTCGTGAACAATGTAGCTTCCTTTGAGCTGAAAAGTGACTGCGTTTACATGAAACGAATTCTTGCTTGTAGGAAGACACACGCCTGGCATTTAACTCTGTTTCTGAAGGGAAACACACGGCACAGTTCTCATCCATGAAACACACTCTGCTTTAGAGCAAGAGGCACGCTCTTGCTTTCTAGAGTCTCTAATACAGAGGGAAACCTAAGTGTGCTCAGAACAAAAGAACTGTGTTTCCTACACACGGACCATATCTAGTTCAACTCTGTTTCTGAAACTGATACAAACCACAGGTCCTCTAACATCCAATGCTTTTCAGTTAAGAGTGAGAAACGTGTGAGCTTCGTGAACAATGTAGCTTACTTTGAGCTGAAAAGTGACTGCGTTTACCTGAAACAAAGTCTTGCTTGTAGGAAGACACCCGCCTGGCATTTAACTCCGTTTCTGAAGGGAAACACACGGCACAGTTCTCATCCATGAAACACACTCTGCTTTAGAGCAAGAAGCACGCTCTTGATTTCTAGAGTCTCTAATACAGAGGGAAACGTGAGTGTGCTCAGAACAAAAGAACTGTGTTTCCTACACACACGGACCATATCTAGTTCAACTCTGTTTCTGAAACTGATACAAACCACAGGTCCTCTAACATCCAATGCTTTTCAGTTAAGAGGGAGAAATGTGTGAGCTTCGTGAACAATGTAGCTTTGTTTGAGGGGAAAAGTGACTGTGTTTACCTGAAACGAAGTCTTTCTTGAAGAAAGACACAGCGCCTGGCATTTAACTCCATTTCTGAAGGGAAACACACGGCACAGTTCTCATCCATGAAACACACTCTGCTTTAGAGCAAGAAGCACGCTCTTGCTTTCTAGGGTCTCGAATACAGAGGGAAACGTGAGTGTGCTCAGAACAAAAGAACTGTGTTTCCTATACACACGGCCCATATCTAGTTCAACTCTGTTTCTGAAACTGATACAAACCACAGGTCCTCTAACATCCAATGCTTTTCAGTTAAGAGGGAGAAACGTGTGAGCTTTGTGAACATTGTAGCTTCGTTTGAGCTGAAATGTGACTGCGTTTACCTGAAAGGAAGTCTTGCTTGTAGAAAGACACACGCATGGCATTTAACTCCATTTCTGAAGGGAAACACACGGCACTGTTCTCATCCATGAAACACACTCTGCTTTAGAGCAAGAAGCACGCTCTTGCTTTCTAGAGTCTCTAATACAGAGGGAAACGTGAGTGTGCTCAGAAGAATAGAACTGTGTTTCCTACACACACAGACCATATCTAGTTCAACTCTGTTTCTGAAACTGATACAATCCACAGGTCCTCTAACATCCAATGCTTTTCAGTTAAGTGTGAGAAACGTGTGAGCTTCGTGAACAATGTAGCTTCCTTTGAGCTGATTAGTGACTGCGTTTACCTGAAACGAAGTCTTGCTTGTAGAAAGACACACGCCTGGCATTTAACTCCATTTCTGAAGGGAAACACACGGAACTGTTCTCATCCATGAAACACACTCTGCTTTAGAGCAAGAAGCACGCTCTTGCTTTCTAGAGTCTCTAATACAGAGGGAAACGTGAGTGTGCTCAGAACAAAAGAACTGTGTTTCCTACACACACGGACCATATCTAGTTCAACTCTGTTTCTGAAATTGATACAAACCACAGGTCCTCTAACATCCAATGCTTTTCAGTTAAGAGGGAGAAATGTGTGAGCTTCGTGAACAATGTAGCTTCCTTTGAGCTGAAAATTGACTGCGTTTACATGAAACGAAGTCTTGCTTATAGGACGACACACGCCTGGCATTTAACTCTGTTTCTGAAGGGAAACACACGGCACAGTTCACATCCATGAAACACACTCTGCTTTAGATCAAGAGGCACGCTCTTGCTTTCTAGAGTCTCTAATACAGAGGGAAACATGAGTGTGCTCAGAACAAAAGAACTGTGTTTCCTACACACGGACCATATCTAGTTCAACTCTGTTTCTGAAACTGATACAAACCACAGGTCCTCTAACATCCAATGCTTTTCAGTTAAGAGTGAGAAACGTGTGAGCTTCGTGAACAATGTAGCTTCCTTTGAGCTGAAAAGTGCCTGCGTTTACCTGAAACGAAGTCTTGCTTGTAGGAAGACACACGCCTGGCATTTAACTCCATTTCTGAAGGGAAACACACGGCACAGTTCTCATCCATGAAACACATTCTGCTTTAGAGCACGAAGCATGCTCTTGCTTTCTAGAGTCTCTAATACAGAGGTAAACGTGAGTGTGATCAGAACAATAGAACTGTGTTTCCTACACACACAGACCATATCTAGTTCAACTCTGTTTCTGAAACTGATACAAACCACAGGTCGTCTAACATCCAATGCTTTTCAGTTAAGAGGGAGAAATGTGTGAGCTTAGTGAACAATGTAGCTTCGTTTGGGCTGAAAAGTGACTGCGTTTACCTGAAACGAAGTCTTGCTTGTAGGAAGACACACGCCTGGCATTTACCTCCATTTCTGAAGGGAAACGCACGGCACTGTTCTCATCCATGAAACACATTCTTCTTTAGAGCACGAAGCATGCTCTTGCTTTCTAGAGTCTCTAATACAGAGGTAAACGTGAGTGTGATCAGAACAATAGAACTGTGTTTCCTACACACACAGACCATATCTAGTTCAACTCTGTTTCTGAAACTGATACAAACCACAGGTCCTATAACATCCAATGCTTTTCAGTTAAGAGCGAGAAACGTGTGAGCTTCGTGAAAAATGTAGCTTCGTTTGAGCTGAAAAGTGACTGCGTTTACCTGAAACGAAGTCTTGCTTGTAGGAAGACACACGCCTGGCATTTAACTCCGTTTCTGAAGGGAAACACACGGCACAGTTCCCATCCATGAAACACACTCTGCTTTAGAGCAAGAAGCACGCTCTTGCTTTCTAGAGTCTCTAATACAGAGGGAAACGTGAGTGTGCTCAGAACAAAAGAACTGTGTTTCCTACACACGGACCATATCTAGTTCAACTCTGTTTCTGAAACTGATACAAACCACAGATCCTCTAACATCCAATGCTTTTCAATTTAGAGCGAGAGACGTGTGAGCTTCGTGAACAATGTAGCTTCGTTTGAGCTGAAATGTGACTGCGTTTACCTGAAACGAAGTCTTGCTTGTAGAAAGACACACGCCTGGCATTTAACTCCGTTTCTGAAGGTAAACACACAGCACATTTCTCATCCATGAAACACATTCTTCTTTAGAGCAAGAAGCATGATCTTGCTTTCTAGAGTGTCTAATACAGAGGGAAACGTGAGTGTGATCAGAACAAAAGATCTGTGTTTCCTACACACACGGATCATATCTAGATCAACTCTGTTTCTGAAACTGATACAAACCACAGGTCCTCTAACATCCAATGCTTTTCAGTTAAGAGTGAGAAACGTGTGAGCTTCGTGAACAATGTAGCTTCCTTTGAGCAGAAAAGTGACTGCGTTTACCTGAAACGAAGTCTTGCTTGTAGGAAGACACACGCCTGGCATTTAACTCCATTTCTGAAGGGAAACACAGGGCACAGTTCTCATCCATGAAACACATTCTGCTTTAGAGCACGAAGCATGCTCTTGCTTTCTAGAGTCTCTAATACAGAGGTAAACGTGAGTGTGATCAGAACAATAGAACTGTGTTTCCTACACACACAGACCATATCTAGTTCAACTCTGTTTCTGAAACTGATACAAACCACAGGTCGTCTAATATCCAATGCTTTTCAGTTAAGAGGGAGAAATGTGTGAGCTTCGTGAACAATGTAGCTTCGTTTGAGTTGAAAATGACTGCGTTTACCTGAAACGAAGTCTTTCTTGAAGAAAGACACAGAGCCTGGCATTTAACTCCGTTTCTGAAGGGAAACACACGGCACAGTTCTCATCCATGAAACACACTCTGCTTTAGAGCAAGAAGCACGCTCTTGCTTTCTAGGGTCTCGAATACAGAGGGAAACGTCAGTGCGCTCAGAACAAAAGAACTGTGTTTCCTACACACACAGACCATATCTAGTTCAACTCTGTTTCTGAAACTGATACAAACCACAGGTCCTATAACATCCAATGCTTTTCAGTTAAGAGCGAGAAACGTGTGAGCTTAGTGAACAATGTAGCTTCGTTTGAGCTGAAAAGTGACTTCGTTTACCTGAAACGAAGTCTTGCTTTTAGGAAGACACACGCCTGGCATTTAACTCCGTTTCTGAAGGGAAACACACGGCACAGTTCCCATCCATGAAACACACTCTGCTTTAGAGCAAGAAGCACGCTCTTGCTTTCTAGAGTCTCTAATACAGAGGGAAACGTGAGTGTGCTCAGAACAAAAGAACTGTGTTTCCTACACACGGACCATATCTAGTTCAACTCTGTTTCTGAAACTGATACAAACCACAGGTCCTCTAACATCCAATGCTTTTCAGTTAAGAGTGAGAAACGTGTGAGCTTCGTGAACAATGTAGCTTCCTTTGAGCTGAAAAGTGACTTCGTTTACCTGAAACGAAGTCTTGCTTGTAGGAAGACACACGCCTGGCATTTAACTCCATTTCTGAAGGGAAACACACGGCACAGTTCTCATCCATGAAACACACTCTGCTTTAGAGCAAGAAGCACGCTCTTGATCTCTAGATTCTCTAATACAGAGGGAAACGTGAGTGTGCTCAGAACAAAAGAACTGTGTTTCCTACACACGGACCATATCTAGTTCAACTCTGTTTCTGAAACTGATACAAACCACAGGTCCTCTAACATCCAATGATTTTCAGTTAAGAGCGAGAAATGTGTGAGCTTCGTGAACAATGTAGCTTTGTTTGAGGTGAAAAGTGACTGCGTTTACCTGAAATGAAGTCTTGCTTGTAGAAAGACACAGAGCCTGGCATTTAACTCCGTTTCTGAAGGGTAACACACGGCACAGTTCTCTTCCATGAAACACACTCTGCTTTAGAGCAAGAAGCACGCTCTTGCTTACTAGAGTCTCTAATACAGAGGGAAACGTGAGTGTGCTCAGAAGAATAGAACTGTGTTTCCTACACACACAGACCCTATCTAGTTCAACTCTGTTTCTGAAACTGATACAATCCACAGGTCCTCTAACATCCAATGCTTTTTAGTTAAGAGTGAGAAACGTGTGAGCTTCGAGAACAATGTAGCTTCCTTTGAGCTGATTAGTGACTGCGTTTACCTGAAACGAAGTCTTGCTTGTAGAAAGACACACGACTGGCATTTAACTCCGTTTCTGAAGGTAAACACACAGCACATTTCTCATCCATGAAACACATTCTTCTTTAGAACAAGAAGCATGATCTTGCTTTCTAGAGTGTCTAATACAGAGGGAAACGTGAGTGTGATCAGAACAAAAGATCTGTGTTTCCTACACACACGGATCATATCTAGTTCAACTCTGTTTCTGAAATTGATACAAACCACAGGTCGTCTAACATCCAATGCTTTTCAGTTAAGAGCGAGAAATGTGTGAGGTTCGTGAACAATGTAGCTTCCTTTGAGCTGAAAAGTGACTGCGTTTACCTGAAACAAAGTCTTGCTTGTAGGAAGACACCCGCCTGGCATTTAACTCCGTTTCTGAAGGGAAACACACGGCACAGTTCTCATCCATGAAACACACTCTGCTTTAGAGCAAGAAGCACGCTCTTGATTTCTAGAGTCTCTAATACAGAGGGAAACGTGAGTGTGCTCAGAACAAAAGAACTGTGTTTCCTGCACACACGGACCATATCTAGTTCAACTCTGTTTCTGAAACTGATACAAACCACAGGTCCTCTAACATCCAATGCTTTTCAGTTAAGAGGGAGAAATGTGTGAGCTTCGTGAACAATGTAGCTTTGTTTGAGGGGAAAAGTGACTGTGTTTACCTGAAACGAAGTCTTTCTTGAAGAAAGACACAGCGCCTGGCATTTAACTCCATTTCTGAAGGGAAACACACGGCACAGTTCTCATCCATGAAACACACTCTGCTTTAGAGCAAGAAGCACGCTCTTGCTTTCTAGGGTCTCGAATACAGAGGGAAACGTGAGTGTGCTCAGAACAAAAGAACTGTGTTTCCTATACACACGGCCCATATCTAGTTCAACTCTGTTTCTGAAACTGATACAAACCACAGGTCCTCTAACATCCAATGCTTTTCAGTTAAGAGGGAGAAACGTGTGAGCTTTGTGAACATTGTAGCTTCGTTTGAGCTGAAATGTGACTGCGTTTACCTGAAAGGAAGTCTTGCTTGTAGAAAGACACACGCATGGCATTTAACTCCATTTCTGAAGGGAAACACACGGCACTGTTCTCATCCATGAAACACACTCTGCTTTAGAGCAAGAAGCACGCTCTTGCTTTCTAGAGTCTCTAATACAGAGGGAAACGTGAGTGTGCTCAGAAGAATAGAACTGTGTTTCCTACACACACAGACCATATCTAGTTCAACTCTGTTTCTGAAACTGATACAATCCACAGGTCCTCTAACATCCAATGCTTTTCAGTTAAGTGTGAGAAACGTGTGAGCTTCGTGAACAATGTAGCTTCCTTTGAGCTGATTAGTGACTGCGTTTACCTGAAACGAAGTCTTGCTTGTAGAAAGACACACGCCTGGCATTTAACTCCATTTCTGAAGGGAAACACACGGAACTGTTCTCATCCATGAAACACACTCTGCTTTAGAGCAAGAAGCACGCTCTTGCTTTCTAGAGTCTCTAATACAGAGGGAAACGTGAGTGTGCTCAGAACAAAAGAACTGTGTTTCCTACACACACGGACCATATCTAGTTCAACTCTGTTTCTGAAATTGATACAAACCACAGGTCCTCTAACATCCAATGCTTTTCAGTTAAGAGGGAGAAATGTGTGAGCTTCGTGAACAATGTAGCTTCCTTTGAGCTGAAAATTGACTGCGTTTACATGAAACGAAGTCTTGCTTATAGGACGACACACGCCTGGCATTTAACTCTGTTTCTGAAGGGAAACACACGGCACAGTTCACATCCATGAAACACACTCTGCTTTAGATCAAGAGGCACGCTCTTGCTTTCTAGAGTCTCTAATACAGAGGGAAACATGAGTGTGCTCAGAACAAAAGAACTGTGTTTCCTACACACGGACCATATCTAGTTCAACTCTGTTTCTGAAACTGATACAAACCACAGGTCCTCTAACATCCAATGCTTTTCAGTTAAGAGTGAGAAACGTGTGAGCTTCGTGAACAATGTAGCTTCCTTTGAGCTGAAAAGTGCCTGCGTTTACCTGAAACGAAGTCTTGCTTGTAGGAAGACACACGCCTGGCATTTAACTCCATTTCTGAAGGGAAACACACGGCACAGTTCTCATCCATGAAACACATTCTGCTTTAGAGCACGAAGCATGCTCTTGCTTTCTAGAGTCTCTAATACAGAGGTAAACGTGAGTGTGATCAGAACAATAGAACTGTGTTTCCTACACACACAGACCATATCTAGTTCAACTCTGTTTCTGAAACTGATACAAACCACAGGTCGTCTAACATCCAATGCTTTTCAGTTAAGAGGGAGAAATGTGTGAGCTTAGTGAACAATGTAGCTTCGTTTGGGCTGAAAAGTGACTGCGTTTACCTGAAACGAAGTCTTGCTTGTAGGAAGACACACGCCTGGCATTTACCTCCATTTCTGAAGGGAAACGCACGGCACTGTTCTCATCCATGAAACACATTCTTCTTTAGAGCACGAAGCATGCTCTTGCTTTCTAGAGTCTCTAACACAGAGGTAAACGTGAGTGTGATCAGAACAATAGAACTGTGTTTCCTACACACACAGACCATATCTAGTTCAACTCTGTTTCTGAAACTGATACAAACCACAGGTCCTATAACATCCAATGCTTTTCAGTTAAGAGCGAGAAACGTGTGAGCTTCGTGAAAAATGTAGCTTCGTTTGAGCTGAAAAGTGACTGCGTTTACCTGAAACGAAGTCTTGCTTGTAGGAAGACACACGCCTGGCATTTAACTCCGTTTCTGAAGGGAAACACACGGCACAGTTCCCATCCATGAAACACACTCTGCTTTAGAGCAAGAAGCACGCTCTTGCTTTCTAGAGTCTCTAATACAGAGGGAAACGTGAGTGTGCTCAGAACAAAAGAACTGTGTTTCCTACACACGGACCATATCTAGTTCAACTCTGTTTCTGAAACTGATACAAACCACAGATCCTCTAACATCCAATGCTTTTCAATTAAGAGCGAGAGACGTGTGAGCTTCGTGAACAATGTAGCTTCGTTTGAGCTGAAATGTGACTGCGTTTACCTGAAACGAAGTCTTGCTTGTAGAAAGACACACGCCTGGCATTTAACTCCGTTTCTGAAGGTAAACACACAGCACATTTCTCATCCATGAAACACATTCTTCTTTAGAGCAAGAAGCATGATCTTGCTTTCTAGAGTGTCTAATACAGAGGGAAACGTGAGTGTGATCAGAACAAAAGATCTGTGTTTCCTACACACACGGATCATATCTAGATCAACTCTGTTTCTGAAACTGATACAAACCACAGGTCCTCTAACATCCAATGCTTTTCAGTTAAGAGTGAGAAACGTGTGAGCTTCGTGAACAATGTAGCTTCCTTTGAGCAGAAAAGTGACTGCGTTTACCTGAAACGAAGTCTTGCTTGTAGGAAGACACACGCCTGGCATTTAACTCCATTTCTGAAGGGAAACACAGGGCACAGTTCTCATCCATGAAACACATTCGGCTTTAGAGCACGAAGCATGCTCTTGCTTTCTAGAGTCTCTAATACAGAGGTAAACGTGAGTGTGATCAGAACAATAGAACTGTGTTTCCTACACACACAGACCATATCTAGTTCAACTCTGTTTCTGAAACTGATACAAACCACAGGTCGTCTAATATCCAATGCTTTTCAGTTAAGAGGGAGAAATGTGTGAGCTTCGTGAACAATGTAGCTTCGTTTGAGTTGAAAATGACTGCGTTTACCTGAAACGAAGTCTTTCTTGAAGAAAGACACAGAGCCTGGCATTTAACTCCGTTTCTGAAGGGAAACACACGGCACAGTTCTCATCCATGAAACACATTCTGCTTTAGAGCACGAAGCATGCTCTTGCTTTCTAGAGTCTCTAATACAGAGGTAAACGTGAGTGTGATCAGAACAATAGAACTGTGTTTCCTACACACACAGACCATATCTAGTTCAACTCTGTTTCTGAAACTGATACAAACCACAGGTCGTCTAACATCCAATGCTTTTCAGTTAAGAGGGAGAAATGTGTGAGCTTAGTGAACAATGTAGCTTCGTTTGGGCTGAAAAGTGACTGCGTTTACCTGAAACGAAGTCTTGCTTGTAGGAAGACACACGCCTGGCATTTACCTCCATTTCTGAAGGGAAACGCACGGCACTGTTCTCATCCATGAAACACATTCTTCTTTAGAGCACGAAGCATGCTCTTGCTTTCTAGAGTCTCTAATACAGAGGTAAACGTGAGTGTGATCAGAACAATAGAACTGTGTTTCCTACACACACAGACCATATCTAGTTCAACTCTGTTTCTGAAACTGATACAAACCACAGGTCCTATAACATCCAATGCTTTTCAGTTAAGAGCGAGAAACGTGTGAGCTTCGTGAAAAATGTAGCTTCGTTTGAGCTGAAAAGTGACTGCGTTTACCTGAAACGAAGTCTTGCTTGTAGGAAGACACACGCCTGGCATTTAACTCCGTTTCTGAAGGGAAACACACGGCACAGTTCCCATCCATGAAACACACTCTGCTTTAGAGCAAGAAGCACGCTCTTGCTTTCTAGAGTCTCTAATACAGAGGGAAACGTGAGTGTGCTCAGAACAAAAGAACTGTGTTTCCTACACACGGACCATATCTAGTTCAACTCTGTTTCTGAAACTGATACAAACCACAGATCCTCTAACATCCAATGCTTTTCAATTTAGAGCGAGAGACGTGTGAGCTTCGTGAACAATGTAGCTTCGTTTGAGCTGAAATGTGACTGCGTTTACCTGAAACGAAGTCTTGCTTGTAGAAAGACACACGCCTGGCATTTAACTCCGTTTCTGAAGGTAAACACACAGCACATTTCTCATCCATGAAACACATTCTTCTTTAGAGCAAGAAGCATGATCTTGCTTTCTAGAGTGTCTAATACAGAGGGAAACGTGAGTGTGATCAGAACAAAAGATCTGTGTTTCCTACACACACGGATCATATCTAGATCAACTCTGTTTCTGAAACTGATACAAACCACAGGTCCTCTAACATCCAATGCTTTTCAGTTAAGAGTGAGAAACGTGTGAGCTTCGTGAACAATGTAGCTTCCTTTGAGCAGAAAAGTGACTGCGTTTACCTGAAACGAAGTCTTGCTTGTAGGAAGACACACGCCTGGCATTTAACTCCATTTCTGAAGGGAAACACAGGGCACAGTTCTCATCCATGAAACACATTCTGCTTTAGAGCACGAAGCATGCTCTTGCTTTCTAGAGTCTCTAATACAGAGGTAAACGTGAGTGTGATCAGAACAATAGAACTGTGTTTCCTACACACACAGACCATATCTAGTTCAACTCTGTTTCTGAAACTGATACAAACCACAGGTCGTCTAATATCCAATGCTTTTCAGTTAAGAGGGAGAAATGTGTGAGCTTCGTGAACAATGTAGCTTCGTTTGAGTTGAAAATGACTGCGTTTACCTGAAACGAAGTCTTTCTTGAAGAAAGACACAGAGCCTGGCATTTAACTCCGTTTCTGAAGGGAAACACACGGCACAGTTCTCATCCATGAAACACACTCTGCTTTAGAGCAAGAAGCACGCTCTTGCTTTCTAGGGTCTCGAATACAGAGGGAAACGTCAGTGCGCTCAGAACAAAAGAACTGTGTTTCCTACACACACAGACCATATCTAGTTCAACTCTGTTTCTGAAACTGATACAAACCACAGGTCCTATAACATCCAATGCTTTTCAGTTAAGAGCGAGAAACGTGTGAGCTTCGTGAACAATGTAGCTTCGTTTGAGCTGAAAAGTGACTTCGTTTACCTGAAACGAAGTCTTGCTTTTAGGAAGACACACGCCTGGCATTTAACTCCGTTTCTGAAGGGAAACACACGGCACAGTTCCCATCCATGAAACACACTCTGCTTTAGAGCAAGAAGCACGCTCTTGCTTTCTAGAGTCTCTAATACAGAGGGAAACGTGAGTGTGCTCAGAACAAAAGAACTGTGTTTCCTACACACGGACCATATCTAGTTCAACTCTGTTTCTGAAACTGATACAAACCACAGGTCCTCTAACATCCAATGCTTTTCAGTTAAGAGTGAGAAACGTGTGAGCTTCGTGAACAATGTAGCTTCCTTTGAGCTGAAAAGTGACTTCGTTTACCTGAAACGAAGTCTTGCTTGTAGGAAGACACACGCCTGGCATTTAACTCCATTTCTGAAGGGAAACACACGGCACAGTTCTCATCCATGAAACACACTCTGCTTTAGAGCAAGAAGCACGCTCTTGATCTCTAGATTCTCTAATACAGAGGGAAACGTGAGTGTGCTCAGAACAAAAGAACTGTGTTTCCTACACACGGACCATATCTAGTTCAACTCTGTTTCTGAAACTGATACAAACCACAGGTCCTCTAACATCCAATGATTTTCAGTTAAGAGCGAGAAATGTGTGAGCTTCGTGAACAATGTAGCTTTGTTTGAGGTGAAAAGTGACTGCGTTTACCTGAAATGAAGTCTTGCTTGTAGAAAGACACAGAGCCTGGCATTTAGCTCCGTTTCTGAAGGGTAACACACGGCACAGTTCTCTTCCATGAAACACACTCTGCTTTAGAGCAAGAAGCACGCTCTTGCTTACTAGAGTCTCTAATACAGAGGGAAACGTGAGTGTGCTCAGAAGAATAGAACTGTGTTTCCTACACACACAGACCCTATCTAGTTCAACTCTGTTTCTGAAACTGATACAATCCACAGGTCCTCTAACATCCAATGCTTTTTAGTTAAGAGTGAGAAACGTGTGAGCTTCGAGAACAATGTAGCTTCCTTTGAGCTGATTAGTGACTGCGTTTACCTGAAACGAAGTCTTGCTTGTAGAAAGACACACGACTGGCATTTAACTCCGTTTCTGAAGGTAAACACACAGCACATTTCTCATCCATGAAACACATTCTTCTTTAGAACAAGAAGCATGATCTTGCTTTCTAGAGTGTCTAATACAGAGGGAAACGTGAGTGTGATCAGAACAAAAGATCTGTGTTTCCTACACACACGGATCATATCTAGTTCAACTCTGTTTCTGAAATTGATACAAACCACAGGTCGTCTAACATCCAATGCTTTTCAGTTAAGAGCGAGAAATGTGTGAGGTTCGTGAACAATGTAGCTTCCTTTGAGCTGAAAAGTGACTGCGTTTACCTGAAACAAAGTCTTGCTTGTAGGAAGACACCCGCCTGGCATTTAACTCCGTTTCTGAAGGGAAACACACGGCACAGTTCTCATCCATGAAACACACTCTGCTTTAGAGCAAGAAGCACGCTCTTGATTTCTAGAGTCTCTAATACAGAGGGAAACGTGAGTGTGCTCAGAACAAAAGAACTGTGTTTCCTACACACACGGACCATATCTAGTTCAACTCTGTTTCTGAAACTGATACAAACCACAGGTCCTCTAACATCCAATGCTTTTCAGTTAAGAGGGAGAAATGTGTGAGCTTCGTGAACAATGTAGCTTTGTTTGAGGGGAAAAGTGACTGTGTTTACCTGAAACGAAGTCTTTCTTGAAGAAAGACACAGCGCCTGGCATTTAACTCCATTTCTGAAGGGAAACACACGGCACAGTTCTCATCCATGAAACACACTCTGCTTTAGAGCAAGAAGCACGCTCTTGCTTTCTAGGGTCTCGAATACAGAGGGAAACGTGAGTGTGCTCAGAACAAAAGAACTGTGTTTCCTATACACACGGCCCATATCTAGTTCAACTCTGTTTCTGAAACTGATACAAACCACAGGTCCTCTAACATCCAATGCTTTTCAGTTAAGAGGGAGAAACGTGTGAGCTTTGTGAACATTGTAGCTTCGTTTGAGCTGAAATGTGACTGCGTTTACCTGAAAGGAAGTCTTGCTTGTAGAAAGACACACGCATGGCATTTAACTCCATTTCTGAAGGGAAACACACGGCACTGTTCTCATCCATGAAACACACTCTGCTTTAGAGCAAGAAGCACGCTCTTGCTTTCTAGAGTCTCTAATACAGAGGGAAACGTGAGTGTGCTCAGAAGAATAGAACTGTGTTTCCTACACACACAGACCATATCTAGTTCAACTCTGTTTCTGAAACTGATACAATCCACAGGTCCTCTAACATCCAATGCTTTTCAGTTAAGTGTGAGAAACGTGTGAGCTTCGTGAACAATGTAGCTTCCTTTGAGCTGATTAGTGACTGCGTTTACCTGAAACGAAGTCTTGCTTGTAGAAAGACACACGCCTGGCATTTAACTCTGTTTCTGAAGGGAAACACACGGCACAGTTCACATCCATGAAACACACTCTGCTTTAGATCAAGAGGCACGCTCTTGCTTTCTAGAGTCTCTAATACAGAGGGAAACATGAGTGTGCTCAGAACAAAAGAACTGTGTTTCCTACACACGGACCATATCTAGTTCAACTCTGTTTCTGAAACTGATACAAACCACAGGTCCTCTAACATCCAATGCGTTTCAGTTAAGAGTGAGAAACGTGTGAGCTTCGTGAACAATGTAGCTTCCTTTGAGCTGAAAAGTGCCTGCGTTTACCTGAAACGAAGTCTTGCTTGTAGGAAGACACACGCCTGGCATTTATCTCCATTTCTGAAGGGAAACACACGGCACAGTTCTCATCCATGAAACACATTCTGCTTTAGAGCACGAAGCATGCTCTTGCTTTCTAGAGTCTCTAATACAGAGGTAAACGTGAGTGTGATCAGAACAATAGAACTGTGTTTCCTACACACACAGACCATATCTAGTTCAACTCTGTTTCTGAAACTGATACAAACCACAGGTCGTCTAACATCCAATGCTTTTCAGTTAAGAGGGAGAAATGTGTGAGCTTAGTGAACAATGTAGCTTCGTTTGGGCTGAAAAGTGACTGCGTTTACCTGAAACGAAGTCTTGCTTGTAGGAAGACACACGCCTGGCATTTACCTCCATTTCTGAAGGGAAACGCACGGCACTGTTCTCATCCATGAAACACATTCTTCTTTAGAGCACGAAGCATGCTCTTGCTTTCTAGAGTCTCTAACACAGAGGTAAACGTGAGTGTGATCAGAACAATAGAACTGTGTTTCCTACACACACAGACCATATCTAGTTCAACTCTGTTTCTGAAACTGATACAAACCACAGGTCCTATAACATCCAATGCTTTTCAGTTAAGAGCGAGAAACGTGTGAGCTTCGTGAAAAATGTAGCTTCGTTTGAGCTGAAAAGTGACTGCGTTTACCTGAAACGAAGTCTTGCTTGTAGGAAGACACACGCCTGGCATTTAACTCCGTTTCTGAAGGGAAACACACGGCACAGTTCCCATCCATGAAACACACTCTGCTTTAGAGCAAGAAGCACGCTCTTGCTTTCTAGAGTCTCTAATACAGAGGGAAACGTGAGTATGCTCAGAACAAAAGAACTGTGTTTCCTACACACGGACCATATCTAGTTCAACTCTGTTTCTGAAACTGATACAAACCACAGATCCTCTAACATCCAATGCTTTTCAATTAAGAGCGAGAGAGGTGTGAGCTTCGTGAACAATGTAGCTTCGTTTGAGCTGAAATGTGACTGCGTTTACCTGAAACGAAGTCTTGCTTGTAGAAAGACACACGCCTGGCATTTAACTCCGTTTCTGAAGGTAAACACACAGCACATTTCTCATCCATGAAACACATTCTTCTTTAGAGCAAGAAGCATGATCTTGCTTTCTAGAGTGTCTAATACAGAGGGAAACGTGAGTGTGATCAGAACAAAAGATCTGTGTTTCCTACACACACGGATCATATCTAGATCAACTCTGTTTCTGAAACTGATACAAACCACAGGTCCTCTAACATCCAATGCTTTTCAGTTAAGAGTGAGAAACGTGTGAGCTTCGTGAACAATGTAGCTTCCTTTGAGCAGAAAAGTGACTGCGTTTACCTGAAACGAAGTCTTGCTTGTAGGAAGACACACGCCTGGCATTTAACTCCATTTCTGAAGGGAAACACAGGGCACAGTTCTCATCCATGAAACACATTCGGCTTTAGAGCACGAAGCATGCTCTTGCTTTCTAGAGTCTCTAATACAGAGGTAAACGTGAGTGTGATCAGAACAATAGAACTGTGTTTCCTACACACACAGACCATATCTAGTTCAACTCTGTTTCTGAAACTGATACAAACCACAGGTCGTCTAATATCCAATGCTTTTCAGTTAAGAGGGAGAAATGTGTGAGCTTCGTGAACAATGTAGCTTCGTTTGAGTTGAAAATGACTGCGTTTACCTGAAACGAAGTCTTTCTTGAAGAAAGACACAGACCCTGGCATTTAACTCCGTTTCTGAAGGGAAACACACGGCACAGTTCTCATCCATGAAACACACTCTGCTTTAGAGCAAGAAGCACGCTCTTGCTTTCTAGGGTCTCGAATACAGAGGGAAACGTCAGTGCGCTCAGAACAAAAGAACTGTGTTTCCTACACACACAGACCATATCTAGTTCAACTCTGTTTCTGAAACTGATACAAACCACAGGTCCTATAACATCCAATGCTTTTCAGTTAAGAGCGAGAAACGTGTGAGCTTCGTGAACAATGTAGCTTCGTTTGAGCTGAAAAGTGACTGCGTTTACCTGAAACGAAGTCTTGCTTTTAGGAAGACACACGCCTGGCATTTAACTCCGTTTCTGAAGGGAAACACACGGCACAGTTCCCATCCATGAAACACACTCTGCTTTAGAGCAAGAAGCACGCTCTTGCTTTCTAGAGTCTCTAATACAGAGGGAAACGTGAGTGTGCTCAGAACAAAAGAACTGTGTTTCCTACACACGGACCATATCTAGTTCAACTCTGTTTCTGAAACTGATACAAACCACAGGTCCTCTAACATCCAATGCTTTTCAGTTAAGAGTGAGAAACGTGTGAGCTTCGTGAACAATGTAGCTTCCTTTGAGCTGAAAAGTGACTGCGTTTACCTGAAACGAAGTCTTGCTTTTAGGAAGACACACGCCTGGCATTTAACTCCATTTCTGAAGGGAAACACACGGCACAGTTCTCATCCATGAAACACATTCTGCTTTAGAGCACGAAGCATGCTCTTGCTTTCTAGAGTCTCTAATACAGAGGTAAACGTGAGTGTGATCAGAACAATAGAACTGTGTTTCCTACACACACAGACCATATCTAGTTCATCTCTGTTTCTGAAACTGATACAAACCACAGGTCGTCTAATATCCAATGCTTTTCAGTTAAGTGGGAGAAATGTGTGAGCTTAGTGAACAATGTAGCTTCGTTTGGGCTGAAAAGTGACAGCGTTTACCTGAAATGAAGTCTTGCTTGTAGGAAGACACACGCCTGGCATTTAACTCCATTTCTGAAGGGAAACAAACGGCACAGTTCTCATCCATGAAACACACTCTGCTTTAGAGCAAGAAGCACGCTCTTGATCTCTAGATTCTCTAATACAGAGGGAAACGTGAGTGTGCTCAGAACAAAAGAACTGTGTTTCCTACACACACAGACCATATCTAGTTCAACTCTGTTTCTGAAACTGATACAAACCACAGGTCCTCTAACATCCAATGCTTTTCAGTTAAGAGGGAGAAACGTGTGAGCTTCGTGAACAATGTAGCTTCGTTTGAGCTGAAATGTGACTGCGTTTACCTGAAAGGAAGTCTTGCTTGTAGGAAGACACACGCCTGGCATTTAACTCCGTTTCTGAAGGGAAACACACGGCAAAGTTCTCATCCATGAAACACACTCTGCTTTAGAGCAAGAAGCACGCTCTTGCTTACTAGAGTCTCTAATACAAAGGGAAACGTGAGTGTGCTCAGAAGAAAGAACTGTGTTTCCTACACACACAGACCATATCTAGTTCAACTCTGTTTCTGAAACTGATACAATCCACAGGTCCTCTAACATCCAATGCTTTTCAGTTAAGAGTGAGAAACGTGTGAGCTTCGTGAACAATGTAGCTTTGTTTGAGCTGAAATGTGACTGCGTTTACCTGAAACGAAGTCTTGCTTGTAGAAAGACACACGACTGGCATTTAACTCCGTTTCTGAAGGGAAACACACGGCACAGTTCTCATCCATGAAACACACTCTGCTTTAGAGCAAGAGGCACGCTCTTGCTTTCTAGAGTCTCTAATACAGAGGGAAACGTGAGTGTGCTCAGAACAAAAGAACTGTGTTTCCTACACACACGGACCATATCTAGTTCAACTCTGTTTCTGAAACTGATACAAACCACAGGTCGTCTAACATCCAATGCTTTTCAGTTAAGAGCAAGAAACCTGTGAGCTTCATGAACAATGTAGCTTCGTTTGAGTTGAAAATGACTGCGTTTACCTGAAACGAAGTCTTTCTTGAAGAAAGACACAGAGCCTGGCATTTAACTCCGTTTCTGAAGGGAAACACATGGCACAGTTCTCATCCATGAAACACACTCTGCTTTAGAGCAAGAAGCACGCTCTTGCTTTCTAGAGTCCCTAATACAGAGGGAAACGTGAGTGTGCTCAGAACAAAAGAACTGTGTTTCCTACACACACAGACCATATCTAGTTCAACTCTGTTTCTGAAACTGATACAAACCACAGGTCCTATAACATCCAATGCTTTTCAGTTAAGAGCGAGAAACGTGTGTGCTTCGTGAACAATGTAGCTTCGTTTGAGCTGAAAAGTGACTGCGTTTACCTGAAACGAAGTCTTGCTTGTAGGAAGACACACGCCTGGCATTTAACTCCACTTATGAAGGGAAACACAGGGCAGAGTTCTCATCCATGAAACACACTCTGCTTTAGAGCAAGAAGCAAGCTCTTGATTTCTAGAGTCCCTAATACAGAGGAAAACGTGAGTGTGCTCAGAACAAAAGAACTGTGTTTCCTACATACACGGACCATATCTAGTTCAACTCTGTTTCTGAAACTGATACAAACCACAGGTCCTCTATCATCCAATGCTTTTCAGTTAAGAGCGAGAAACGTGTGAGCTTTGTGAACAATGTAGATTCCTTTGAGCTGAAAAGCGACTGCGTTTACCTGAAATGTAGTCTTGCTTGAAGAAAGACACAGAGCCGGGCATTTAACTCCGTTTCTGAAGGGAAACACACGGCACAGTTCTCATCAATGAAACACACTCTGCTTTAGAGCAAGAAGCACGCTCTTGCTTTCTAGAATCTCTAATACAGAGGGAACATGAGTGTGCTCAGAAAAAAAGAACGGTGTTTCCTACATACACGGACCATATCTAGTTCAACTCTGTTTCTGAAACTGATACAAACCACAGGTCCTCTAACATCCAATGCTTTTCAGTTAAGAGCGAGACACGTGTGAGCTTCGTGAACAATGTAGCTTCGTTTGAGCTGAAAAGTGACTTCGTTTACCTGAAACGAAGTCTTGCTTGAAGAAAGACACAGAGCCTGGCATTTAACTCCGTTTCTGAATTTAAACACACGGTACAGTTCTCATCCATGCAACACAACCTGCTTTAGAGCAAGAAGCACGCTCTTGCTTTCTAGAGTCTCTAATACAGACGGAAACGTGAGTTTGCTCAGAGCAAAAGAACTGTGTATCCTACACACACGGACCATATGTAGTTCAAGTCTGATTCTGAAACTGGTACAAACCACAGGTCCTCTAACAACCAATTCTTTTCAGTTAAGAGCGAGAAACGTGTGAGCTTTGTGAACAATGTAGATTCGTTTGAGCTGAAAAGTTACTGCGATTAGATGAAACGTAGTCTTGCTTAAAGGAAGACACAGAGCCTGGCATTTAACTCCGTTTCTGAAGGGAAACACACGGTACAGTTCTCTTCCATGAAACACAACCTGCTTTAGAGCCAGAAGCACGCTCTTGCTTTCTAGAGTCTCTAATACAGAGGGAAATGTGAGTGTGCTCAGAACTAAAGTACTGTGTTTCCTACACACACGGACCATATCTAGTTCAACTCTGATTCTGAAACTGGTACAAATCACAGGTCCTCTAACATCCAATGCTTTTCAGTTAAGAGCGAGAAACATGTGAGCTTTGTGAACAATGTAGCTTCGTTTGAGCTGAAAAGTGACTGCATTCACCTGAAACGAAGTCTTGCTTGTAGGAAGACACACGCCTGGCATTTAACTCATTTCTGAAGGGAAACACAGGGCACAGTTCTCATCCATGAAACACACTCTCCTTTAGAGCAGGAAGCACGCTCTTGATTTCTAGAGTCTCTAATACAGAGGGAAACGTGAGTGTGCTCAGAACAAAAGAACTGTGTTTCCTACACACACGGACCTTATCTAGTTCAACTCTGTTTCTGAAACTGATAGAATCCACAGGTCCTGTAACATCCAATGCTTTTCAGTGAAAAGGAAGAAACGTGTGAGCTTCGTGAACAATGTAGCTTCGTTTGAGCTGAAAAGTGACTGCGTTTACATGAAATGAAGTCTTGCTTGTTGAAAGACACAAAGCCTGGCATTTAACTGCGTTTCTGAAGGGAAACACACGGCACAGTTCTCATCCATGAAACACACTCTGCTTTAGAGCAAGAAGCACGCTCTTGCTTTCTAGAATCTCTAATACAGAGGGAACCTGAGTGTGCTCAGAACAAAAGAACTGTGTTTCCTACATACACGGACCATATCTAGTTCAACTCTGTTTCTGAAACTGATACAAACCACAGGTCCTCTAACATCCAATGCTTTTCAGTTAAGAGCGAGACACGTTTGAGCTTCGTGAACAATGTAGCTTCGTTTGAGCTGAAAAGTGACTTCGTTTACCTGAAACGAAGTCTTGCTTGAAGAAAGACACAGAGCCTGGCATTTAACTCCGTTTCTGAATGGAAACACACGGTACAGTTCTCATCCATGCAACACAACCTGCTTTAGAGCAAGAAGCACGCTCTTGCTTTCTAGAGTCTCTAATACAGACGGAAACGTGAGTTTGCTCAGAGCAAAAGAACTGTGTATCCTACACACACGGACCATATGTAGTTCAAGTCTGATTCTGAAACTGGTACAAACCACAGGTCCTCTAACATCCAATTCTTTTCAGTTAAGAGCGAGAAACGTGTGAGCTTCATGAACAATGTAGCTTCGTTTGAGCTGAAAAGTGACTGCGTTCACCTGAAATGAAGTCTTGCTTGTAGGAAGACACATGCCTGGCATTTAACTCCGTTTCTGAAGGGAAACACACGGTACAGTTCTCATCCATGAAACACACTCTGATTTAGAGCAAGAAGCACTCTCTTGCTTTCTAGAGTCTCTAATACAGACGGAAACGTGTGTTTGCTCAGAACAAAAGAACTGTGTTTCCTACACACACGGACCATATATAGTTCAACTTTGATTCTGAAAGTGGTACAAACCACAGGTCCTCTAACATCCAATGCTTTTCAGTTAAGAGCGAGAAACGTGTGAGCTTCGTGAACAATGTAGCTTCGTTTGAGCTGAAAAGTGACTGCGTTTACCTGAAACGAAGTCTTGCTTGTAGGAAGACACACGCCTGGCATTTAACTCCACTTATGTAGGGAAACACAGGGCAGAGTTCTCATCCATGAAACACACTCTGCTTTAGAGCAAGAAGCATGCTCTTGATTTCTAGAGTCTCTAATACAGAGGAAAACGTGAGTGTGCTCAGAACAAAAGAAGTGTGTTTCCTAAACACACGGACCATATCT
>CATKUP010000446.1:0-184000 GCA_949786385.1 Onychomys leucogaster | reverse complement strand
ATGCTGTGTGTTTTCCTTCAGAAATGGAGTTAAATCCCAGACTCTGTGTCTTCCTACAAGCAAGACTTCGTTTAAGGTAAGGGCAGTCACTTTTCTGCTCAAAGGAACTACATCGTTCATGAAGCTCCCACGTTTACCATCTTAACTGACAAGCATTGGATGTTAGAGGACCAGTGCTTTGTCAGTTTCAGAAGCAGAGTTGAACTAGATATGGTCCGTATGTGTAGGAAACACCGTTCTTTTGTTCTCAGCACACACACGTTTCCTGCTGTCTTAGAGACTCTAGAAAGCAAGATTGTGCTTCTTGTTCTAAAGCATAGTGTGACCCATGGATGAGAAAAATGCTGTGTGTTTCCCTTCAGAAATGGAGTTAAATCCCAGGCTCTGTGTCTTCCTACAAGCAATATTTCGTTTCAGGTAAGGGCAGTCACTTTTCAGCTCAAACGAACTACATCGTTCACGAAGCTCACACGTTTCTCATCTTAACAGACAAGCACTGGATGTTAGAGGACCAGTGCTTTGTATCAGTTTCAGAAGCAGAGTTGAACTAGATATGTTCCGTATGTGTAGGAAACACCGTTCTTTTGTTCTGGGCACACTCAGATTACCTGCTATATTAGAGACTCTAAAAGCAAGAGCGTGCTTCTCGCTCTAAAGCAGAGTGTGATCCATGGATGAGAACTCTGCTGTGTGTTTCCCTTCAGAGATGGAGTTAAATCCCAGGATCTTTGTCTTACTACAAGCAAGACTTCGTTACAGGTAAGGGCAGTCACTTGTCAGTTAAAAGGAACTACATCATTCTCAAAGCTCACACGTTTCTCATCTTAACTGACAAGCATTGGATGTTAGAGGACCAGTGCTTTGTATCAGTTTCAGAAGAAGAGTTGGACTACATATGGTCCGTATGTGTAGGAAACTCCGTTCTTTTGCTCTGAGCACACTCAGATTTTCTGATGTATTAGAGACTCTAGAAAGCAAGAGCATGCTTCTTGCTCTAAAGCAGAGTGTGATCCATGGATGAGAACTATGCTGTGTGTTTCCATTCAGAAATGGAGTTAAATCCCAGGCTCTGTGTCTTCCTACAAGAAAGACTTCGTTTCAGGTAAGGGCAGTCACTTTTCAGCTCAAACGAACTACCTCGTTCACGAAGCTCACACGTTTCTCATCTTAACAGACAAGCATTGGATGTTAGAGCACCAGTGCTTTGTATCAGTTTAAGAAGCAGAGTTGAACTAGATATGGTCCGTATGTGTAGGAAACACCGTTCTTTTGTTCTCAGCACACACACGTTTCCTGCTGTCTTAGAGACTCTAGAAAGCAAGAGCGTGCTTCTTGTTCTAAAGCAGAGTGTGATCAATGGATGATTACACTGCTGTGTGTTTCACTTCAGAGATGGCGTTAAATCCCAGGCTCTGAGTCTTCCTACAAGCAAGACTTCGATTCAGGTAAGGGCAGTCACTTTTCTGCTCAAACGAACTACATCATTCATGAAGCTCACATGTTTCTCATCTTAACAGACAAGCACTGGATGTTAGAGGACCAGTGCTTTGTATCAGTTTCAGAAGCAGAGTTGAACTAGATAGGGTCCGTATGTGTAGGAAACACCGTTCTTTTGTTCTGGGCACACTCAGATTACCTGCTATATTAGAGACTCTAAAAGCAAGAGCGTGCTTCTCGCTCTAAAGCAGAGTGTGGTCCATGGATGAGAAAAATGCTGTGTGTTTCCCTTCAGAAATGGATTTAAATCCCAGGCTCTGTGTCTTCCTACAAGCAAGACTTCGTTTCAGGTAAGGGCAGTCACTTTTCAGCTCAAACGAACTACATCATTCACGGAGCTCACACGTTTCTCATCTTAACAGACAAGAATTGGATGTTAGAGGACCAGTGCTTTGTATCAGTTTAGTAAGGAGAGTTGGACTAGATATGGTCCGTATGTGTAGGAAACACCGTTCTTTTGTTCTCAACACACTCACGTTTCCTGCTGTCTTAGAGACTTTAGAAAGCAAGAGCGTGCTTCTCGCTCTAAAGCAGATTGTGATCCATGGATGAGAACTATGCTGTGTGTTTCCCTTCAGAAATGGAGTTAAATCCCAGAATCTGTGTCTTCCTACAAGCAAGACTTCGTTTCAGGTAAGGGCAGTCACTTTTCTGCTCAAACGTACTACATCGTTCATGAAGCTCCCACGTTTCCCATCTTAACTGACAAGCATTGGATGTTAGAGGACCAATGCTTTGTCAGTTTCAGAAGCAGAGTTGAACTAGATATGGTCCGTATGTGTAGGAAACACCGTTCTTTTGTTCTCAGCACACACACGTTTCCTGCTGTCTTAGAGACTCTAGAAAGCAAGATTGTGCTTCTTGTTCTAAAGCATAGTGTGATCCATGGATGAGAAAAATGCTGTGTGTTTCCCTTCAGAAATGGAGTTAAACCCCAGTCTCTGTGTCTTCCTACAAGCAATACTACGTTTCAGGTAAGGGCAGTCACTTTTCAGCTCAAACGAACTACATCGTTCACGAAGCTCACACGTTTCTCATCTTAACAGACAAGCACTGGATGTTAGAGGACCAGTGCTTTGTATCAGTTTCAGAAGCAGAGTTGACCTAGATAGGGTCCGTATGTGTAGGAAACACCGTTCTTTTGTTCTGGGCACACTCAGATTACCTGCTATATTAGAGACTCTAAAAGCAAGAGCGTGCTTCTCGCTCTAAAGCAGAGTGTGGTCCATGGATGAGAAAAATGCTGTGTGTTTCCCTTCAGAAATGGATTTAAATCCCAGGCTCTGTGTCTTCCTACAAGCAAGACTTCGTTTCAGGTAAGGGCAGTCACTTTTCAGCTCAAACGAACTACATCATTCACGGAGCTCACACATTTCTCATCTTAACTGACAAGCATTGGATGTTAGAGGACCAGTGATTTGTATCAGTTTCAGAAGGAGAGTTGGACTAGATATGGTCTGTATGTGTAGGAAACACCGTTCTTTTGTTCTCAGCACACTCACGTTTCCTGCTGTGTTAGAGACTCCAGAAAGCACGAGCGTGCTTCTCGCTCTAAAGCAGAGTGTGATCCATGGAAGAGAACTATGCTGTGTGTTTCCCTTCATAAATGGAGTTAAATCTCAATCTCTGTGTCTTCCTACAAGCAAGACTTCGTTTCAGGTAACGGCAGTCACTTTTCAGCTCGAACAAACAACATCGTTCGCTGAGCTCACACATTTCTCTTCTTAACAGACAAGCATTGGATGTTAGAGGACCAGTGCTTTGTATCAGTTTAGGAAGGAGAATTGGACTAGATATGGTCCATATGTGTAGGAAACACCGTTCTTTTGTTCTCAGCACACTCACGTTTCCTGCTGTCTTAGAGACTTTAGAAAGCAAGAGCGTGCTTCTTGTTCTAAAGCAGAGTGTGATCAATGGATGAGAACACTGCTGTGTGTTTCACTTCAGAAATGGAGTTAAATCCCAGGCTCTGAGTCTTCCTACAAGCAAGACTTCGTTTCAGGTAAGGGCAGTTACCTTTCTGCTCAAACGAACTACATCGTTCACGAGGATCACACGTTTCTCATCTTAACTGACAAGCATTGGATGTTAGATTACCAGTGCATTGTATCAGTTTCAGAAGCAGATTTGGACTACATATGGTCCTTATGTATAGGAAACACCGTTCTTTTGTTCTGGGCACACTCGGATTTCCTGCTGTATTAGAGACTCTAGAAAGCAAGAGCGTGCTTCTCGCTCTAAAGCAGAGAGTGATCCATGGATGAGAACTCTGCTGTGTGTTTCCCTTCAGAGATGGAGTTAAATCCCAGGATCTGTGTCTTACTACAAGCAAGACTTCGTTACAGGTAAGGGCAGTCACTTTTCAGTTCAAAGGAACTACATCATTCTCAAAGCTCACACGTTTCTCATCTTAACTGAGAAGCATTGGATCTTAGAGGACCAGTGCTTTGTGTCAGTTTCAGAAACAGAGTTGGACTAGGTATGGTCCGTATGTGTAGGAAACACCGTTCTTTTGTTCTCAGCACACACACGTTTCCTGCTGTCTTAGAGACTCTAGAAAGCAAGATTGTGCTTCTTGTTCTAAAGCATAGTGTGATCCATGGATGAGAAAAATGCTGTGTGTTTCCCTTCAGAAATGGAGTTAAATCCCAGGCTCTGTGTCTTCCTACAAGCAATATTTCGTTTCAGGTAAGGGCAGTCACTTTTCAGCTCAAACGAACTACATCGTTCACGAAGCTCACACGTTTCTCATCTTAACAGACAAGCACTGGATGTTAGAGGACCAGTGCTTTGTATCAGTTTCAGAAGCAGAGTTGAACTAGATATGGTCCGTATGTGTAGGAAACACCGTTCTTTTGTTCTGGGCACACTCAGATTACCTGCTATATTAGAGACTCTAAAAGCAAGAGCGTGCTTCTCCCTCTAAAGCAGAGTGTGATCCATGGATGAGAACTCTGCTGTGTGTTTCCCTTCAGAGATGGAGTTAAATCCCAGGATCTGTGTCTTACTACAAGCAAGACTTCGTTACAGGTAAGGGCAGTCACTTTTCAGTTCAAAGGAACTACATCATTCTCAAAGCTCACACGTTTCTCATCTTAACTGACAAGCATTGGATGTTAGAGGACCAGTGCTTTGTATCAGTTTCACAAGAAGAGTTGGACTACATATGGTCCGTATGTGTAGGAAACTCCGTTCTTTTGTTCTGAGCACACTCAGATTTGCTGATGTATTAGAGACTCTAGAAAGCAAGGGCATGCTTCTTGCTCTAAAGCAGAGTGTGATCCATGGATGAGAACTATGCTGTGTGTTTCCATTCAGAAATGGAGTTAAATCCCAGGCTCTGTGTCTTCCTTCAAGCAAGACTTCGTTTCAGGAAAGGGCAGTCACTTTTCTGCTCAAACGAACTACATCGTTCATGAAGCTCCCACGTTTCCCATCTTAACTGACAAGCATTGGATGTTAGAGGACCAATGCTTTGTCAGTTTCAGAAGCAGAGTTGAACTAGATATGGTCCGTATGTGTAGGAAACACCGTTCTTTTGTTCTCAGCACACACACGTTTCCTGCTGTCTTAGAGACTCTAGAAAGCAAGATTGTGCTTCTTGTTCTAAAGCATAGTGTGATCCATGGATGAGAAAAATGCTGTGTGTTTCCCTTCAGAAATGGAGTTAAACCCCAGGCTCTGTGTCTTCCTACAAGCAATACTACGTTTCAGGTAAGGGCAGTCACTTTTCAGCTCAAACGAACTACATCGTTCACGAAGCTCACACGTTTCTCATCTTAACAGACAAGCACTGGATGTTAGAGGACCAGTGCTTTGTATCAGTTTCAGAAGCAGAGTTGAACTAGATATGGTCCGTATGTGTAGGAAACACCATTCTTTTGTTCTGGACACACTCAGATTACCTGCTATATTAGAGACTCTAAAAGCAAGAGCGTGCTTCTCGCTCTAAAGCAGAGTGTGATCCATGGATGAGAAAAATGCTGTGTGTTTCCCTTCAGAAATGGAGTTAAATCCCAGGCTCTGTGTCTTCCTACAAGCAAGACTTCGTTTCATGTAAGGGCAGTCACTTTTCAGCTCAAACGAACTACATCATTCACGGAGCTCACACGTTTCTCATCTTAACAGACAAGAATTGGATGTTAGAGGACCAGTGCTTTGTATCAGTTTAAGAAGCAGAGTTGGACAAGATATGGTCCGTATGTGTAGGAAACACGGTTCTTTTTTTCTCAGCAAAATCACGTTTCCTGCTGTGTTAGAGACTCCAGAAAGCACGAGCGTGCTTCTCGCTCTAAAGCAGAGTGTGATCCATAGAAGAGAACTATGCTGTGTGTTTCCCTTCATAAATGGAGTTAAATCTCAATCTCTGTGTCTTCCAAAAGCAAGACTTCGTTTCAGGTAACGGCAGTCACTTTTCAGCTCAAACAAACTACATCGTTCACTGAGCTCACACATTTCTCTTCTTAACAGACAAGCATTGGATGTTAGAGCACCAGTGCTTTGTATCAGTTTAGGAAGGAGAATTGGACTAGATATGGTCCGTATGTGTAGGAAACACCGTTCTTTTGTTCTCAGCACACTCACGTTTCCTGCTGTCTTAGAGACTTTAGAAAGCAAGAGCGTGCTTCTTGTTCTAAAGCAGAGTGTGATCAATGGATGAGAACACTGCTGTGTGTTTCACTTCAGAAATGGAGTTAAATCCCAGGCTCTGAGTCTTCCTACAAGCAAGACTTCGTTTCAGGTAAGGGCAGTTACTTTTTTGCTCAAACGAACTACATCGTTCACGAGGATCACACGTTTCTCATCTTAACCGACAAGCATTGGATGTTAGATTACCAGTGCATTGTATCAGTTTCAGAAGCAGATTTGGACTACATATGGTCCTTATGTATAGGAAACACCGTTCTTTTGTTCTGGGCACACTCAGATTTCCTGCTGTATTAGAGACTCTAGAAAGCAAGAGCGTGCTTCTCGCTCTAAAGCAGAGAGTGATCCATGGATGAGAACTCTGCTGTGTGTTTCCCTTCAGAGATGGAGTTAAATCCCAGGATCTGTGTCTTACTACAAGCAAGACTTCGTTACAGGTAAGGGCAGTCACTTTTCAGTTCAAAGGAACTACATCATTCTCAAAGCTCACACGTTTCTCATCTTAACTGAGAAGCATTGGATCTTAGAGGACCAGTGCTTTGTGTCAGTTTCAGAAACAAATTTGGACTAGGTATGGTCCGTATGTGTAGGAAACTCCGTTCTTTTCTTCTCAGCGCACTCACGTTTCCTGCTGTCTTTAGACTTTAGAAAGCAAGAGCGTGCTTCTCGCTCTAAAGCAGATTGTGATCCATGGATGAGAACTATGCTGTGTGTTTTCCTTCAGAAATGTAGTTAAATCCCAGAATATGTGTCTTCCTACAAGCAAGACTTCGTTTAAGGTAAGGGCAGTCACTTTTCTGCTCAAAGGAACTACATCGTTCATGAAGCTCCCACGTTTCCCATCTTAACTGACAAGCATTGTATGTTAGAGGACCAGTGCTTTGTCAGTTTCAGAAGCAGAGTTGAACTAGATATGGTCCGTATGTGTAGGAAACACCGTTCTTTTGTTCTCAGCACACACATGTTTCCTGCTGTCTTAGAGACTCTAGAAAGGAAGATTGAGCTTCTTGTTCTAAAGCATAGTGTGATCCATGGATGAGAAAAATGCTGTGTGTTTCCCTTCAGAAATGGAGTTAAATCCCAGGCTCTGTGTCTTCCTAAAAGCAATACTTCGTTTCAGGTAAGGGCAGTCACTTTTCAGCTCAAACGAACTACATCGTTCACGAAGCTCACACGTTTCTCATCTTAACAGACAAGCACTGGATGTTAGAGGACCAGTGCTTTGTATCAGTTTCAGAAGAAGAGTTGGACTACATATGGTCCGTATGTGTAGGAAACTCCGTTCTTTTGCTCTGAGCACACTCAGATTTGCTGATGTATTAGAGACTCTAGAAAGCAAGAGCATGCTTCTTGCTCTAAAGCAGAGTGTGATCCATGGATGAGAACTATGCTGTGTGTTTCCATTCAGAAATGGAGTTAAATCCCAGGCTCTGTGTCTTCCTACAAGAAAGACTTCGTTTCAGGTAAGGGCAGTCACTTTTCAGCTCAAACGAACTACCTCGTTCACGAAGCTCACACGTTTCTCATCTTAACAGACAAGCATTGGATGTTAGAGGACCAGTGCTTTGTATCAGTTTCAGAAGCAGAGTTGAACTAGATATGGTCCGTATGTGTAGGAAACACCGTTCTTTTGTTCTCAGCACACACACGTTTCCTGCTGTCTTAGAGACTCTAGAAAGCAAGAGCGTGCTTCTTGTTCTAAAGCAGAGTGTGATCAATGGATGATTACACTGCTGTGTGTTTCACGTTAGAGATGGAGTAAAATCCCAGGGTCTGAGTCTTCCTACAAGCAAGACTTCGATTCAGGTAAGGGCAGTCACTTTTCTGCTCAAACGAACTACATCATTCATGAAGCTCACATGTTTCTCATCTTAACAGACAAGCACTGGATGTTAGAGGACCAGTGCTTTGTATCAGTTTCAGAAGCAGAGTTGAACTAGATAGGGTCCGTATGTGTAGGAAACACCGTTCTTTTGTTCTGGGCACACTCAGATTACCTGCTATATTAGAGACTCTAAAAGCAAGAGCGTGCTTCTCGCTCTAAAGCAGAGTGTGGTCCATGGATGAGAAAAATGCTGTGTGTTTCCCTTCAGAAATGGATTTAAATCCCAGGCTCTGTGTCTTCCTACAAGCAAGACTTCGTTTCAGGTAAGGGCACTCACTTTTCAGCTCAAACGAACTACATCATTCACGGAGCTCACACGTTTCTCATCTTAACAGACAAGCATTGGATGTTAGAGGACCAGTGATTTGTATCAGTTTCAGAAGGAGAGTTGGACTAGATATGGTCTGTATGTGTAGGAAACACCGTTCTTTTGTTCTCAGCACACTCACGTTTCCTGCTGTGTTAGAGACTCCAGAAAGCACGAGCGTGCTTCTCGCTCTAAAGCAGAGTGTGATCCATGGAAGAGAACTATGCTGTGTGTTTCCCTTCATAAATGGAGTTAAATCTCAATCTCTGTGTCTTCCTACAAGCAAGACTTCGTTTCAGGTAACGGCAGTCACTTTTCAGCTCAAACAAACAACATCGTTCGCTGAGCTCACACATTTCTCTTCTTAACAGACAAGCATTGGATGTTAGAGGACCAGTGCTTTGTATCAGTTTAGGAAGGAGAATTGGACTAGATATGGTCCGTATGTGTAGGAAACACCGTTCTTTTGTACTCAGCACACTCACGTTTCCTGCTGTCTTAGAGACTTTAGAAAGCAAGAGCGTGCTTCTTGTTCTAAAGCAGAGTGTGATCAATGGATGAGAACACTGCTGTGTGTTTCACTTCAGAAATGGAGTTAAATCCCAGGCTCTGAGTCTTCCTACAAGCAAGACTTCGTTTCAGGTAAGGGCAGTTACCTTTCTGCTCAAACGAACTACATCGTTCACGAGAATCACACGTTTCTCATCTTAACTGACAAGCATTGGATGTTAGATTACCAGTGCATTGTATCAGTTTCAGAAGCAGATTTGGACTACATATGGTCCTTATGTATAGGAAACACCGTTCTTTTGTTCTGGGCACACTCAGATTTCCTGCTGTATTAGAGACTCTAGAAAGCAAGAGCGTGCTTCTCGCTCTAAAGCAGAGAGTGATCCATGGATGAGAACTCTGCTGTGTGTTTCCCTTCAGAGATGGAGTTAAATCCCAGGATCTGTGTCTTACTACAAGCAAGACTTCGTTACAGGTAAGGGCAGTCACTTTTCAGTTCAAAGGAACTACATCATTCTCAAAGCTCACACGTTTCTCATCTTAACTGAGAAGCATTGGATCTTAGAGGACCAGTGCTTTGTGTCAGTTTCAGAAACAAGGTTAGACTAGGTATGGTCCGTATGTGTAGGAAACTCCGTTCTTTTCTTCTCAGCGCACTCACGTTTCCTGCTGTCTTTAGACTTTAGAAAGCAAGAGCGTGCTTCTCGCTCTAAAGCAGATTGTGGTCCATGGATGAGAACTATGCTGTGTGTTTTCCTTCAGAAATGTAGTTAAATCCCAGAATCTGTGTCTTCCTACAAGCAAGACTTCGTTTAAGGTAAGGGCAGTCACTTTTCTGCTCAAAGGAACTACATCGTTCATGAAGCTCCCACGTTTCCCATCTTAACTGACAAGCATTGGATGTTAGAGGACCAGTGCTTTGTCAGTTTCAGAAGCAGAGTTGAACTAGATATGGTCCGTATGTGTAGGAAACACCGTTCTTTTGTTCTCAGCACACACACGTTTCCTGCTGTCTTAGAGACTCTAGAAAGCAAGATTGTGCTTCTTGTTCTAAAGCATAGTGTGATCCATGGATGAGAAAAATGCTGTGTGTTTCCCTTCAGAAATGAAGTTAAATCCCAGGCTCTGTGTCTTCCTACAAGCAATACTTCGTTTCAGGTAAGGGCAGTCACTTTTCAGCTCAAACGAACTACATCGTTCACGAAGCTCACACGTTTCTCATCTTAACAGACAAGCACTGGATGTTAGAGGACCAGTGCTTTGTATCAGTTTCAGAAGCAGAGTTGAACTAGATATGTTCCGTATGTGTAGGAAACACCGTTCTTTTGTTCTGGGCACACTCAGATTACCTGCTATATTAGAGACTCTAAAAGCAAGAGCGTGCTTCTCGCTCTAAAGCAGAGTGTGATCCATGGATGAGAACTCTGCTGTGTGTTTCCCTTCAGAGATGGAGTTAAATCCCAGGATCTGTGTCTTACTACAAGCAAGACTTCGTTACAGGTAAGGGCAGTCACTTGTCAGTTCAAAGGAACTACATCATTCTCAAAGCTCACACGTTTCTCATCTTAACTGACAAGCATTGTATGTTAGAGGACCAGTGCTTTGTCAGTTTCAGAAGCAGAGTTGAACTAGATATGGTCCGTATGTGTAGGAAACACCGTTCTTTTGTTCTCAGCACACACATGTTTCCTGCTGTCTTAGAGACTCTAGAAAGGAAGATTGAGCTTCTTGTTCTAAAGCATAGTGTGATCCATGGATGAGAAAAATGCTGTGTGTTTCCCTTCAGAAATGGAGTTAAATCCCAGGCTCTGTGTCTTCCTAAAAGCAATACTTCGTTTCAGGTAAGGGCAGTCACTTTTCAGCTCAAACGAACTACATCGTTCACGAAGCTCACACGTTTCTCATCTTAACAGACAAGCACTGGATGTTAGAGGACCAGTGCTTTGTATCAGTTTCAGAAGAAGAGTTGGACTACATATGGTCCGTATGTGTAGGAAACTCCGTTCTTTTGCTCTGAGCACACTCAGATTTGCTGATGTATTAGAGACTCTAGAAAGCAAGAGCATGCTTCTTGCTCTAAAGCAGAGTGTGATCCATGGATGAGAACTATGCTGTGTGTTTCCATTCAGAAATGGAGTTAAATCCCAGGCTCTGTGTCTTCCTACAAGAAAGACTTCGTTTCAGGTAAGGGCAGTCACTTTTCAGCTCAAACGAACTACCTCGTTCACGAAGCTCACACGTTTCTCATCTTAACAGACAAGCATTGGATGTTAGAGGACCAGTGCTTTGTATCAGTTTCAGAAGCAGAGTTGAACTAGATATGGTCCGTATGTGTAGGAAACACCGTTCTTTTGTTCTCAGCACACACACGTTTCCTGCTGTCTTAGAGACTCTAGAAAGCAAGAGCGTGCTTCTTGTTCTAAAGCAGAGTGTGATCAATGGATGATTACACTGCTGTGTGTTTCACGTTAGAGATGGAGTAAAATCCCAGGGTCTGAGTCTTCCTACAAGCAAGACTTCGATTCAGGTAAGGGCAGTCACTTTTCTGCTCAAACGAACTACATCATTCATGAAGCTCACATGTTTCTCATCTTAACAGACAAGCACTGGATGTTAGAGGACCAGTGCTTTGTATCAGTTTCAGAAGCAGAGTTGAACTAGATAGGGTCCGTATGTGTAGGAAACACCGTTCTTTTGTTCTGGGCACACTCAGATTACCTGCTATATTAGAGACTCTAAAAGCAAGAGCGTGCTTCTCGCTCTAAAGCAGAGTGTGGTCCATGGATGAGAAAAATGCTGTGTGTTTCCCTTCAGAAATGGATTTAAATCCCAGGCTCTGTGTCTTCCTACAAGCAAGACTTCGTTTCAGGTAAGGGCACTCACTTTTCAGCTCAAACGAACTACATCATTCACGGAGCTCACACGTTTCTCATCTTAACAGACAAGCATTGGATGTTAGAGGACCAGTGATTTGTATCAGTTTCAGAAGGAGAGTTGGACTAGATATGGTCTGTATGTGTAGGAAACACCGTTCTTTTGTTCTCAGCACACTCACGTTTCCTGCTGTGTTAGAGACTCCAGAAAGCACGAGCGTGCTTCTCGCTCTAAAGCAGAGTGTGATCCATGGAAGAGAACTATGCTGTGTGTTTCCCTTCATAAATGGAGTTAAATCTCAATCTCTGTGTCTTCCTACAAGCAAGACTTCGTTTCAGGTAACGGCAGTCACTTTTCAGCTCAAACAAACAACATCGTTCGCTGAGCTCACACATTTCTCTTCTTAACAGACAAGCATTGGATGTTAGAGGACCAGTGCTTTGTATCAGTTTAGGAAGGAGAATTGGACTAGATATGGTCCGTATGTGTAGGAAACACCGTTCTTTTGTACTCAGCACACTCACGTTTCCTGCTGTCTTAGAGACTTTAGAAAGCAAGAGCGTGCTTCTTGTTCTAAAGCAGAGTGTGATCAATGGATGAGAACACTGCTGTGTGTTTCACTTCAGAAATGGAGTTAAATCCCAGGCTCTGAGTCTTCCTACAAGCAAGACTTCGTTTCAGGTAAGGGCAGTTACCTTTCTGCTCAAACGAACTACATCGTTCACGAGAATCACACGTTTCTCATCTTAACTGACAAGCATTGGATGTTAGATTACCAGTGCATTGTATCAGTTTCAGAAGCAGATTTGGACTACATATGGTCCTTATGTATAGGAAACACCGTTCTTTTGTTCTGGGCACACTCAGATTTCCTGCTGTATTAGAGACTCTAGAAAGCAAGAGCGTGCTTCTCGCTCTAAAGCAGAGAGTGATCCATGGATGAGAACTCTGCTGTGTGTTTCCCTTCAGAGATGGAGTTAAATCCCAGGATCTGTGTCTTACTACAAGCAAGACTTCGTTACAGGTAAGGGCAGTCACTTTTCAGTTCAAAGGAACTACATCATTCTCAAAGCTCACACGTTTCTCATCTTAACTGAGAAGCATTGGATCTTAGAGGACCAGTGCTTTGTGTCAGTTTCAGAAACAAGGTTAGACTAGGTATGGTCCGTATGTGTAGGAAACTCCGTTCTTTTCTTCTCAGCGCACTCACGTTTCCTGCTGTCTTTAGACTTTAGAAAGCAAGAGCGTGCTTCTCGCTCTAAAGCAGATTGTGGTCCATGGATGAGAACTATGCTGTGTGTTTTCCTTCAGAAATGTAGTTAAATCCCAGAATCTGTGTCTTCCTACAAGCAAGACTTCGTTTAAGGTAAGGGCAGTCACTTTTCTGCTCAAAGGAACTACATCGTTCATGAAGCTCCCACGTTTCCCATCTTAACTGACAAGCATTGGATGTTAGAGGACCAGTGCTTTGTCAGTTTCAGAAGCAGAGTTGAACTAGATATGGTCCGTATGTGTAGGAAACACCGTTCTTTTGTTCTCAGCACACACACGTTTCCTGCTGTCTTAGAGACTCTAGAAAGCAAGATTGTGCTTCTTGTTCTAAAGCATAGTGTGATCCATGGATGAGAAAAATGCTGTGTGTTTCCCTTCAGAAATGAAGTTAAATCCCAGGCTCTGTGTCTTCCTACAAGCAATACTTCGTTTCAGGTAAGGGCAGTCACTTTTCAGCTCAAACGAACTACATCGTTCACGAAGCTCACACGTTTCTCATCTTAACAGACAAGCACTGGATGTTAGAGGACCAGTGCTTTGTATCAGTTTCAGAAGCAGAGTTGAACTAGATATGTTCCGTATGTGTAGGAAACACCGTTCTTTTGTTCTGGGCACACTCAGATTACCTGCTATATTAGAGACTCTAAAAGCAAGAGCGTGCTTCTCGCTCTAAAGCAGAGTGTGATCCATGGATGAGAACTCTGCTGTGTGTTTCCCTTCAGAGATGGAGTTAAATCCCAGGATCTGTGTCTTACTACAAGCAAGACTTCGTTACAGGTAAGGGCAGTCACTTGTCAGTTCAAAGGAACTACATCATTCTCAAAGCTCACACGTTTCTCATCTTAACTGACAAGCATTGGATGTTAGAGGACCAGTGCTTTGTATCAGTTTCAGAAGAAGAGTTGGACTACATATGGTCCGTATGTGTAGGAAACTCCGTTCTTTTGCTCTGAGCACACTCAGATTTCCTGATGTATTAGAGACTCTAGAAATCAAGAGCATGCTTCTTGCTCTAAAGCAGAGTGTGATCCATGGATGAGAACTATGCTGTGTGTTTCCATTCAGAAATGGAGTTAAATCCCAGGCTCTGTGTCTTCCTACAAGCAATACTTCGTTTCAGGTAAGGGCAGTCACTTTTCAGCTCAAACGAAGTACCTCTTTCACGAAGCTCACACGTTTCTCATCTTAACTGACAAGCATTGGATGTTAGATTACCAGTGCATTGTATCAGTTTCAGAAGCAGATTTGGACTACATATGGTCCTTATGTATAGGAAACACCGTTCTTTTGTTCTGGGCACACTCAGATTTCCTGCTGTATTAGAGACTCTAGAAAGCAAGAGCGTGCTTCTCGCTCTAAAGCAGAGAGTGATCCATGGATGAGAACTCTGCTGTGTGTTTCCCTTCAGAGATGGAGTTAAATCCCAGGATCTGTGTCTTACTACAAGCAAGACTTCGTTACAGGTAAGGGCAGTCACTTTTCAGTTCAAAGAACTACATCATTCTCAAAGCTCACACGTTTCTCATCTTAACTGAGAAGCATTGGATCTTAGAGGACCAGTGCTTTGTGTCAGTTTCAGAAACAAAGTTAGACTAGGTATGGTCCGTATGTGTAGGAAACTCCGTTCTTTTCTTCTCAGCGCACTCACGTTTCCTGCTGTCTTTAGACTTTAGAAAGCAAGAGCGTGCTTCTCGCTCTAAAGCAGATTGTGGTCCATGGATGAGAACTATGCTGTGTGTTTTCCTTCAGAAATGTAGTTAAATCCCAGAATCTGTGTCTTCCTACAAGCAAGACTTCGTTTAAGGTAAGGGCAGTCACTTTTCTGCTCAAAGGAACTACATCGTTCATGAAGCTCCCACGTTTCCCATCTTAACTGACAAGCATTGGATGTTAGAGGACCAGTGCTTTGTCAGTTTCAGAAGCAGAGTTGAACTAGATATGGTCCGTATGTGTAGGAAACACCGTTCTTTTGTTCTCAGCACACACACGTTTCCTGCTGTCTTAGAGACTCTAGAAAGCAAGATTGTGCTTCTTGTTCTAAAGCATAGTGTGATCCATGGATGAGAAAAATGCTGTGTGTTTCCCTTCAGAAATGAAGTTAAATCCCAGGCTCTGTGTCTTCCTACAAGCAATACTTCGTTTCAGGTAAGGGCAGTCACTTTTCAGCTCAAACGAACTACATCGTTCACGAAGCTCACACGTTTCTCATCTTAACAGACAAGCACTGGATGTTAGAGGACCAGTGCTTTGTATCAGTTTCAGAAGCAGAGTTGAACTAGATATGTTCCGTATGTGTAGGAAACACCGTTCTTTTGTTCTGGGCACACTCAGATTACCTGCTATATTAGAGACTCTAAAAGCAAGAGCGTGCTTCTCGCTCTAAAGCAGAGTGTGATCCATGGATGAGAACTCTGCTGTGTGTTTCCCTTCAGAGATGGAGTTAAATCCCAGGATCTGTGTCTTACTACAAGCAAGACTTCGTTACAGGTAAGGGCAGTCACTTGTCAGTTCAAAGGAACTACATCATTCTCAAAGCTCACACGTTTCTCATCTTAACTGACAAGCATTGGATGTTAGAGGACCAGTGCTTTGTATCAGTTTCAGAAGAAGAGTTGGACTACATATGGTCCGTATGTGTAGGAAACTCCGTTCTTTTGCTCTGAGCACACTCAGATTTGCTGATGTATTAGAGACTCTAGAAAGCAAGAGCATGCTTCTTGCTCTAAAGCAGAGTGTGATCCATGGATGAGAACTATGCTGTGTGTTTCCATTCAGAAATGGAGTTAAATCCCAGGCTCTGTGTCTTCCTACAAGCAATACTTCGTTTCAGGTAAGGGCAGTCACTTTTCAGCTCAAACGAACTACCTCGTTCACGAAGCTCACACGTTTCTCATCTTAACTGACAAGCATTGGATGTTAGATTACCAGTGCATTGTATCAGTTTCATAAGCAGATTTGGACTACATATGGTCCTTATGTATAGGAAACACCGTTCTTTTGTTCTGGGCACACTCAGATTTCCTGCTGTATTAGAGACTCTAGAAAGCAAGAGCGTGCTTCTCGCTCTAAAGCAGAGAGTGATCCATGGATGAGAACTCTGCTGTGTGTTTCCCTTCAGAGATGGAGTTAAATCCCAGGATCTGTGTCTTACTACAAGCAAGACTTCGTTACAGGTAAGGGCAGTCACTTTTCAGTTCAAAGGAACTACATCATTCTCAAAGCTCACACGTTTCTCATCTTAACTGAGAAGCATTGGATCTTAGAGGACCAGTGCTTTGTGTCAGTTTCAGAAACAAAGTTAGACTAGGTATGGTCCGTATGTGTAGGAAACTCCGTTCTTTTCTTCTCAGCGCACTCACGTTTCCTGCTGTCTTTAGACTTTAGAAAGCAAGAGCGTGCTTCTCGCTCTAAAGCAGATTGTGTTCCATGGATGAGAACTATGCTGTGTGTTTTCCTTCAGAAATGTAGTTAAATCCCAGAATCTGTGTCTTCCTACAAGCAAGACTTCGTTTAAGGTAAGGGCAGTCACTTTTCTGCTCAAAGGAACTACATCGTTCATGAAGCTCCCACGTTTCCCATCTTAACTGACAAGCATTGGATGTTAGAGGACCAGTGCTTTGTCAGTTTCAGAAGCAGAGTTGAACTAGATATGGTCCGTATGTGTAGGAAACACCGTTCTTTTGTTCTCAGCACACACACGTTTCCTGCTGTCTTAGAGACTCTAGAAAGCAAGATTGTGCTTCTTGTTCTAAAGCATAGTGTGATCCATGGATGAGAAAAATGCTGTGTGTTTCCCTTCAGAAATGAAGTTAAATCCCAGGCTCTGTGTCTTCCTACAAGCAATACTTCGTTTCAGGTAAGGGCAGTCACTTTTCAGCTCAAACGAACTACATCGTTCACGAAGCTCACACGTTTCTCATCTTAACAGACAAGCACTGGATGTTAGAGGACCAGTGCTTTGTATCAGTTTCAGAAGCAGAGTTGAACTAGATATGTTCCGTATGTGTAGGAAACACCGTTCTTTTGTTCTGGGCACACTCAGATTACCTGCTATATTAGAGACTCTAAAAGCAAGAGCGTGCTTCTCGCTCTAAAGCAGAGTGTGATCCATGGATGAGAACTCAGCTGTGTGTTTCCCTTCAGAGATGGAGTTAAATCCCAGGATCTGTGTCTTACTACAAGCAAGACTTCGTTACAGGTAAGGGCAGTCACTTGTCAGTTCAAAGGAACTACATCATTCTCAAAGCTCACACGTTTCTCATCTTAACTGACAAGCATTGGATGTTAGAGGACCAGTGCTTTGTATCAGTTTCAGAAGAAGAGCGGACTACATATGGTCCGTATGTGTAGGAAACTCCGTTCTTTTGCTCTGAGCACACTCAGATTTGCTGATGTATTAGAGACTCTAGAAAGCAAGAGCATGCTTCTTGCTCTAAAGCAGAGTGTGATCCATGGATGAGAACTATGCTGTGTGTTTCCATTCAGAAATGGAGTTAAATCCCAGGCTCTGTGTCTTCCTACAAGAAAGACTTCGTTTCAGGTAAGGGCAGTCACTTTTCAGCTCAAACGAACTACCTCGTTCACGAAGCTCACACGTTTCTCATCTTAACAGACAAGCATTGGATGTTAGAGGACCAGTGCTTTGTATCAGTTTCAGAAGCAGAGTTGAACTAGATATGGTCCGTATGTGTAGGAAACACCGTTCTTTTGTTCTCAGCACACACACGTTTCCTGCTGTCTTAGAGACTCTAGAAAGCAAGAGCGTGCTTCTTGTTCTAAAGCAGAGTGTGATCAATGGATGATTACACTGCTGTGTGTTTCACTTCAGAGATGGAGTAAAATCCCAGTGTCTGAGTCTTCCTACAAGCAAGACTTCGATTCAGGTAAGGGCAGTCACTTTTCTGCTCAAACGAACGACATCATTCATGAAGCTCACATGTTTCTCATCTTAACAGACAAGCACTGGATGTTAGAGGACCAGTGCTTTGTATCAGTTTCAGAAGCAGAGTTGAACTAGATAGGGTCCGTATGTGTAGGAAACACCGTTCTTTTGTTCTGGGCACACTCAGATTACCTGCTATATTAGAGACTCTAAAAGCAAGAGCGTGCTTCTCGCTCTAAAGCAGAGTGTGGTCCATGGATGAGAAAAATGCTGTGTGTTTCCCTTCAGAAATGGATTTAAATCCCAGGCTCTGTGTCTTCCTACAAGCAAGACTTCGTTTCAGGTAAGGGCAGTCACTTTTCAGCTCAAACGAACTACATCATTCACGGAGCTCACACGTTTCTCATCTTAACAGACAAGCATTGGATGTTAGAGGACCAGTGATTTGTATCAGTTTAAGAAGCAGAGTTGGACTAGATATGGTCTGTATGTGTAGGAAACACCGTTCTTTTGTTCTCAGCACACTCACGTTTCCTGCTGTGTTAGAGACTCCAGAAAGCACGAGCGTGCTTCTCGCTCTAAAGCAGAGTGTGATCCATGGAAGAGAACTATGCTGTGTGTTTCCCTTCATAAATGGAGTTAAATCTCAATCTCTGTGTCTTCCTACAAGCAAGACTTCGTTTCAGGTAACGGCAGTCACTTTTCAGCTCAAACAAACAACATCGTTCGCTGAGCTCACACATTTCTCTTCTTAACAGACAAGCATTGGATGTTAGAGGACCAGTACTTTGTATCAGTTTAGGAAGGAGAATTGAACGAGATATGGTCTGTATGTGTAGGAAACACCGTTCTTTTGTTCTCAGCACACTCACGTTTCCTGCTGTCTTAGAGACTTTAGAAAGCAAGAGCGTACTTCTTGTTCTAAAGCAGAGTGTGATCAATGGATGAGAACACTGCTGTGTGTTTCACTTCAGAAATGGAGTTAAATCCCAGGCTCTGAGTCTTCCTACAAGCAAGACTTCGTTTCAGGTAAGGGCAGTTACCTTTCTGCTCAAACGAACTACATCGTTCACGAGGATCACACGTTTCTCATCTTAACTGACAAGCATTGGATGTTAGATTACCAGTGCATTGTATCAGTTTCAGAAGCAGATTTGGACTACATATGGTCCTTATGTATAGGAAACACCGTTCTTTTGTTCTGGGCACACTCAGATTTCCTGCTGTATTAGAGACTCTAGAAAGCAAGAGCGTGCTTCTCGCTCTAAAGCAGAGAGTGATCCATGGATGAGAACTCTGCTGTGTGTTTCCCTTCAGAGATGGAGTTAAATCCCAGGATCTGTGTCTTACTACAAGCAAGACTTCGTTACAGGTAAGGGCAGTCACTTTTCAGTTCAAAGGAACTACATCATTCTCAAAGCTCACACGTTTCTCATCTTAACTGAGAAGCATTGGATCTTAGAGGACCAGTGCTTTGTGTCAGTTTCAGAAACAAAGTTGGACTAGGTATGGTCCGTATGTGTAGGAAACTCCGTTCTTTTCTTCTCAGCGCACTCACGTTTCCTGCTGTCTTTAGACTTTAGAAAGCAAGAGCGTGCTTCTCGCTCTAAAGCAGATTGTGATCCATGGATGAGAACTATGCTGTGTGTTTTCCTTCAGAAATGTAGTTAAATCCCAGAATCTGTGTCTTCCTACAAGCAAGACTTCGTTTAAGGTAAGTGCAGTCACTTTTCTGCTCAAAGGAACTACATCGTTCATGAAGCTCCCACGTTTCCCATCTTAACTGACAAGCATTGGATGTTAGAGGACCAGTGCTTTGTCAGTTTCAGAAGCAGAGTTGAACTAGATATGGTCCGTATGTGTAGGAAACACCGTTCTTTTGTTCTCAGCACACACACGTTTCCTGCTGTCTTAGAGACTCTAGAAAGCAAGATTGTGCTTCTTGTTCTAAAGCATAGTGTGATCCATGGATGAGAAAAATGCTGTGTGTTTCCCTTCAGAAATGAAGTTAAATCCCAGGCTCTGTGTCTTCCTACAAGCAATACTTCGTTTCAGGTAAGGGCAGTCACTTTTCAGCTCAAACGAACTACATCGTTCACGAAGCTCACACGTTTCTCATCTTAACAGACAAGCACTGGATGTTAGAGGACCAGTGCTTTGTATCAGTTTCAGAAGCAGAGTTGAACTAGATATGTTCCGTATGTGTAGGAAACACCGTTCTTTTGTTCTGGGCACACTCAGATTACCTGCTATATTAGAGACTCTAAAAGCAAGAGCGTGCTTCTCGCTCTAAAGCAGAGTGTGATCCATGGATGAGAACTCTGCTGTGTGTTTCCCTTCAGAGATGGAGTTAAATCCCAGGATCTGTGTCTTACTACAAGCAAGACTTCGTTACAGGTAAGGGCAGTCACTTGTCAGTTAAAAGGAACTACATCATTCTCAAAGCTCACACGTTTCTCATCTTAACTGACAAGCATTGGATGTTAGAGGACCAGTGCTTTGTATCAGTTTCAGAAGAAGAGTTGGACTACATATGGTCCGTATGTGTAGGAAACTCCGTTCTTTTGCTCTGAGCACACTCAGATTTGCTGATGTATTAGAGACTCTAGAAAGCAAGAGCATGCTTCTTGCTCTAAAGCAGAGTGTGATCCATGGATGAGAACTATGCTGTGTGTTTCCATTCAGAAATGGAGTTAAATCCCAGGCTCTGTGTCTTCCTACAAGAAAGACTTCGTTTCAGGTAAGGGCAGTCACTTTTCAGCTCAAACGAACTACCTCGTTCACGAAGCTCACACGTTTCTCATCTTAACAGACAAGCATTGGATGTAAGAGGACCAGTGCTTTGTATCAGTTTAAGAAGCAGAGTTGGACTAGATATGGTCCGTATGTGTAGGAAACACCGTTCTTTTGTTCTCAGCAAAATCACGTTTCCTGCTGTCTTAGAGACTCTAGAGAGCAAGAGCGTGCTTCTTGTTCTAAAGCAGAGTGTGATCAATGGATGATTACACTGCTGTGTGTTTCACTACAGAAATGGAGTTAAATCCAAGGCTCTGAGTCTTCCTACAAGCAAGAATTCGTTTAAGGTAAGGGCTGTCACTTTTCTGCTCAAACGAACTACATCGTTCATGAAGCTCACACGTTTCCCATCTTAACTGACAAGCATTGGATGTTAGAAGACCAGTGATTTTTATCAGTTTCAGAAGAAGAGTTGGACTAGATATGGCCTGTATGTGTAGGAAACACCGTTCTTTTGTTCTCAGCACACTCACGTTTCCTGCTGTGTTAGAGACTCCAGAAAGCAAGAGCGTGCTTCTCGCTCTAAAGCAGAGTGTGATCCATGGATGAGAAGTATGCTGTGTGTTTCCCTTCATAAATGGAGTTAAATCTCAATCTCTGTGTCTTCCTACAAGCAAGACTTCGTTTCAGGTAACGGCAGTCACTTTTCAGCTCAAACGAACAACATCGTTCACTGAGCTCACACATTTCTCTTCTTAACAGACAAGCATTGGATGTTAGAGGACCAGTACTTTGTATCAGTTTAGGAAGGAGAATTGAACGAGATATGGTCTGTATGTGTAGGAAACACCGTTCTTTTGTTCTCAGCACACTCACGTTTCCTGCTGTCTTAGAGACTTTAGAAAGCAAGAGCGTACTTCTTGTTCTAAAGCAGAGTGTGATCAATGGATGAGAACACTGCTGTGTGTTTCCCTTCAGAAATGGAGTTAAATCCCAGGCTCTGAGTCTTCCTACAAGCAAGACTTCGTTTCAGGTAAGGGCAGTTACTTTTCTGCTCAAAAGAACTACATCGTTCACGAGGATCACACGTTTCTCATCTTAACTGACAAGCATTGGATGTTAGATTACCAGTGCATTGTATCAGTTTCAGAAGCAGATTTGGACTACATATGGTCCTTATGTATAGGAAACACCGTTCTTTTGTTCTGGGCACACTCAGATTTCCTGCTGTATTAGAGACTCTAAAAGCAAGAGCGTGCTTCTCGCTCTAAAGCTGAGAGTGATCCATGGATGAGAACTCTGCTGTGTGTTTCCCTTCAGAGATGGAGTTAAATCCCAGGATCTGTGTCTTACTACAAGCAAGACTTCGTTACAGGTAAGGGCAGTCACTTTTCAGTTCAAAGGAACTACATCATTCTCAAAGCTCACACGTTTCTCATCTTAACTGAGAAGCATTGGATCTTAGAGGACCAGTGCTTTGTGTCAGTTTCAGAAACAAAGTTGGACTAGGTATGGTCCGTATGTGTAGGAAACTCCGTTCTTTTCTTCTCAGCGCACTCACGTTTCCTGCTGTCTTTAGACTTTAGAAAGCAAGAGCGTGCTTCTCGCTCTAAAGCAGATTGTGATCCATGGATGAGAACTATGCTGTGTGTTTTCCTTCAGAAATGTAGTTAAATCCCAGACTCTGTGTCTTCCTACAAGCAAGACTTCGTTTAAGGTAAGGGCAGTCACTTTTCTGCTCAAAGGAACTACATCGTTCATGAAGCTCCCACGTTTCCCATCTTAACTGACAAGCATTGGATGTTAGAGGACCAGTGCTTTGTCAGTTTCAGAAGCAGAGTTGAACTAGATATGGTCCGTATGTGTAGGAAACACCGTTCTTTTTTTCTCAGCACACACACGTTTCCTGCTGTCTTAGAAACTCTAGAAAGCAAGATTGTGCTTCTTGTTCTAAAGCATAGTGTGATCCATGGATGAGAAAAATGCTGTGTGTTTCCCTTCAGAAATGGAGTTAAATCCCAGGCTCTGTGTCTTCCTACAAGCAATACTTCGTTTCAGGTAAGGGCAGTCACTTTTCAGCTCAAACGAACTACATCGTTCACGAAGCTCACACGTTTCTCATCTTAACAGACAAGCACTGGATGTTAGAGGACCAGTGCTTTGTATCAGTTTCAGAAGCAGAGTTGAACTAGATATGGTCCGTATGTGTAGGAAACACCGTTCTTTTGTTCTGGGCACACTCAGATTACCTGCTATATTAGAGACTCTAAAAGCAAGATCGTGCTTCTCGCTCTAAAGCAGAGTGTGATCCATGGATGAGAACTCTGCTGTGTGTTTCCCTTCAGAGATGGAGTTAAATCCCAGGATCTGTGTCTTACTACAAGCAAGACTTCGTTACAGGTAAGGGCAGTCACTTGTCAGTTCAAAGGAACTACATCATTCTCAAAGCTCACACGTTTCTCATCTTAACTGAGAAGCATTGGATCTTAGAGGACCAGTGCTTTGTGTCAGTTTCAGAAACAAAGTTGGACTAGGTATGGTCCGTATGTGTAGGAAACTCCGTTCTTTTCTTCTCAGCGCACTCACGTTTCCTGCTGTCTTTAGACTTTAGAAAGCAAGAGCGTGCTTCTCGCTCTAAAGCAGATTGTGATCCATGGATGAGAACTATGCTGTGTGTTTTCCTTCAGAAATGTAGTTAAATCCCAGACTCTGTGTCTTCCTACAAGCAAGACTTCGTTTAAGGTAAGGGCAGTCACTTTTCTGCTCAAAGGAACTACATCGTTCATGAAGCTCCCACGTTTCCCATCTTAACTGACAAGCATTGGATGTTAGAGGACCAGTGCTTTGTCAGTTTCAGAAGCAGAGTTGAACTAGATATGGTCCGTATGTGTAGGAAACACCGTTCTTTTTTTCTCAGCACACACACGTTTCCTGCTGTCTTAGAAACTCTAGAAAGCAAGATTGTGCTTCTTGTTCTAAAGCATAGTGTGATCCATGGATGAGAAAAATGCTGTGTGTTTCCCTTCAGAAATGGAGTTAAATCCCAGGCTCTGTGTCTTCCTACAAGCAATACTTCGTTTCAGGTAAGGGCAGTCACTTTTCAGCTCAAACGAACTACATCGTTCACGAAGCTCACACGTTTCTCATCTTAACAGACAAGCACTGGATGTTAGAGGACCAGTGCTTTGTATCAGTTTCAGAAGCAGAGTTGAACTAGATATGGTCCGTATGTGTAGGAAACACCGTTCTTTTGTTCTGGGCACACTCAGATTACCTGCTATATTAGAGACTCTAAAAGCAAGATCGTGCTTCTCGCTCTAAAGCAGAGTGTGATCCATGGATGAGAACTCTGCTGTGTGTTTCCCTTCAGAGATGGAGTTAAATCCCAGGATCTGTGTCTTACTACAAGCAAGACTTCGTTACAGGTAAGGGCAGTCACTTGTCAGTTCAAAGGAACTACATCATTCTCAAAGCTCACACGTTTCTCATCTTAACTGACAAGCATTGGATGTTAGAGGACCAGTGCTTTGTATCAGTTTCAGAAGAAGAGTTGGACTACATATGGTCCGTATGTGTAGGAAACTCCCTTCTTTTGCTCTGAGCACACTCAGATTTGCTGATGTATTAGAGACTCTAGAAAGCAAGAGCATGCTTCTTGCTCTAAAGCAGAGTGTGATCCATGGATGAGAACTATGCTGTGTGTTTCCATTCAGAAATGGAGTTAAATCCCAGGCTCTGTGTCTTCCTACAAGCAAGACTTCGTTTCAGGTAAGGGCAGTCACTTTTCAGCTCAAACGAACTACATCGTTCACGAAGCTCACACGTTTCTCATCTTAACAGACAAGCATTGGATGTTAGAGGACCAGTGCTTTGTATCAGTTTCAGAAGCAGAGTTGAACTAGATATGGTCCGTATGTGTAGGAAACACCGTTCTTTTGTTCTCAGCACACACACGTTTCCTGCTGTCTTAGAGACTCTAGAAAGCAAGAGCGTGCTTCTTGTTCTAAAGCAGAGTGTGATCAATGGATGATTACACTGCTGTGTGTTTCACTTCAGAGATGGAGTTAAATCCCAGGCTCTGAGTCTTCCTACAAGCAAGACTTCGTTTCAGGTAAGGGCAGTTACTTTTCTGCTCAAAAGAACTACATCGTTCACGAGGATCACACGTTTCTCATCTTAACTGACAAGCATTGGATGTTAGATTACCAGTGCATTGTATCAGTTTCAGAAGCAGATTTGGACTACATATGGTCCTTATGTATAGGAAACACCCTTCTTTTGTTCTGGGCACACTCAGATTTCCTGCTGTATTAGAGACTCTAGAAAGCAAGAGCGTGCTTCTCGCTCTAAAGCTGAGAGTGATCCATGGATGAGAACTCTGCTGTGTGTTTCCCTTCAGAGATGGAGTTAAATCCCAGGATCTGTGTCTTACTACAAGCAAGACTTCGTTACAGGTAAGGGCAGTCACTTTTCAGTTCAAAGGAACTACATCATTCTCAAAGCTCACACGTTTCTCATCTTAACTGAGAAGCATTGGATCTTAGAGGACCAGTGCTTTGTGTCAGTTTCAGAAACAAAGTTGGACTAGGTATGGTCCGTATGTGTAGGAAACTCCGTTCTTTTCTTCTCAGCGCACTCACGTTTCCTGCTGTCTTTAGACTTTAGAAAGCAAGAGCGTGCTTCTCGCTCTAAAGCAGATTGTGATCCATGGATGAGAACTATGCTGTGTGTTTTCCTTCAGAAATGTAGTTAAATCCCAGACTCTGTGTCTTCCTACAAGCAAGACTTCGTTTAAGGTAAGGGCAGTCACTTTTCTGCTCAAAGGAACTACATCGTTCATGAAGCTCCCACGTTTCCCATCTTAACTGACAAGCATTGGATGTTAGAGGACCAGTGCTTTGTCAGTTTCAGAAGCAGAGTTGAACTAGATATGGTCCGTATGTGTAGGAAACACCGTTCTTTTTTTCTCAGCACACACACGTTTCCTGCTGTCTTAGAAACTCTAGAAAGCAAGATTGTGCTTCTTGTTCTAAAGCATAGTGTGATCCATGTATGAGAAAAATGCTGTGTGTTTCCCTTCAGAAATGGAGTTAAATCCCAGGCTCTGTGTCTTCCTACAAGCAATACTTCGTTTCAGGTAAGGGCAGTCAATTTTCAGCTCAAACGAACTACATCGTTCACGAAGCTCACACGTTTCTCATCTTAACAGACAAGCACTGGATGTTAGAGGACCAGTGCTTTGTATCAGTTTCAGAAGCAGAGTTGAACTAGATATGGTCCGTATGTGTAGGAAACACCGTTCTTTTGTTCTGGGCACACTCAGATTACCTGCTATATTAGAGACTCTAAAAGCAAGATCGTGCTTCTTGCTCTAAAGCAGAGTGTGATCCATGGATGAGAACTCTGCTTTGTGTTTTCCTTCAGAGATGGAGTTAAATCCCAGGATCTGTGTCTTACTACAAGCAAGACTTCGTTACAGGTAAGGGCAGTCACTTGTCAGTTCAAAGGAACTACATCATTCTCAAAGCTCACACGTTTCTCATCTTAACTGACAAGCATTGGATGTTAGAGGACCAGTGCTTTGTATCAGTTTCAGAAGAAGAGTTGGACTACATATGGTCCGTATGTGTAGGAAACTCCGTTCTTTTGCTCTGAGCACACTCAGATTTGCTGATGTATTAGAGACTCTAGAAAGCAAGAGCATGCTTCTTGCTCTAAAGCAGAGTGTGATCCATGGATGAGAACTATGCTGTGTGTTTCCATTCAGAAATGGAGTTAAATCCCAGGCTCTGTGTCTTCCTACAAGCAAGACTTCGTTTCAGGTAAGGGCAGTCACTTTTCAGCTCAAACGAACTACATCGTTCACGAAGCTCACACGTTTCTCATCTTAACAGACAAGCATTGGATGTTAGAGGACCAGTGCTTTGTATCAGTTTCAGAAGCAGAGTTGAACTAGATATGGTCCGTATGTGTAGGAAACACCGTTCTTTTGTTCTCAGCACACACACGTTTCCTGCTGTCTTAGAGACTCTAGAAAGCAAGAGCGTGCTTCTTGTTCTAAAGCAGAGTGTGATCAATGGATGATTACACTGCTGTGTGTTTCACTTCAGAGATGGAGTTAAATCCCAGGCTCTGAGTCTTCCTACAAGCAAGACTTCAATTCAGGTAATGGCACTCACTTTTCTGCTCAAACGAACTACATCGTTCATGAAGCTCACACGTTTCTCATCTTAACAGACAAGCACTGGATGTTAGAGGACCAGGGCTTTGTATCAGTTTCAGAAGCACAGTTGAACTAGATAGGGTCCGTATGTGTAGGAAACACCGTTCTTTGTTCTGGGCACATTCAGATTACCTGCTATATTAGAGACTCTAAAAGCAATAGCGTGCTTTTCGCTCTAAAGCAGAGTGTGGTCCATGGATGAGAAAAATTCTGTGTTTCCCTTCAGAAATGGAGTTAAATCCCAGGCTCTGTGTCTTCCTACAAGCAAGACTTCGTTTCAGGTAAGGGCTGTCACTTTTCTGCTCAAACGAACTACATCGTTCATGAAGCTCACACGTTTCCCATCTTAACTGACAAGCATTGGATGTTAGAAGACCAGTGATTTGTATCAGTTTCAAAGAAGAGTTGGACTTGATATGGCCTGTATGTGTAGGAAACACCGTTCTTTTGTTCTCAGCACACTCACGTTTCCTGCTGTGTTAGAGACTCCAGAAAGCAAGAGCGTGCTTCTTGCTCTAAAGCAGAGTGTTATCAATGGATGAGAACTATGCTGTGTGTTTCCCTTCATAAATGGAGTTAAATCTCAATCTCTGTGTCTTCCTACAAGCAAGACTTCGTTTCAGGTAACGGCAGTCACTTTTCAGCTCAAACGAACAACATCGTTCACTGAGCTCACACATTTCTCTTCTTAACAGACAAGCATTGGATGTTAGAGGACCAGTGCTTTGTATCAGTTTAGTAAGGAGAGTTGGACTAGATATGGTCCGTATGTGTAGGAAACACCGTTCTTTTGTTCTCAACACACTCACGTTTCCTGCTGTCTTAGAGACTTTAGAAAGCAAGAGCGTGCTTCTCGCTCTAAAGCAGACTGTGATCCATGGATGAGAACTATGCTGTGTGTTTCCCTTCAGAAATGGAGTTAAAACCCAGAATCTGTGTCTTCCTACAAGCAAGATTTCGTTTCATGTAAGGGCAGTCACTTTTCAGCTCAAACGAACTACATCATTCACGGAGCTCACACGTTTCTCATCTTAACAGACAAGAATTGGATGTTAGAGGACCAGTGCTTTGTATCAGTTTAAGAAGCAGAGTTGGACAAGATATGGTCCGTATGTGTAGGAAACACGGTTCTTTTGTTCTCAGCAAAATCACGTTTCCTGCTGTCTTAGAGACTCTAGAAACAAGAGCGTGCTTCTTGTTCTAAAGCAGAGTATGATCAATGGATGAGAAAAATCCTGTGTGTTTCACTTCAGAAATGGAGTTAAATCCCAGGCTCTGAGTCATCCTACAAGCAAGACTTCGTTTAAGGTAAGGGCTGTCACTTTTCTGCTCAAACGAACTACATCGTTCATGAAGCTCACACGTTTCCCACCTTAACTGACAAGCATTGGATGTTAGAGGACCAGTGATTTGTATCAGTTTCAGAAGGAGAGTTGGACTAGATATGGCCTGTATGTGTAGGAAACACCGTTCTTTTGTTCTCAGCACACTCACGTTTCCTGCTGTGTTAGAGACTCCAGAAAGCAAGAGCGTGCTTCTCGCTCTAAAGCAGAGTGTGATCCATGGATGAGAAGTATGCTGTGTGTTTCCCTTCATAAATGGAGTTAAATCTCAATCTCTGTGTCTTCCTACAAGCAAGACTTCGTTTCAGGTAACGGCAGTCACTTTTCAGCTCAAACGAACAACATCGTTCACTGAGCTCACACATTTCTCTTCTTAACAGACAAGCATTGGATGTTAGAGGACCAGTACTTTGTATCAGTTTAGGAAGGAGAATTGAACGAGATATGGTCTGTATGTGTAGGAAACACCGTTCTTTTGTTCTCAGCACACTCACGTTTCCTGCTGTCTTAGAGACTTTAGAAAGCAAGAGCGTACTTCTTGTTCTAAAGCAGAGTGTGATCAATGGATGAGAACACTGCTGTGTGTTTCCCTTCAGAAATGGAGTTAAATCCCAGGCTCTGAGTCTTCCTACAAGCAAGACTTCGTTTCAGGTAAGGGCAGTTACTTTTCTGCTCAAAAGAACTACATCGTTCACGAGGATCACACGTTTCTCATCTTAACTGACAAGCATTGGATGTTAGATTACCAGTGCATTGTATCAGTTTCAGAAGCAGATTTGGACTACATATGGTCCTTATGTATAGGAAACACCGTTCTTTTGTTCTGGGCACACTCAGATTTCCTGCTGTATTAGAGACTCTAAAAGCAAGAGCGTGCTTCTCGCTCTAAAGCTGAGAGTGATCCATGGATGAGAACTCTGCTGTGTGTTTCCCTTCAGAGATGGAGTTAAATCCCAGGATCTGTGTCTTACTACAAGCAAGACTTCGTTACAGGTAAGGGCAGTCACTTTTCAGTTCAAAGGAACTACATCATTCTCAAAGCTCACACGTTTCTCATCTTAACTGAGAAGCATTGGATCTTAGAGGACCAGTGCTTTGTGTCAGTTTCAGAAACAAAGTTAGACTAGGTATGGTCCGTATGTGTAGGAAACTCCGTTCTTTTCTTCTCAGCGCACTCACGTTTCCTGCTGTCTTTAGACTTTAGAAAGCAAGAGCGTGCTTCGCGCTCTAAAGCAGATTGTGATCCATGGATGAGAACTATGCTGTGTGTTTTCCTTCAGAAATGTAGTTAAATCCCAGACTCTGTGTCTTCCTACAAGCAAGACTTCGTTTAAGGTAAGGGCAGTCACTTTTCTGCTCAAAGGAACTACATCGTTCATGAAGCTCCCACGTTTCCCATCTTAACTGACAAGCATTGGATGTTAGAGGACCAGTGCTTTGTCAGTTTCAGAAGCAGAGTTGAACTAGATATGGTCCGTATGTGTAGGAAACACCGTTCTTTTTTTCTCAGCACACACACGTTTCCTGCTGTCTTAGAAACTCTAGAAAGCAAGATTGTGCTTCTTGTTCTAAAGCATAGTGTGATCCATGGATGAGAAAAATGCTGTGTGTTTCCCTTCAGAAATGGAGTTAAATCCCAGGCTCTGTGTCTTCCTACAAGCAATACTTCGTTTCAGGTAAGGGCAGTCACTTTTCAGCTCAAACGAACTACATCGTTCACGAAGCTCACACGTTTCTCATCTTAACAGACAAGCACTGGATGTTAGAGGACCAGTGCTTTGTATCAGTTTCAGAAGCAGAGTTGAACTAGATATGGTCCGTATGTGTAGGAAACACCGTTCTTTTGTTCTGGGCACACTCAGATTACCTGCTATATTAGAGACTCTAAAAGCAAGATCGTGCTTCTCGCTCTAAAGCAGAGTGTGATCCATGGATGAGAACTCTGCTGTGTGTTTCCCTTCAGAGATGGAGTTAAATCCCAGGATCTGTGTCTTACTACAAGCAAGACTTCGTTACAGGTAAGGGCAGTCACTTGTCAGTTCAAAGGAACTACATCATTCTCAAAGCTCACACGTTTCTCATCTTAACTGACAAGCATTGGATGTTAGAGGACCAGTGCTTTGTATCAGTTTCAGAAGAAGAGTTGGACTACATATGGTCCGTATGTGTAGGAAACTCCGTTCTTTTGCTCTGAGCACACTCAGATTTGCTGATGTATTAGAGACTCTAGAAAGCAAGAGCATGCTTCTTGCTCTAAAGCAGAGTGTGATCCATGGATGAGAACTATGCTGTGTGTTTCCATTCAGAAATGGAGTTAAATCCCAGGCTCTGTGTCTTCCTACAAGCAAGACTTCGTTTCAGGTAAGGGCAGTCACTTTTCAGCTCAAACGAACTACATCGTTCACGAAGCTCACACGTTTTTCATCTTAACAGACAAGCATTGGATGTTAGAGGACCAGTGCTTTGTATCAGTTTCAGAAGCAGAGTTGAACTAGATATGGTCCGTATGTGTAGGAAACACCGTTCTTTTGTTCTCAGCACACACACGTTTCCTGCTGTCTTAGAGACTCTAGAAAGCAAGAGCGTGCTTCTTGTTCTAAAGCAGAGTGTGATCAATGGATGATTACACTGCTGTGTGTTTCACTTCAGAGATGGAGTTAAATCCCAGGCTCTGAGTCTTCCTACAAGCAAGACTTCGTTTCAGGTAAGGGCAGTTACTTTTCTGCTCAAAAGAACTACATCGTTCACGAGGATCACACGTTTCTCATCTTAACTGACAAGCATTGGATGTTAGATTACCAGTGCATTGTATCAGTTTCAGAAGCAGATTTGGACTACATATGGTCCTTATGTATAGGAAACACCGTTCTTTTGTTCTGGGCAAACTCAGATTTCCTGCTGTATTAGAGACTCTAGAAAGCAAGAGCGTGCTTCTCGCTCTAAAGCTGAGAGTGATCCATGGATGAGAACTCTGCTGTGTGTTTCCCTTCAGAGATGGAGTTAAATCCCAGGATCTGTGTCTTACTACAAGCAAGACTTCGTTACAGGTAAGGGCAGTCACTTTTCAGTTCAAAGGAACTACATCATTCTCAAAGCTCACACGTTTCTCATCTTAACTGAGAAGCATTGGATCTTAGAGGACCAGTGCTTTGTGTCAGTTTCAGAAACAAAGTTGGACTAGGTATGGTCCGTATGTGTAGGAAACTCCGTTCTTTTCTTCTCAGCGCACTCACGTTTCCTGCTGTCTTTAGACTTTAGAAAGCAAGAGCGTGCTTCTCGCTCTAAAGCAGATTGTGATCCATGGATGAGAACTATGCTGTGTGTTTTCCTTCAGAAATGTAGTTAAATCCCAGACTCTGTGTCTTCCTACAAGCAAGACTTCGTTTAAGGTAAGGGCAGTCACTTTTCTGCTCAAAGGAACTACATCGTTCATGAAGCTCCCACGTTTCCCATCTTAACTGACAAGCATTGGATGTTAGAGGACCAGTGCTTTGTCAGTTTCAGAAGCAGAGTTGAACTAGATATGGTCCGTATGTGTAGGAAACACCGTTCTTTTTTTTTTAAGCACACACACGTTTCCTGCTGTCTTAGAAACTCTAGAAAGCAAGATTGTGCTTTTTGTTCTAAAGCATAGTGTGATCCATGGATGAGAAAAATGCTGTGTGTTTCCCTTCAGAAATGGAGTTAAATCCCAGGCTCTGTGTCTTCCTACAAGCAATACTTCGTTTCAGGTAAGGGCAGTCACTTTTCAGCTCAAACGAACTACATCGTTCACGAAGCTCACACGTTTCTCATCTTAACAGACAAGCACTGGATGTTAGAGGACCAGTGCTTTGTATCAGTTTCAGAAGCAGAGTTGAACTAGATATGGTCCGTATGTGTAGGAAACACCGTTCTTTTGTTCTGGGCACACTCAGATTACCTGCTATATTAGAGACTCTAAAAGCAAGATCGTGCTTCTTGCTCTAAAGCAGAGTGTGATCCATGGATGAGAACTCTGCTGTGTGTTTCCCTTCAGAGATGGAGTTAAATCCCAGGATCTGTGACTTACTACAAGCAAGACTTCGTTACAGGTAAGGGCAGTCACTTGTCAGTTCAAAGGAACTACATCATTCTCAAAGCTCACACGTTTCTCATCTTAACTGACAAGCATTGGATGTTAGAGGACCAGTGCTTTGTATCAGTTTCAGAAGAAGAGTTGGACTACATATGGTCCGTATGTGTAGGAAACTCCGTTCTTTTGCTCTGAGCACACTCAGATTTGCTGATGTATTAGAGACTCTAGAAAGCAAGAGCATGCTTCTTGCTCTAAAGCAGAGTGTGATCCATGGATGAGAACTATGCTGTGTGTTTCCATTCAGAAATGGAGTTAAATCCCAGGCTCTGTGTCTTCCTACAAGCAAGACTTCGTTTCAGGTAAGGGCAGTCACTTTTCAGCTCAAACGAACTACATCGTTCACGAAGCTCACACGTTTTTCATCTTAACAGACAAGCATTGGATGTTAGAGGACCAGTGCTTTGTATCAGTTTCAGAAGCAGAGTTGAACTAGATATGGTCCGTATGTGTAGGAAACACCGTTCTTTTGTTCTCAGCACACACACGTTTCCTGCTGTCTTAGAGACTCTAGAAAGCAAGAGCGTGCTTCTTGTTCTAAAGCAGAGTGTGATCAATGGATGATTACACTGCTGTGTGTTTCACTTCAGAGATGGAGTTAAATCCCAGGCTCTGAGTCTTCCTACAAGCAAGACTTCGTTTCAGGTAAGGGCAGTTACTTTTCTGCTCAAAAGAACTACATCGTTCACGAGGATCACACGTTTCTCATCTTAACTGACAAGCATTGGATGTTAGATTACCAGTGCATTGTATCAGTTTCAGAAGCAGATTTGGACTACATATGGTCCTTATGTATAGGAAACACCGTTCTTTTGTTCTGGGCACACTCAGATTTCCTGCTGTATTAGAGACTCTAGAAAGCAAGAGCGTGCTTCTCGCTCTAAAGCTGAGAGTGATCCATGGATGAGAACTCTGCTGTGTGTTTCCCTTCAGAGATGGAGTTAAATCCCAGGATCTGTGTCTTACTACAAGCAAGACTTCGTTACAGGTAAGGGCAGTCACTTTTCAGTTCAAAGGAACTACATCATTCTCAAAGCTCACACGTTTCTCATCTTAACTGAGAAGCATTGGATCTTAGAGGACCAGTGCTTTGTGTCAGTTTCAGAAACAAAGTTGGACTAGGTATGGTCCGTATGTGTAGGAAACTCCGTTCTTTTCTTCTCAGCGCACTCACGTTTCCTGCTGTCTTTAGACTTTAGAAAGCAAGAGCGTGCTTCTCGCTCTAAAGCAGATTGTGATCCATGGATGAGAACTATGCTGTGTGTTTTCCTTCAGAAATGTAGTTAAATCCCAGACTCTGTGTCTTCCTACAAGCAAGACTTCGTTTAAGGTAAGGGCAGTCACTTTTCTGCTCAAAGGAACTACATCGTTCATGAAGCTCCCACGTTTCCCATCTTAACTGACAAGCATTGGATGTTAGAGGACCAGTGCTTTGTCAGTTTCAGAAGCAGAGTTGAACTAGATATGGTCCGTATGTGTAGGAAACACCGTTCTTTTTTTTTTAAGCACACACACGTTTCCTGCTGTCTTAGAAACTCTAGAAAGCAAGATTGTGCTTTTTGTTCTAAAGCATAGTGTGATCCATGGATGAGAAAAATGCTGTGTGTTTCCCTTCAGAAATGGAGTTAAATCCCAGGCTCTGTGTCTTCCTACAAGCAATACTTCGTTTCAGGTAAGGGCAGTCACTTTTCAGCTCAAACGAACTACATCGTTCACGAAGCTCACACGTTTCTCATCTTAACAGACAAGCACTGGATGTTAGAGGACCAGTGCTTTGTATCAGTTTCAGAAGCAGAGTTGAACTAGATATGGTCCGTATGTGTAGGAAACACCGTTCTTTTGTTCTGGGCACACTCAGATTACCTGCTATATTAGAGACTCTAAAAGCAAGATCGTGCTTCTTGCTCTAAAGCAGAGTGTGATCCATGGATGAGAACTCTGCTGTGTGTTTCCCTTCAGAGATGGAGTTAAATCCCAGGATCTGTGACTTACTACAAGCAAGACTTCGTTACAGGTAAGGGCAGTCACTTGTCAGTTCAAAGGAACTACATCATTCTCAAAGCTCACACGTTTCTCATCTTAACTGACAAGCATTGGATGTTAGAGGACCAGTGCTTTGTATCAGTTTCAGAAGAAGAGTTGGACTACATATGGTCCGTATGTGTAGGAAACTCCGTTCTTTTGCTCTGAGCACACTCAGATTTGCTGATGTATTAGAGACTCTAGAAAGCAAGAGCATGCTTCTTGCTCTAAAGCAGAGTGTGATCCATGGATGAGAACTATGCTGTGTGTTTCCATTCAGAAATGGAGTTAAATCCCAGGCTCTGTGTCTTCCTACAAGCAAGACTTCGTTTCAGGTAAGGGCAGTCACTTTTCAGCTCAAACGAACTACATCGTTCACGAAGCTCACACGTTTCTCATCTTAACAGACAAGCATTGGATGTTAGAGGACCAGTGCTTTGTATCAGTTTCAGAAGCAGAGTTGAACTAGATATGGTCCATATGTGTAGGAAACACCGTTCTTTTGTTCTCAGCACACACACGTTTCCTGCTGTCTTAGAGACTCTAGAAAGCAAGAGCGTGCTTCTTGTTCTAAAGCAGAGTGTGATCAATGGATGATTACACTGCTGTGTGTTTCACTTCAGAGATGGAGTTAAATCCCAGGCTCTGAGTCTTCCTACAAGCAAGACTTCAATTCAGGTAATGGCACTCACTTTTCTGCTCAAACGAACTACATCGTTCATGAAGCTCACACGTTTCTCATCTTAACAGACAAGCACTGGATGTTAGAGGACCAGGGCTTTGTATCAGTTTCAGAAGCACAGTTGAACTAGATAGGGTCCGTATGTGTAGGAAACACCGTTCTTTGTTCTGGGCATATTCAGATTACCTGCTATATTAGAGACTCTAAAAGCAATAGCGTGCTTTTCGCTCTAAAGCAGAGTGTGGTCCATGGATGAGAAAAATTCTGTGTTTCCCTTCAGAAATGGAGTTAAATCCCAGGCTCTGTGTCTTCCTACAAGCAAGACTTCGTTTCAGGTAAGGGCTGTCACTTTTCTGCTCAAACGAACTACATCGTTCATGAAGCTCACACGTTTCCCATCTTAACTGACAAGCATTGGATGTTAGAAGACCAGTGATTTGTATCAGTTTCAAAGAAGAGTTGGACTTGATATGGCCTGTATGTGTAGGAAACACCGTTCTTTTGTTCTCAGCACACTCACGTTTCCTGCTGTGTTAGAGACTCCAGAAAGCAAGAGCGTGCTTCTTGCTCTAAAGCAGAGTGTTATCAATGGATGAGAACTATGCTGTGTGTTTCCCTTCATAAATGGAGTTAAATCTCAATCTCTGTGTCTTCCTACAAGCAAGACTTCGTTTCAGGTAACGGCAGTCAATTTTCAGCTCAAACGAACAACATCGTTCACTGAGCTCACACATTTCTCTTCTTAACAGACAAGCATTGGATGTTAGAGGACCAGTGCTTTGTATCAGTTTAGTAAGGAGAGTTGGACTAGATATGGTCCGTATGTGTAGGAAACACCGTTCTTTTGTTCTCAACACACTCACGTTTCCTGCTGTCTTAGAGACTTTAGAAAGCAAGAGCGTGCTTCTCGCTCTAAAGCAGACTGTGATCCATGGATGAGAACTATGCTGTGTGTTTCCCTTCAGAAATGGAGTTAAAACCCAGAATCTGTGTCTTCCTACAAGCAAGATTTCGTTTCATGTAAGGGCAGTCACTTTTCAGCTCAAACGAACTACATCATTCACGGAGCTCACACGTTTCTCATCTTAACAGACAAGAATTGGATGTTAGAGGACCAGTGCTTTGTATCAGTTTAAGAAGCAGAGTTGGACAAGATATGGTCCGTATGTGTAGGAAACACGGTTCTTTTGTTCTCAGCAAAATCACGTTTCCTGCTGTCTTAGAGACTCTAGAAACAAGAGCGTGCTTCTTGTTCTAAAGCAGAGTATGATCAATGGATGAGAAAAATCCTGTGTGTTTCACTTCAGAAATGGAGTTAAATCCCAGGTTCTGAGTCTTCCTACAAGCAAGACTTCGTTTAAGGTAAGGGCTGTCACTTTTCTGCTCAAACGAACTACATCGTTCATGAAGCTCACACGTTTCCCACCTTAACTGACAAGCATTGGATGTTAGAGGACCAGTGATTTGTATCAGTTTCAGAAGGAGAGTTGGACTAGATATGGTCTGTATGTGTAGGAAACACCGTTCTTTTGTTCTCAGCACACTCACGTTTCCTGCTGTGTTAGAGACTCCAGAAAGCACGAGCGTGCTTCTCGCTCTAAAGCAGAGTGTGATCCATGGAAGAGAACTATGCTGTGTGTTTCCCTTCATAAATGGAGTTAAATCTCAATCTCTGTGTCTTCCTACAAGCAAGACTTCGTTTCAGGTAACGGCAGTCACTTTTCAGCTCAAACAAACAACATCGTTCACTGAGCTCACACATTTCTCTTCTTAACAGACAAGCATTGGATGTTAGAGGACCAGTGCTTTGTATCAGTTTAGGAAGGAGAATTGGACTAGATATGGTCCGTATGTGTAGGAAACACCGTTCTTTTGTTCTCAGCACACTCACGTTTCCTGCTGTCTTAGAGACTTTAGGAAGCAAGAGCGTGCTTCTTGTTCTAAAGCAGAGTGTGTTCAATGGATGAGAACACTGCTGTGTGTTTCACTTCAGAAATGGAGTTAAATCCCAGGCTCTGAGTCTTCCTACAAGCAAGACTTCGTTTCAGGTAAGGGCAGTTACCTTTCTGCTCAAACGAACTACATCGTTCACGAGGATCACACGTTTCTCATCTTAACTGACAAGCATTGGATGTTAGATTACCAGTGCATTGTATCAGTTTCAGAAGCAGATTTGGACTACATATGGTCCTTATGTATAGGAAACACCGTTCTTTTGTTCTGGGCACACTCAGATTTCCTGCTGTATTAGAGACTCTAGAAAGCAAGAGCGTGCTTCTCGCTCTAAAGCAGAGAGTGATCCATGGATGAGAACTCTGCTGTGTGTTTCCCTTCAGAGATGGAGTTAAATCCCAGGATCTGTGTCTTACTACAAGCAAGACTTCGTTACAGGTAAGGGCAGTCACTTTTCAGTTCAAAGGAACTACATCATTCTCAAAGCTCACACGTTTCTCATCTTAACTGAGAAGCATTGGATCTTAGAGGACCAGTGCTTTGTGTCAGTTTCAGAAACAAAGTTGGACTAGGTATGGTCCGTATGTGTAGGAAACTCCGTTCTTTTCTTCTCAGCGCACTCACGTTTCCTGCTGTCTTTAGACTTTAGAAAGCAAGAGCGTGCTTCTCGCTCTAAAGCAGATTGTGATCCATGGATGAGAACTATGCTGTGTGTTTTCCTTCAGAAATGGAGTTAAATCCCAGACTCTGTGTCTTCCTACAAGCAAGACTTCGTTTAAGGTAAGTGCAGTCACTTTTCTGCTCAAAGGAACTACATCGTTCATGAAGCTCCCAAGTTTCCCATCTTAACTGACAAGCATTGGATGTTAGAGGACCAGTGCTTTGTCAGTTTCAGAAGCAGAGTTGAACTAGATATGGTCCGTATGTGTAGGAAACACCATTCTTTTGTTCTCAGCACACACACGTTTCCTGCTGTCTTAGAGACCTTAGAAAGCAAGATTGTGCTTCTTGTTCTAAAGCATAGTGTGATCCATGGATGAGAAAAATGCTGTGTGTTTCCCTTCAGAAATGGAGTTAAATCCCAGGCTCTGTGTCTTCCTACAAGCAAGACTTCGTTTCAGGTAAGGGCAGTCACTTTTCAGCTCAAACGAACTACATCGTTCACGAAGCTCACACGTTTCTCATCTTAACAGACAAGCACTGGATGTTAGAGGACCAGTGCTTTGTATCAGTTTCAGAAGCAGAGTTGAACTAGATATGGTCCGTATGTGTAGGAAACACCGTTCTTTTGTTCTGGGCACACTCAGATTACCTGCTATATTAGAGACTCTAAAAGCAAGAGCGTGCTTCTCGCTCTAAAGCAGAGTGTGATCCATGGATGAGAACTCTGCTGTGTGTTTCCCTTCAGAGATGGAGTTAAATCCCAGGATCTGTGTCTTACTACAAGCAAGACTTCATTACAGGTAAGGGCAGTCACTTGTCAGTTCAAAGGAACTACATCATTCTCAAAGCTCACACGTTTCTCATCTTAACTGACAAGCATTGGATGTTAGAGGACCAGTGCTTTGTATCAGTTTCAGAAGAAGAGTTGGACTACATATGGTCCGTATGTGTAGGAAACTCCGTTCTTTTGCTCTGAGCACACTCAGATTTGCTGATGTATTAGAGACTCTAGAAAGCAAGAGCATGCTTCTTGCTCTAAAGCAGAGTGTGATCCATGGATGAGAACTATGCTGTGTGTTTCCATTCAGAAATGGAGTTAAATCCCAGGCTCTGTGTCTTCCTACAAGCAAGACTTCGTTTCAGGTAAGGGCAGTCACTTTTCAGCTCAAACGAACTACATCGTTCACGAAGCTCACACGTTTCTCATCTTAACAGACAAGCATTGGATGTTAGAGGGCCAGTGCTTTGTATCAGTTTCAGAAGCAGAGTTGAACTAGATATGGTCCATATGTGTAGGAAACACCGTTCTTTTGTTCTCAGCACACACACGTTTCCTGCTGTCTTAGAGACTCTAGAAAGCAAGAGCGTGCTTCTTGTTCTAAAGCAGAGTGTGATCAATGGATGATTACACTGCTGTGTGTTTCACTTCAGAGATGGAGTTAAATCCCAGGATCTATGTCTTACTACAAGCAAGACTTCATTACAGGTAAGGGCAGTCACTTGTCAGTTCAAAGGAACTACATCATTCTCAAAGCTCACACGTTTCTCATCTTAACTAACAAGCATTGGATGTTAGAGGACCAGTGCTTTGTATCAGTTTCAGAAGAAGAGTTGGACTACATATGGTCCGTATGTGTAGGAAACTCCGTTCTTTTGCTCTGAGCACACTCAGATTTGCTGATGTATTAGAGACTCTAGAAAGCAAGAGCATGCTTCTTGCTCTAAAGCAGAGTGTGATCCATGGATGAGAACTATGCTGTGTGTTTCCATTCAGAAATGGAGTTAAATCCCAGGCTCTGTGTCTTCCTACAAGCAAGACTTCGTTTCAGGTAAGGGCAGTCACTTTTCAGCTCAAACGAACTACATCGTTCACGAAGCTCACACGTTTCTCATCTTAACAGACAAGCATTGGATGTTAGAGGGCCAGTGCTTTGTATCAGTTTCAGAAGCAGAGTTGAACTAGATATGGTCCATATGTGTAGGAAACACCGTTCTTTTGTTCTCAGCACACACACGTTTCCTGCTGTCTTAGAGACTCTAGAAAGCAAGAGCGTGCTTCTTGTTCTAAAGCAGAGTGTGATCAATGGATGATTACACTGCTGTGTGTTTCACTTCAGAGATGGAGTTAAATCCCAGGCTCTGAGTCTTCCTACAAGCAAGACTTCGATTCAGGTAAGGGCACTCACTTTTCTGCTCAAACGAACTACATCGTTCATGAAGCTCACACGTTTCTCATCTTAACAGACAAGCACTGGATGTTAGAGGACCAGGGCTTTGTATCAGTTTCAGAAGCACAGTTGAACTAGATAGGGTCCGTATGTGTAGGAAACACCGTTCTTTGTTCTGGGCACATTCAGATTACCTGCTATATTAGAGACTCTAAAAGCAATAGCGTGCTTCTCGCTCTAAAGCAGAGTGTGGTCCATGGATGAGAAAAATGCTGTGTGTTTCCCTTCAGAAACGGAGTTATATCCCAGGCTCTGTGTCTTCCTACAAGCAAGACTTCGTTTCAGGTAAGGGCAGTCACTTTTCAGCTCAAACGAACTACATCATTCACGGAGCACACACGTTTCTCATCTTAACAGACAAGAATTGGATGTTAGAGGACCAGTGCTTTGTATCAGTTTAAGAAGCAGAGTTGGACTATATATGGTCCGTATGTGTAGGAAACACCGTTCTTTTGTTCTCAGCAAAATCACGTTTCCTGCTGTCTAAGAGATTCTAGAGAGCAAGAGCGTGCTTCTTGTTCTAAAGCAGAGTGTGATCAATGGATGATTACACTGCTGTGTGTTTCCCTACAGAAATGGAGTTAAATCCCAGGCTCTGAGTCTTCCTACAAGCAAGACTTCGTTTAAGGTAAGGGCTGTCACTTTTCTGCTCAAACGAACTACATAGTTCATGAAGCTCACACGTTTCCCATCTTAACTGACAAGCATTGGATGTTAGAAGACCAGTGATTTGTATCAGTTTCAGAAGAAGAGTTGGACTAGATATGGCCTGTATGTGTAGGAAACACCGTTCTTTTGTTCTCAGCACACTCACGTTTCCTGCTGTGTTAGAGACTCCAGAAAGCAAGAGCATGCTTCTCGCTCTAAAGCAGAGTGTTATCAATGGATGAGAACTATGCTGTGTGTTTCCCTTCATAAATGGAGTTAAATCTCAATCTCTGTGTCTTCCTACAAGCAAGACTTCGTTTCAGGTAACGGCAGTCACTTTTCAGCTCAAACGAACAACATCGTTCACTGAGCTCACACATTTCTCTTCTTAACAGACAAGCATTGGATGTTAGAGGACCAGTGCTTTGTATCAGTTTAGTAAGGAGAGTTGGACTAGATATGGTCCGTATGTGTAGGAAACACCGTTCTTTTGTTCTCAACACACTCACGTTTCCTGCTGTCTTAGAGACTTTAGAAAGCAAGAGAGTGCTTCTCGCTCTAAAGCAGATTGTGATCCATGGATGAGAACTATGCTGTGTGTTTCCCTTCAGAAATGGAGTTAAATCCCAGAATCTGTTTCTTCCTACAAGCAAGACTTCGTTTAAGGTAAGGGCAGTCACTTTTCTGCTCAAACGAACTACATCGTTCATGAAGCTCCCATGTTTCCCATCTTAACTGACAAGCATTGGATGTTAGAGGACCAATGCTTTGTCAGTTTCAGAAGCAGAGTTGAACTAGATATGGTCCGTATGTGTAGGAAACACCGTTCTTTTGTTCTCAGCACACACACGTTTCCTGCTGTCTTAGAGACTCTAGAAAGCAAGAGCGTGCTTCTCGCTCTAAAGCAGAGTGTGATCCATGGATGAGAAAAATGCTGTGTGTTTCCCTTCAGAAATGGAGTTAAATCCCAGGCTCTGTGTCTTCCTACAAGCAAGACTTCGTTTCATGTAAGGGCAGTCACTTTTCAGCTCAAACGAACTACATCATTCACGGAGCTCACACGTTTCTCATCTTAACAGACAAGAATTGGATGTTAGAGGACCTGTGCTTTGTATCAGTTTAAGAAGCAGAGTTGGACAAGATATGGTCCGTATGTGTAGGAAACACGGTTCTTTTGTTCTCAGCACACTCACGTTTCCTGCTGTCTTAGAGAATTTAGAAAGCAAGAGCTTGCTTCTTGTTCTAAAGCAGAGTGTGATCAATGGATGAGAACACTGCTGTGTGTTTCACTTCAGAAATGGAGTTAAATCCCAGGCTCTGAGTCTTCCTACAAGCAAGACTTCGTTTCAGGTAAGGGCAGTTACTTTTCTGCTCAAACGAACTACATCGTTCACGAGGATCACACGTTTCTCATCTTAACTGACAAGCATTGGATGTTAGATTACCAGTGCATTGTATCAGTTTCAGAAGCAGATTTGGACTACATATGGTCCTTATGTATAGGAAATACCGTCCTTTTGTTCTGGGCACACTCAGATTTCCTGCTGTATTAGAGACTCTAGAAAGCAAGAGCGTGCTTCTCGCTCTAAAGCAGAGAGTGATCCATGGATGAGAACTCTGCTGAGTGTTTCCCTTCAGAGATGGAGTTAAATCCCAGGATCTGTGTCTTACTACAAGCAAGACTTCATTACAGGTAAGGGCAGTCACTTTTCAGTTCAAAGGAACTACATCATTCTCAAAGCTCACACGTTTCTCATCTTAACTGAGAAGCATTGGATCTTAGAGGACCAGTGCTTTGTGTCAGTTTCAGAAACAGAGTTGGACTAGGTATGGTCCGTATGTGTAGGAAACTCCGTTCTTTTCTTCTCAGCGCACTCACGTTTCCTGCTGTCTTTAGACTTTAGAAAGCAAGAGCGTGCTTCTCGCTCTAAAGCAGATTGTGATCCATGGATGAGAACTATGCTGTGTGTTTTCCTTCAGAAATGTAGTTAAATCCCAGACTCTGTGTCTTCCTACAAGCAAGACTTCGTTTAAGGTAAGGGCAGTCACTTTTCTGCTCAAAGGAACTACATCGTTCATGAAGCTCCCACGTTTCCCATCTTAACTGACAAGCATTGGATGTTAGAGGACCAGTGCTTTGTCAGTTTCAGAAGCAGAGTTGAACTAGATATGGTCCGTATGTGTAGGAAACACCGTTCTTTTGTTCTCAGCACACACACGTTTCCTGCTGTCTTAGAGACTCTAGAAAGCAAGATTGTGCTTCTTGTTCTAAAGCATAGTGTGATCCATGGATGAGAAAAATACTGTGTGTTTCCCTTCAGAAATGGAGTTAAATCCCAGGCTCTGTGTCTTCCTAAAAGCAATAATTCGTTTCAGGTAAGGACAGTCACTTTTCAGCTCAAACGAACTACATCGTTCACGAAGCTCACATGTTTCTCATCTTAACAGACAAGCACTGGATGTTAGAGGACTAGTGCTTTGTATCAGTTTCAGAAGCAGAGTTGAACTAGATATGGTCCGTATGTGTAGGAAACACCGTTCTTTTGTTCTGGGCACACTCAGATTACCTGCTATATTAGAGACTCTAAAAGCAAGAGCGTGCTTCTCGCTCTAAAGCAGAGTGTGATCCATGGATGAGAACTCTGCTGTGTGTTTCCCTTCAGAGATGGAGTTAAATCCCAGGATCTGTGTCTTACTACAAGCAAGACTTCGTTACAGGTAAGGGCAGTCACTTGTCAGTTCAAAGGAACTACATCATTCTCAAAGCTCACACGTTTCTCATCTTAACTGACAAGCATTGGATGTTAGAGGACCAGTGCTTTGTATCAGTTTCAGAAGAAGAGTTGGACTACATATGATTCGTATGTGCAGGAAACTCCGTTCTTTTGCTCTGAGCACACTCAGATTTGCTGATGTATTAGAGACTCTAGAAAGCAAGAGCATGCTTCTTGCTCTAAAGCAGAGTGTGATCCATGGATGAGAACTATGCTGTGTGTTTCCATTCAGAAATGGAGTTAAATCCCAGGCTCTGTGTCTTCCTACAAGCAAGACTTCGTTTCAGGTAAGGGCAGTCACTTTTCAGCTCAAAAGAACTACATCGTTCACGAAGCTCACACGTTTCTCATCTTAACAGACAAGCATTGGATGTTAGAGGACCAGTGCTTTGTATCAGTTTCAGAAGCAGAGTTGAACTAGATATGGTCCGTATGTGTAGGAAACACCGTTCTTTTGTTCTCAGCACACACACGTTTCCTGCTGTCTTAGAGACTCTAGAAAGCAAGAGCGTGCTTCTTGTTCTAAAGCAGAGTGTGATCAATGGATGATTACACTGCTGTGTTTTTCACTTCAGAGATGGAGTTAAATCCCAGGCTCTGAGTCTTCCTACAAGCAAGACTTCGATTCAGGTAAGGGCACTCACTTTTCTGCTCAAACAAACTACATCGTTCATGAAGCTCACACGTTTCTCATCTTAACAGACAAGCACTGGATGTTAGAGGACCAGAGCTTTGTATCAGTTTCAGAAGCAGAGTTGAACTAGATAGGGTCCGTATGTGTAGGAAACACCGTTCTTTTGTTCTGGGCACACTCAGATTACCTGCTATATTAGAGACTCTAAAAGCAATAGCGTGCTTCTCGCTCTAAAGCAGAGTGTGGTCCATGGATGAGAAAAATGCTGTGTGTTTCCCTTCAGAAATGGAGTTAAATCCCAGGCTCTGTGTCTTCCTACAAGCAAGACTTCGTTTCAGGTAAGGGCAGTCACTTTTCTGCTCAAACGAACTACATCGTTCATGAAGCTCCCACGTTTCCCATCTTAACTGACAAGCATTGGATGTTAGAGGACCAATGCTTTGTCAGTTTCAGAAGCAGAGTTGAAGTAGATATGGTCCGTATGAGTAGGAAACACCGTTCTTTTGTTCTCAGCACACACACGTGTCCTGCTGTCTTAGAGACTCTAGAAAGCAAGATTGTGCTTCTTGTTCTAAAGCATAGTGTGATCCATGGATGAGAAAAATGCTGTGTGTTTCCCTTCAGAAATGGAGTTAAATCCCAGGCTCTGTGTCTTCCTACAAGCAATACTACGTTTCAGGTAAGGGCAGTCACTTTTCAGCTCAAACGAACTACATCGTTCACGAAGCTCACACGTTTCTCATCTTAACAGACAAGCACTGGATGTTAGAGGACCAGTGCTTTGTATCACTTTCAGAAGCAGAGTTGAACTAGATATGGTCCGTATGTGTAGGAAACACCGTTCTTTTGTTCTGGACACACTCAGATTACCTGCTATATTAGAGACTCTAAAAGCAAGAGCGTGCTTCTCGCTCTAAAGCAGAGTGTGATCCATGGATGAGAAAAATGCTGTGTGTTTCCCTTCAGAAATGGAGTTAAATCCCAGGCTCTGTGTCTTCCTACAAGCAAGACTTCGTTTCATGTAAGCGCAGTCACTTTTCAGCTCAAACGAACTACATCATTCACGGAGCTCACACGTTTCTCATCTTAACTGACAAGAATTGGATGTTAGAGGACCAGTGCTTTGTATCCGTTTAAGAAGCAGAGTTGGACAAGATATGGTCCGTATGTGTAGGAAACACGGTTCTTTTGTTCTCAGCAAAATCACGTTTCCTGCTGTCTTAGAGACTCTAGAAAGCAAGAGCGTGCTTCTTGTTCTAAAGCAGAGTATGATCAATGGATGAGAAAAATCCTGTGTGTTTCACTTCAGAAATGGAGTTTAATCCCAGGCTCTGAGTCTTCCTACAAGCAAGACTTCGTTTAAGGTAAGGGCTGTCACTTTTCTGCTCAAACGAACTACATCGTTCATGAAGCTCACACGTTTCCCATCTTAACTGACAAGCATTGGATGTTAGAGGACCAGTGATTTGTATCAGTTTCAGAAGGAGAGTTGGACTAGATATGGTCTGTATGTGTAGGAAACACCGTTCTTTTGTTCTCAGCACACTCACGTTTCTTGCTGTGTTAGAGACTCCAGAAAGCACGAGCGTGCTTCTCGCTCTAAAGCAGAGTGTGATCCATGGAAGAGAACTATGCTGTGTGTTTCCCTTCATAAATGGAGTTAAATCTCAATCTCTGTGTCTTCCTACAAGCAAGACTTCGTTTCAGGTAACGGCAGTCACTTTTCAGCTCAAACGAACAACATCGTTCACTGAGCTCACACAATTCTCTTCTTAATAGACAAGCATTGGATGTTAGAGGACCAGTGCTTTGTATCAGTTTAGGAAGGAGAATTGGACTAGATATGGTCCGTATGTGTAGGAAACACCGTTCTTTTGTTCTCAGCACACTCACGTTTCCTGCTGTCTTAGAGAATTTAGAAAGCAAGAGCGTGCTTCTTGTTCTAAAGCAGAGTGTGATCAATGGATGAGAACACTGCTGTGTGTTTCACTTTCGAAATGGAGTTAAATCCCAGGCTCTGAGTCTTCCTACAAGCAAGGCTTCGTTTCAGGTAAGGGCAGTTACCTTTCTGCTCAAACGAACTACATCGTTCACGAGGATCACACGTTTCTCATCTTAACAGACAAGCACTGGATGTTAGAGGACCAGAGCTTTGTATCAGTTTCAGAAGCAGAGTTGAACTAGATAGGGTCCGTATGTGTAGGAAACACCGTTCTTTTGTTCTGGGCACACTCAGATTACCTGCTATATTAGAGACTCTAAAAGCAATAGCGTGCTTCTCGCTCTAAAGCAGAGTGTGGTCCATGGATGAGAAAAATGCTGTGTGTTTCCCTTCAGAAATGGAGTTAAATCCCAGGCTCTGTGTCTTCCTACAAGCAAGACTTCGTTTCAGGTAAGGGCAGTCACTTTTCTGCTCAAACGAACTACATCGTTCATGAAGCTCCCACGTTTCCCATCTTAACTGACAAGCATTGGATGTTAGAGGACCAATGCTTTGTCAGTTTCAGAAGCAGAGTTGAACTAGATATGGTCCGTATGAGTAGGAAACACCGTTCTTTTGTTCTCAGCACACACACGTGTCCTGCTGTCTTAGAGACTCTAGAAAGCAAGATTGTGCTTCTTGTTCTAAAGCATAGTGTGATCCATGGATGAGAAAAATGCTGTGTGTTTCCCTTCAGAAATGGAGTTAAATCCCAGGCTCTGTGTCTTCCTACAAGCAATACTACGTTTCAGGTAAGGGCAGTCACTTTTCAGCTCAAACGAACTACATCGTTCACGAAGCTCACACGTTTCTCATCTTAACAGACAAGCACTGGATGTTAGAGGACCAGTGCTTTGTATCAGTTTCAGAAGCAGAGTTGAACTAGATATGGTCCGTATGTGTAGGAAACACCGTTCTTTTGTTCTGGACACACTCAGATTACCTGCTATATTAGAGACTCTAAAAGCAAGAGCGTGCTTCTCGCTCTAAAGCAGAGTGTGATCCATGGATGAGAAAAATGCTGTGTGTTTCCCTTCAGAAATGGAGTTAAATCCCAGGCTCTGTGTCTTCCTACAAGCAAGACTTCGTTTCATGTAAGCGCAGTCACTTTTCCGCTCAAACGAACTACATCATTCACGGAGCTCACACGTTTCTCATCTTAACAGACAAGAATTGGATGTTAGAGGACCAGTGCTTTGTATCAGTTTAAGAAGCAGAGTTGGACAAGATATGGTCCGTATGTGTAGGAAACACGGTTCTTTTGTTCTCAGCAAAATCACGTTTCCTGCTGTCTTAGAGACTCTAGAAAGCAAGAGCGTGCTTCTTGTTCTAAAGCAGAGTATGATCAATGGATGAGAAAAATCCTGTGTGTTTCACTTCAGAAATGGAGTTAAATCCCAGGCTCTGAGTCTTCCTACAAGCAAGACTTCGTTTAAGGTAAGGGCTGTCACTTTTCTGCTCAAACGAACTACATCGTTCATGAAGCTCACACGTTTCCCATCTTAACTGACAAGCATTGGATGTTAGAGGACCAGTGATTTGTATCAGTTTCAGAAGGAGAGTTGGACTAGATATGGTCTGTATGTGTAGGAAACACCGTTCTTTTGTTCTCAGCACACTCACGTTTCTTGCTGTGTTAGAGACTCCAGAAAGCACGAGCGTGCTTCTCGCTCTAAAGCAGAGTGTGATCCATGGAAGAGAACTATGCTGTGTGTTTCCCTTCATAAATGGAGTTAAATCTCAATCTCTGTGTCTTCCTACAAGCAAGACTTCGTTTCAGGTAACGGCAGTCACTTTTCAGCTCAAACGAACAACATCGTTCACTGAGCTCACACATTTCTCTTCTTAACAGACAAGCATTGGATGTTAGAGGACCAGTGCTTTGTATCAGTTTAGGAAGGAGAATTGGACTAGATATGGTCCGTATGTGTAGGAAACACCGTTCTTTTGTTCTCAGCACACTCACGTTTCCTGCTGTCTTAGAGAATTTAGAAAGCAAGAGCGTGCTTCTTGTTCTAAAGCAGAGTGTGATCAATGGATGAGAACACTGCTGTGTGTTTCACTTTCGAAATGGAGTTAAATCCCAGGCTCTGAGTCTTCCTACAAGCAAGGCTTCGTATCAGGTAAGGGCAGTTACCTTTCTGCTCAAACGAACTACATCGTTCACGAGGATCACACGTTTCTCATCTTAACTGACAAGCATTGGATGTTAGATTACCAGTGCATTGTATCAGTTTCAGAAGCAGATTTGGACTACATATGGACCTTATGTATAGGAAACACCATTCTTTTGTTCTGGGCACACTCAGATTACCTGCTGTATTAGAGACTCTAGAAAGCAAGAGCGTGCTTCTCGCTCTAAAGCAGAGTGTGATCCATGGATGAGAACTCTGCTGTGTGCTTCCTTTCAGAGATGGAGTTAAATCCCAGGATCTGTGTCTTACTACAAGCAAGACTTCGTTACAGGTAAGGGCAGTCACTTTTCAGTTCAAAGGAACTACATCATTCTCAAAGCTCACACGTTTCTCATCTTAACTGACAAGCATTGGATGTTAGAGGACCAGTGCTTTGTGTCAGTTTCAGAAAGAGAGTTGGACTAGGTATGGTCCGTATGTGTAGGAAACACCGTTCTTTTTTTCTCAGCGCACTCACGTTTCTTGCTGTGTTAGAGACTCCAGAAAGCACGAGCGTGCTTCTCGCTCTAAAGCAGAGTGTGATCCATGGAAGAGAACTATGCTGTGTGTTTCCCTTCATAAATGGAGTTAAATCTCAATCTCTGTGTCTTCCTACAAGCAAGACTTCGTTTCAGGTAACGGCAGTCACTTTTCAGCTCAAACGAACAACATCGTTCACTGAGCTCACACATTTCTCTTCTTAACAGACAAGCATTGGATGTTAGAGGACCAGTGCTTTGTATCAGTTTAGGAAGGAGAATTGGACTAGATATGGTCCGTATGTGTAGGAAACACCGTTCTTTTGTTCTCAGCACACTCACGTTTCCTGCTGTCTTAGAGAATTTAGAAAGCAAGAGCGTGCTTCTTGTTCTAAAGCAGAGTGTGATCAATGGATGAGAACACTGCTGTGTGTTTCACTTTCGAAATGGAGTTAAATCCCAGGCTCTGAGTCTTCCTACAAGCAAGGCTTCGTTTCAGGTAAGGGAAGTTACCTTTCTGCTCAAACGAACTACATCGTTCACGAGGATCACACGTTTCTCATCTTAACTGACAAGCATTGGATGTTAGATTACCAGTGCATTGTATCAGTTTGAGAAGCAGATTTGGACTACATATGGACCTTATGTATAGGAAACACCATTCTTTTGTTCTGGGCACACTCAGATTACCTGCTGTATTAGAGACTCTAGAAAGCAAGAGCGTGCTTCTCGCTATAAAGCAGAGTGTGATCCATGGATGAGAACTCTGCTGTGTGTTTCCTTTCAGAGATGGAGTTAAATCCCAGGATCTGTGTCTTACTACAAGCAAGACTTCGTTACAGGTAAGGGCAGTCACTTTTCAGTTCAAAGGAACTACATCATTCTCAAAGCTCACACGTTTCTCATCTTAACTGACAAGCATTGGATGTTAGAGGACCAGTGCTTTGTGTCAGTTTCAGAAAGAGAGTTGGACTAGGTATGGTCCGTATGTGTAGGAAACACCGTTCTTTTGTTCTCAGCGCACTCACGTTTCCTGCTGTCTTAGAGACTTTAGAAAGCAAGAGCGTGCTTCTCGCTCTAAAGCAGCTTGTGATCCATGGATGAGAACTATGCTGTGTGTTTCCCTTCAGAAATGGAGTTATATCCCAGACTCTGTGTCTTCCTACAAGCAAGACTTCGTTTAAGGTAAGGGCAGTCACTTTTCAGCTCAAACGAACTACATCGTTCATGAAGCTCACACGTTTCCCATCTTAACAGAAAAGCATTGGATGTTAGAGGACCAGTGCTTTGTATCAGTTTCAGAAGAAGAGTTGGACTACATATGGTCCGTATGTGTAGAAAACTCCATTCTTTTGTTCTGAGCACACTCAGATTTGCTGATGTATTGGAGAATCTAGAAAGCAAGAGCATGCTTCTTGCTCTAAAGCAGAGTGTGATCCATGGATTAGAACTATGCTGTGTGTTTCCATTCAGAAATGGAGTTAAATCCCAAGCTCTGTGTCTTCCTACAAGCAAGAATTCGTTTCAGGTAAGGGCAGTCACTTTTCAGCTCAAACGAACTACATCGTTCACGAAGCTCACACGTTTCTCATCTTAACAGACAAGCATTGGAATTTAGAGGACCAGTGCTTTGTATCAGTTTCAGAAGCAGAGTTGAACTAGATATGGTCCGTATGTGTAGGAAACACCGTTCTTTTGTTCTCAGCACACACATGTTTCCTGCTGTTTTACAGACTCTAAAAGCAAGAGCATGCTTCTCGCTCTAAAGCAGAGTGTGATCAATGGATGATTACACTGCTGTGTGTTTCCCTTCAGAAATGGAGTTAAATCCCAGGCTCTGAGTCTTCCTACAAGCAAGACTTCGATTCAGGTAAGGGCAGTCACTTTTCTGCTCAAACGAACTACATCGTTCATGAAGCTCACACATTTCTCATCTTAACAGATAAGCACTGGATGTTAGAGGAACAGAGCTTTGTATCAGTTTCAGAAGCAGAGTTGAACTAGATAGGGTCCGTATGTGTAGGAAACACGGTTCTTTTGTTCTGGGCACACTCAGATTACCTGCTATATTAGAGACTCTAAAAGCAAGAGCGTGCTTCTCGCTCTAAAGCAGAGTGTGGTCCTTGGGATGAGAAAAATGCTGTGTGTTTCCCTTCAGAAATGGAGTTAAATCCCAGGCTCTGTGTCTTCCTACAAGCAAGACTTCGTTTCAGGTAAGGGCAGTCACTTTTCACCTCAAACGAACTACATCATTCACGGAGCTCACACGTTTCTCATCTTAACAGACAAGAATTGGATGTTAGAGGACTAGTGCGTTGTATCAGTTTAAGAAGCAGAGTTGGACTAGATATGGTCCGTATGTGTAGGAAACACCGTTCTTTTGTTCTCAGCAAAATCACGTTTCCTGCTGTCTTAGAGACTCTAGAGAGCAAGAGCGTGCTTCTTGTTCTAAAGCAGAGTGTGATCAATGGATGAGAACACTGCTGTGTGTTTCACTTCAGAAATGGAGTTAAATCCCAGGCTCTGAGTCTTCCTACAAGCAAGACTTCGTTTCAGGTAAGGGCAGTTACCTTTCTGCTCAAACGAACTATATCGTTCACGAGGATCACACGTTTCTCATCTTAACTGACAAGCATTGGATGTTAGAGGACCAGTGCTTTGTCAGTTTCAGAAGCAGAGTTGAACTAGATATGGTCCGAATGTGTAGGAAACACCGTTCTTTTGTTCTCAGCACACACACGTTTCCTGCTGTCTTAGAGACTCTAGAAAGCAAGATTGTGCTTCTTGTTCTAAAGCATAGTGTGATCCATGGATGAGAAAAATGCTGTGTATTTCCCTTCAGAAATGGAGTTAAATCCCAGGCTCTGTGTCTTCCTACAAGCAATACTTCGTTTCAGGTAAGGGCAGTCACTTTTCAGCTCAAACGAACTACATCGTTCACGAAGCTCACACGTTTCTCATCTTAACAGACAAGCACTGGATGTTAGAGGACCAGTGCTTTGTATCAGTTTCAGGAGCAGAGTTGAACTAGATATGGTCCGTATGTGTAGGAAACACCGTTCTTTTGTTCTGGGCACACTCAGATTACCTGCTATATTAGAGACTCTTAAAGCAAGAGCGTGCTTCTCGCTCTAAAGCAGAGTGTGATCCATGGATGACAACTCTGCTGTGTGTTTCTCTTCAGAGATGGAGTTAAATCCCAGGATCTGTGTCTTACTACAAGCAAGACTTCGTTACAGGTAAGGGCAGTCACTTGTCAGTTCAAAGGAACTACATCATTCTCAAAGCTCACACGTTTCTCATCTTAACAGACAAGCACTGGATGTTAGAGGACCAGGGCTTTGTATCAGTTTCAGAAGCACAGTTGAACTAGATAGGGTCCGTATGTGTAGGAAACACCGTTCTTTGTTCTGGGCACATTCAGATTACCTGCTATATTAGAGACTCTAAAAGCAATAGCGTGCTTCTCGCTCTAAAGCAGAGTGTGGTCCATGGATGAGAAAAATGCTGTGTGTTTCCCTTCAGAAATGGAGTTAAATCCCAGGCTCTGTGTCTTCCTACAAGCAAGACTTCGTTTCAGGTAAGGGCAGTCACTTTTCAGCTCAAACGAACTACATCATTCACGGAGCTCACACGTTTCTCATCTTAACAGACAAGAATTGGATGTTAGAGGACCAGTGCTTTGTATCAGTTTAAGAAGCAGAGTTGGACTAGATATGGTCCGTATGTGTAGGAAACACCGTTCTTTTGTTCTCAGCAAAATCACGTTTCCTGCTGTCTTAGAGACTCTAGAGAGCAAGAGCGTGCTTCTTGTTCTAAAGCAGAGTGTGATCAATGGATGATTACACTGCTGTGTGTTTCCCTACAGAAATGGAGTTAAATCCCAGGCTCTGAGTCTTCCTACAAGCAAGACTTCGTTTAAGATAAGGGCTGTCACTTTTCTGCTCAAACGAACTACGTAGTTCATGAAGCTCACACGTTTCCCATCTTAACTGACAAGCATTGGATGTTAGAAGACCAGTGATTTGTATCAGTTTCAGAAGAAGAGTTGGACTAGATATGGCCTGTATGTGTATGAAACACTGTTCTTTTGTTCTCAGCACACTCACGTTTCCTGCTGTGTTAGAGACTCGAGAAAGCAAGAGCGTGCTTCTCGCTCTAAAGCAGAGTGTTATCAATCGATGAGAACTATGCTGTGTGTTTCCCTTCATAAATGGAGTTAAATCTCAATCTCTGTGTCTTCCTACAAGCAAGACTTCGTTTCAGGTAACGGCAGTCACTTTTCAGCTCAAACGAACAACATCGTTCACTGAGCTCACACATTTCTCTTCTTAACAGACAAGCATTGGATGTTAGAGGACCAGTGCTTTGTATCAGTTTAGTAAGGAGAGTTGGACTAGATATGGTCCGTATGTGTAGGAAACACCGTTCTTTTGTTCTCAACACACTCACGTTTCCTGCTGTCTTAGAGACTTTAGAAAGCAAGAGCGTGCTTCTCGCTCTAAAGCAGATTGAGATCCATGGATGAGAACTATGCTGTGTGTTTCCCTTCAGAAATGGAGTTAAATCCCAGAATCTGTGTCTTCCTACAAGCAAGACTTCGTTTAAGGTAAGGGCAGTCACTTTTCTGCTCAAACGAACTACATCGTTCATGAAGCTCCCACGTTTCTTATCTTAACTGACAAGCATTGGATGTTAGAGGACCAGAGCTTTGTATCAGTTTCAGAAGCATATTTAACTACATATTGTCGTATGTGTAGGAAACACAGTTCTTTTGTTCTCGGCACACTCATGTTTCCTGCTGTCTTATAGACTCTGCAAGGCAAGAGCATTCTTCTTGCTCTAAAGCAGATTGTGATCCATGGATGAGAACTATGCTGTGTTTTCCCTTCAGAAATGGAGATGAATCCCAGGCTCTGTGTCTTCCTACAAGCAAGACTTCCTTTCAGGTAAGGGCAGTCACTTTTCAGCTCAAACAAACTATATCATTCACGGAGCTCACACGTTTCTCTTCTTAAGAGACAAGTATTGGATGTTAGAGGACCAGTGCTTTGTATCAGTTTAAGAAGCAGATTTGGACTAGATATGGACCGTATGTGTAGGAAACACCGTTCTTTTGTTCTCAGCAAAATCACGTTTCCTGCTGTCTTAGAGACTCTAGAAAGCAAGAGCATGCTTCTGGCTCTAAAGCAGAGTGTGATCCATGGATGAGAACAGTGCTGTGTGTTTCACTTCAGAAATGGAGTTAAATCTCAGGCTCTGTTTCTTCCTACAAGCAAGACTTCGTTTCAGGTAAGGGCAGTCATTTTTCTGCTCAAAAGAACTACATCGTTCACGAAGCTCACACATTTCTCATCATAAATGACAAGCATTGGATGTTAGAGGAACAGTGCATTGTATCAGTTTCAGAAGTAGATTTGGACTAAATATGATCAGTATGTGTAGGAAACACAGTTCTTTTGTTCTGGGCACACTCAGATTTCCTGCTGTCTCAGAGACTCTAGAAAGCAAGAGCGTGCATCTTGCTCTAAAACAGAGTGTGATCCATGGATGAGAACTATGCTGTGTGTTTCCCTTTAGAAATGGAGTTAAATCCCAGGCTCTGTGTCTTCCTACAAGCAAGACTTCGTTTCAGGTAAGAGCAGTCACTTTTCAGCTCAAACGAACTACATCGTTCACGGAGCTCAAACGTTTCTCATCTCAAAAGACAAGCATTGGATGTTAGAGGACCAGTGCTTTGTATCAGTTTAAGAAGCAGAGTTGGAGTAGGTATGGTCCGTATATGTAGGAAACACCATTCTTTTGTTCTCAGCACACTCACGTTTCCTGCTGTCTTAGAGACTCTAGAAAGCAAGAGCATGCTTCTTGCTCTAAAGCAGAGTGTGATCCATGGATGAGAACTATGCTGTGTGTTTCCCTTCAGAAATGGAGTTAAATCCCAGGCTCTGTGTCTTCCTACAAGCAAGACTTCGTTTCAGGTAAGGGCAGTCACTTTTCAGCTCAAACGAACTACATCGTTCACGGAGCTCAAACGTTTCTCATCTCAACAGACAAGCATTGGATGTTAGAGGACCAGTGCTTTGTATCAGTTTCAGAAGCAGAGTTGGACTAGATATGGTCCGTATGTGTAGGAAACACCGTTCTTTTGTTCTCAGCACAGAAGTTTCCTGCTGTCTAGAGACTCTAGAAAGCAAGAGCATGCTTCTTGCTCTAAAGCAGAGTGTGATCCATGGATGAGAACTATGCTGTGTGTTTCCCTTCAGAAATGGAGTTAAATCCCAGGCTCTGTGTCTTCCTACAAGCAAGACTTCGTTTCAGGTAAGGGCAGTCATTTTTCTGCTCAAACGAACTACATCGTTCACGAAGCTCACACGTTTCTCATCTTAACTGACAAGCATTGGATGTTAGAGGACCAGTACTTTGTATCAGTTTCAGAAGCAGATTTGGACTACATATGGTGAGTATGTGTAGGAAACACAGTTCTTTTGTTCTGGGCACACTCAGATTTCCTGCTGTCTCAGAGACTCTAGAAAGCAAGAGCGTGCTTCTTGCTCTAAAGCAGAGTGTGATCCATGGATGAGAACTATGCTGTGTCTTTCCCTTCAGAAATGGAGTTATATCCCAGGCTCTGTGTTCCTACATGCAAGACTTAGTTTCAGGTAAGGGCAGTCACTTTTCAGCTCAAACGAACTACATCGTTCACGGAGCTCAAACGTTTCTCATCTCAAAAGACAAGCATAGGATGTTAGAGCACCAGTGCTTTGTATCATTTCAGAAGCAGAGTTGTACTAGATATGGTCCGTATGTGTAGGAAACACCGTTTTTTTGTTCTCAGCACACAAGTTTCCTGCTGTCTAGAGACTCTAGAAAGCAAGAGCATGCTTCTTGTCCTAAAGCAGAGTGTGATCCATGAATGAGAACTATGCTGTGTTTCCCTTCAGAAATGGAGTTAAATCCCAGGCTCTGTGTCTTCCTAGAGGCAAGACTTCGTTTCAGGTAAGGGCAGTCACTTTTCAGCTCAAAAGAACTACGTCGTTCACGAAGCTCACACGTTTCTCATCTTAACAGACAAGCATTGGATGTTAGAGGAGCAGTGCTTTGTATCAGTTTCAGAAGTAGAGTTGGACTATATAATGTCCGTGTTTGTAGGAAATACCTTTCTTTTGTTCTCGACAAACTCACATTTCCTTCTGTCTTAGAGACTCTAGAAAGCAAGAGCGTGCTTCTTGCTCTAAAGCAGAGTGTGATCAATGAATGAGAACACTGCTGTGTGTTTTACTTCAGAAATGGATTTAAATCCCAGGCTCTGTTTCTTCCTACAAGGAAGATTTCGTTTCAGGTAATGGCAGTCAATTTTCTGCTCAAACGAACTACATTGTTCATGAAGCTCACACGTTTCTTATCTTAAATGACAAGCATTGGATGTTAGAGGACCAGAGCTTTGTATCAGTTTCAGAAGCATATTTGAACTACATATGGTCGAATGTGTAGGAAACACAGTTCTTTTGTTCTCGGCACTCTCACGTTTCCTGCTGTCTTAGAGAATCTAGAAAGCAAGAGCATGCTTCTTGTTCTAAAGCAGAGTGTGATCAATGGATGAGAACACTGATGTGTGTTTCACTTCAGAAATAGAGTTAAATCCCAGGCTCTGTGTCTTCCTACAAGCAAGACTTCGTTTCAGGTAAGGGCAGTCACTTTTCAGCTCAAAGGAACTACATCGTTCACGAAGCTCACACGTTTCTCATCTTAACAGACAAGCATTGGATGTTAGAGCACCAGTGCTTTGTATCATTTCAGAAGCAGAGTTGGACTAGATATGGTCCGTATGTGTAGGAAACACCGTTCTTTTGTTCTCAGCACACTAGTTTCCTGCTGTCTAGAGACTCTAGAAAGCCAGAGCATGCTTCTTGCTCTAAAGCAGAGTGTGATCCATGGATGAGAACTATGCTGTGTGTTTCCCTTCAGAAATGGAGTTAAATCCCAGGCTCTGTGTCTTCCTACAAGCAAGACTTCGTTTCAGGTAAGGGCAGTCACTTTTCAGCTCAAACGAACTACATCATTCACGGAGCGCAAACGTTTCTCATCTCAACAGACAAGCATTGGATGTTAGAGGACCAGTGCTTTGTATCAGTTTAAGAAGCAGAGTTGGACTAGGTATGGTCCGTATATGTAGGAAACACCGTTCTTTTGTTCTCAGCACACTCACGTTCCCTGCTGTCTTAGAAACTCTAGAAAGCAAGAGCATGCTTCTTGCTCAAAACCAGAGTGTGATCCATGGATGAGAACTATGCTGTGTGTTTCCGTACAGAAATGGAGTTAAATCCCTGGCTCTGTGTCTTCCTACAAGCAAGAGTTCGTTGCAGGTAAGGGCAGTCACTTTTCATCTCAAACGAACTACATCATTCACGAAGCTCACACGTTTCTCATCTTAACCGACAAGCATTGGATGTTAGAGCACCAGTGCTTTGTATCAGTTTCAGAAGCAGAGTTGGACAAGATATGGTCCGTATGTGTAGGAAACACCGTTCTTTTGTTCTCAGCACAAAAGTTTCCTGCTGTCTAGAGACTCTAGAAAGCAAGAGCATGCTTCTTGCTCTAAAGCAGAGTGTGATCCATGGATGAGAACTATGCTCTGTGTTTCCCTTCAGAAATGGAGTTAAATCCCAGGCTCTGTGTCTTCCTACAAGCAAGACTTCGTTTCAGGTAAGGGCAGTCATTTTTCTGCTCAAACGAACTACATGGTTCATGAAACTCACACGTTTCTCATCTTAACTGACAAGCATTGGATGTTAGAGGAACAGTGCATTGTATCAGTTTCAGAAGCAGATTTGGACTACATATTGTCAGTATGTGTAGGAAACACCGTTCTTTTGTTCTGGGCACACTCAGATTTCCTGCTGTCTCAGAGACTCTAGAAAGCAAGAGCGTGCTTCTTGCTCTAAAGCAGAGTGTGATCCATGGATGAGAACTATGCTGTGTGTTTCCCTTCAGAAATGGAGTTAAATCCCAGGCTCTGTGTCTTCCTACAAGAAAGACGTCGTTTCAGGTAAGGGCAGTCACTTTTCAGCTCAAACGAACTACATCGTTCATGGAGCTCAAACGTTTCTCATCTCAAAAGAAAAGCATTGGATGTTAGAGGAACAGTGCATTGTATCAGTTTCAGAAGCAGATTTGGACTACATATGGTCAGTATGTGTAGGAAACACCGTTCTTTTGTTCTGGGCACACTCAGATTTCCTGCTGTCTCAGAGACTCTAGAAAGCAAGAGCATGCTTCTTGCTCTAAAGCAGAGTGTGATCCATGGATGAGAACTATGCTGTGTTTCCCTTCAGAAATGGAGTTAAATCCCAGGCTCTGTGTCTTCCTAGAGGCAAGACTTCCTTTCAGGTAAGGGCAGTCACTTTTCAGCTCAAACAAACTACGTCGTTCACGAAGCTCACACGTTTGTCATCTTAACAGACAACCATTGGATGTTAGAGGAGCAGTGCTTTGTATCAGTTTCAGAAGCAGAGTTGGACTATATAATGTCCGTGTATGTAGGAAATACCTTTCTTTTGTTCTCAACCTACTCATGTTTCCTGCTGTCTTAGAGACTCTAGAAAGCAAGAGCGTGCTTCTTGCTCTAAAGCAGAGTGTGATCAATGAATGAGAACACTGCTGTGTGTTTCACTTCAGAAATGGAGTTAAATCCCAGGCTCTGTTTCTTCCTACAAGGAAGACTTCGTTTCAGGTAAGGGCAGTCACTTTTCTGCTCAAACGAACTACATTGTTCATGAAGCTCACACGTTTCTTATCTTAACTGACAAGCATTGGATGTTAGAGGTTCAGAGCTTTGTATCAGTTTCAGAAGCATATTTGAACTACATATGGTCGAATGTGTAGGAAACACAGTTCTTTTGTTCTCGGCACACTCACGTTTCCTGCTGTCTTATAGACTCTGGAAAGCAAGAGCATGCTTCTTGCTCTAAAGCAGATTGTGATCCATGGATGAGAACTATGCTGTGTTTTCCCTTCAGAAATGGAGATAAATCCCAGGCTCTGTGTCTTCCTACAAGCAAGACTTCGTTTCAGGTAAGGGCAGTCACTTTTCAGCTCAAACGAACTACATCATTCACGGAGCGCAAACGTTTCTCATCTCAACAGACAAGCATTGGATGTTAGAGGACCAGTGCTTTGTATCAGTTTAAGAAGCAGAGTTGGACTAGGTATGGTCCGTATATGTAGGAAACACCGTTCTTTTGTTCTCAGCACACTCACGTTCCCTGCTGTCTTAGAAACTCTAGAAAGCAAGAGCATGCTTCTTGCTCTAAAGCAGAGTGTGATCCATGGATGAGAACTATGCTGTGTGTTTCCCTACAGAAATGGAGTTAAATCCCAGGCTCTGTGTCTTCCTATAAGCAAGAGTTCGTTGCAGGTAAGGGCAGTCACTTTTCATCTCAAACGAACTACATCATTCACGAAGCTCACACGTTTCTCATCTTAACAGACAAGCATTGGTGTTAGAGCACCAGTGCTTTGTATCAGTTTCAGAAGCAGAGTTGGACAAGATATGGTCCGTATGTGTAGGAAACACCGTTCTTTTGTTCTCAGCACACAAGTTTCCTGCTGTCTAGAGACTCTAGAAAGCAAGAGCATGCTTCTTGCTCTATAGCAGAGTGTGATCCATGGATGAGAACTATGCTGTGTGTTTCCCTTCAGAAATGGAGTTAAATCCCAGGTTCTGTGTCTCCTACAAGCAAGAATTCGTATCAGGTAAGGGCAGTCACTTTTCTGCTCAAACCAACTACATTGTTCATGAAGCTCACACGTTTCTTATCTTAACTGACAAGCATTGGATGTTAGAGGACCAGAGCTTTGTATCAGTTTCAGAAGCATATTTGAACTACATATGGTTGTATGTGTAGGAAACACAGTTCTTTTGTTCTCGGCACACTCACGTTTCCTGCTGTCTTATAGACTCTGGAAAGCAAGAGCATGCTTCTTGCTCTAAAGCAGATTGTGATCCATGGATGAGAACTATGCTGTGTTTTCCCTTCAGAAATGGAGATAAATCCCAGGCTCTGTGTCTTCCTACAAGCAAGACTTCCTTTCAGGTAAGGGCAGTCACTTTTCAGCTCGAACAAACTATATCATTCACGGAGCTCACACGTTTCTCTTCTTAAGAGACAAGCATTGGATGTTAGAGGACCAGTGCTTTGTATCAGTTTAAGATGCAGATTTGGACTAGATATGGACCGTATGTGTAGGAAACACCGTTCTTTTGTTCTCAGCAAAATCACGTTTCCTGCTGTCTAGAGACTCTAGAAAGCAAGAGCATGCTTCTTGCTCTAAAGCAGAGTGTGATCCATGGATGAGAAATATGCTGTGTGTTTCCCTTCAGAAATGGAGTTAAATCCCAGGCTCTGTGTCTTCCTACAAGCAAGACTTCGTTTCAGGTAAGGGCAGTCATTTTTCTGCTCAAACGAACTACATCGTTCATGAAGCTCACACGTTTCTCATCTTAACTGACAAGCATTGGATGTTAGAGGAACAGTGCTTGTATCAGTTTCAGAAGCAGATTTGGACTACATATGGTCAGTATGTGTAGGAAACACCGTTCTTTTGTTCTGGGCACACTCAGATTTCCTGCTGTCTCAGAGACTCTAGAAAGCAAGAGCGTGCTTCTTGCTCTAAAGCAGAGTGTGATCCATGGATGAGAACTATGCTGTGTGTTTCCCTTCAGAAATGGAGTTAAATCCCAGACTCTGTGTCTTCCTACAAGAAAGACTTCGTTTCAGGTAAGGGCAGTCACTTTTCAGCTCAAACGAACTACATCGTTCACGGAGCTCAAACGTTTCTCATCTCAAAAGACAAGCATTGGATGTTAGAGGACCAGTGCTTTGTATCAGTGTAAGAAGCAGAGTTGGACTAGGTATGGTCCATATATGTAGGAAACACCGTTCTTTTGTTCTCAGGACACTCACGTTTCCTGCTGTCTTAGAGACTCTAGAAAGCAAGAGCATGCTTCTTGCTCTAAAGCAGAGTGTGATCCATGGATGAGAACTATGCTGTGTGTTTCCCTTCAGAAATGGAGTTAAATCCAGGCTCTGTGTCTTTCTACAAGCAAGACTTCATTTCAGGTAAGGGCAGTCATTTTTCTGCTCAAACGAACTACATTGTTCACGAAACTCACACGTTTCTCATCTTAACTGACAAGCATTGGATGTTAGAGGAACAGTGCATTGTATCAGTTTCAGAAGCATATTTGAACTATATATGGTCGTATGTGTAGGAAACACAGTTCTTTTGTTCTCGGCACACTCACGTTTCCTGCTGTCTTATAGACTCTGGAAAGCAAGAGCATGCTTCTTGCTCTAAAGCAGATTGTGATCCATGGATGAGATCTATGCTGTGTTTTCCCTTCAGAAATGGAGATAAATCCCAGGCTCTGTGTCTTCCTACAAGCAAGACTTCCTTTCAGGTAAGGGCAGTCACTTTTCAGCTCAAACAAACTATATCATTCACGGAGCTCACACGTTTCTCTTCTTAAGAGACAAGCATTGGATGTTAGAGGACCAGTGCTTTGTATCAGTTTAAGACGCAGATTTGGACTAGATATGGACCGTATGTGTAGGAAACACCGTTCTTTTGTTCTCAGCAAAATCACGTTTCCTGCTGTCTTAGAGACTCTAGAAAGCAACAGCATGCTTCTTGTTCTAAAGCAGAGTGTGATCAATGGATGAGAACACTGCTGTGTGTTTCACTTCAGAAATAGAGTTAAATCCCAGGCTCTGTGTCTTCCTACAAGCAAGACTTCGTTTCAGGTAAGGGCAGTCACTTTTCAGCTCAAAGGAACTATATCGTTCACGAAGCTCACACGTTTCTCATCTTAACAGACAAGCACTGGATGTTAGAGCACCAGTGCTTTGTATCATTTCAGAAGCAGAGTTGGACTAGATATGGTCCGTATGTGTAGGAAACACCGTTCTTTTGTTCTCAGCACAGTAGTTTCCTGCTGTCTAGAGACTCTAGAAAGCCAGAGCATGCTTCTTGCTCTAGAGCAGAGTGTGATCCATGGATGAGAACTATGCTGTGTGTTTCCCTTCATAAATGGAGTTAAATCCCAGGCTCTGTGTCTTCCTACAAGCAAGACTTCGTTTCAGGTAAGGGCAGTCACTTTTCAGCTCAAACGAACTACATCGTTCACGGAGCGCAAACGTTTGTCATCTCAAAAGACAAGCATTGGATATTAGAGGACCAGTGCTTTGTATCAGTTTAAGAAGCAGAGTTGGACTAGGTATGGTCCGTATATGTAGGAAACACCGTTCTTTTGTTCTCAGCACACTCACGTTCCCTGCTGTCTTAGAAACTCTAGAAAGCAAGAGCATGCTTCTTGCTCTAAAGCAGAGTGTGATCCATGGATGAGAACTATGCTGTGTGTTTCCCTACAGAAATGGAGTTAAATCCCAGGCTCTGTGTCTTCCTACAAGCAAGACTTCGTTGCAGGTAAGGGCAGTCACTTTTCATCTCAAACGAACTACATCATTCACGAAGCTCAAACGTTTCTCATCTTAACAGACAAGCATTGGATGTTAGAGCACCAGTGCTTTGTATCAGTTTCAGAAGCAGAGTTGGACAAGATATGGTCCGTATGTGTAGGAAACACCGTTCTTTGTTCTCAGTACACAAGTTTCCTGCTGTCTAGAGACTCTAGAAAGCAAGAGCATGCTTCTTGCTCTAAAGCAGTGTGTGATCCATGGATGAGAACTATGCTGTGTGTTTCCCTTCAGAAATGGAGTTAAATCCCAGGCTCTGTGTCTTCCTACAAGCAAGACTTCGTTTCAGGTAAGGGCAGTCATTTTTCTGCTCAAACGAACTACATGGTTCATGAAGCTCACACGTTTCTCATCTTAACTGACAAGCATTGGATGTTAGAGGAACAGTGCATTGTATCAGTTTCAGAAGCAGATTTGGACTACATATGGTCAGTATGTGTAGGAAACACCGTTCTTTGTTCTCAGCACACAAGTTTCCTGCTGTCTAGAGACTCTAGAAAGCAAGAGCATGCTTCTTGCTCTAAAGCAGTGTGTGATCCATGGATGAGAACTATGCTGTGTGTTTCCCTTCAGAAATGGAGTTAATTCCCAGGCTCTGTGTCTTCCTACAAGCAAGACTTCGTTTCAGGAAAGGGCAGTCATTTTTCTGCTCAAACGCACTACATGGTTCATGAAGCTCAAACGTTTCTCATCTCAAAAGACAAGCATTGGATGTTAGAGGACCAGTGCTTTGTATCAGTGTAAGTAGCAGAGTTGGTCTAGGTATGGTCCGTATATGTAGGAAACACCGTTCTTTTGTTCTCAGGACACTCACGTTTCCTGATGTCTTAGAGAGTCAAGAAAGCAAGAGCATGCTTCTTGCTCTAAAGCAGAGTGTGATCCATGGATGAGAACTATGCTGTGTGTTTACCTTCAGAAATGGAGTTAAATCCCAGACTCTGTGTCTTCCTACAAGCAAGACTTCGTTTCAGGTAAGGGCAGTCACTTTTCTGCTCAAACGAACTACATTGTTCATGAAGCTCACACGTTTCTTATCTTAACTGACAAGCATTGGATGTTAGAGGACCAGAGCTTTGTATCAGTTTCAGAAGCATATTTGAACTACATATGGTCGTATGTGTAGGAAACACAGTTCTTTTGTTCTCGGCACACTCACGTTTCCTGTTGTCTTATAGACTCTGGAAAGCAAGAGCATGCTTCTTGCTCTAAAGCAGATTGTGATCCATGGATGAGAACTATGCTGTGTTTTCCCTTCAGAAATGGAGATAAATCCCAGGCTCTGTGTCTTCCTACAAGCAAGACTTCCTTTCAGGTAAGGGCAGTCACTTTTCAGCTCAAACAAACTATATCATTCACGGAGCTCACACGTTTCTCTTCTTAAGAGACAAGCATTGGATGTTAGAGGACCAGTGCTTTGTATCAGTTTAAGACGCAGATTTGGACTAGATATGGACCGTATGTGGAGGAAACACCGTTCTTTTGTTCTCAGCAAAATCACGTTTCCTGCTGTCTTAGAGACTCTAGAAAGCAAGAGCATGCTTCTTGCTCTAAAGCAGAGTGTGATCCATGGATGAGAACTATGCTCTGTGTTTCCCTTCAGAAATGGAGTTAAATCCCAGGCTCTGTGTCTTCCTACAAGCAAGACTTCGTTTCAGGTAAGGGCAGTCATTTTTCTGCTCAAACGAACTACATGGTTCATGAAACTCACACGTTTCTCATCTTAACTGACAAGCATTGGATGTTAGAGGAACAGTGCATTGTATCAGTTTCAGAAGCAGATTTGGACTACATATGGTCAGTATGTGTAGGAAACACCGTTCTTTTGTTCTGGGCACACTCAGATTTCCTGCTGTCTCAGAGACTCTAGAAAGCAAGAGCGTGCTTCTTGCTCTAAAGCAGAGTGTGATCCATGGATGAGAACTATGCTGTGTGTTTCCCTTCAGAAATGGAGTTAAATCACAGGCTCTGTGTCTTCCTACAAGAAAGACGTCGTTTCAGGTAAGGGCAGTCACTTTTCAGCTCAAACGAACTACATCGTTCATGGAGCTCAAACGTTTCTCATCTCAAAAGAAAAGCATTGGATGTTAGAGGAACAGTGCATTGTATCAGTTTCAGAAGCAGATTTGGACTACATATGGTCAGTATGTGTAGGAAACACCGTTCTTTTGTTCTGGGCACACTCAGATTTCCTGCTGTCTCAGAGACTCTAGAAAGCAAGAGCATGCTTCTTGCTCTAAAGCAGAGTGTGATCCATGGATGAGAACTATGCTGTGTTTCCCTTCAGAAATGGAGTTAAATCCCAGGCTCTGTGTCTTCCTAGAGGCAAGACTTCCTTTCAGGTAAGGGCAGTCACTTTTCAGCTCAAACAAACTACGTCGTTCACGAAGCTCACACGTTTGTCATCTTAACAGACAACCATTGGATGTTAGAGGAGCAGTGCTTTGTATCAGTTTCAGAAGCAGAGTTGGACTATATAATGTCCGTGTATGTAGGAAATACCTTTCTTTTGTTCTCAACAAACTCACGTTTCCTGCTGTCTTAGAGACTCTAGAAAGCAAGAGCGTGCTTCTTGCTCTAAAGCAGAGTGTGATCAATGAATGAGAACACTGCTGTGTGTTTCACTTCAGAAATGGAGTTAAATCCCAGGCTCTGTTTCTTCCTACAAGGAAGACTTCGTTTCAGGTAAGGGCAGTCACTTTTCTGCTCAAACGAACTACATTGTTCATGAACCTCACACGTTTCTTATCTTAACTGACAAGCATTGGATGTTAGAGGACCAGAGCTTTGTATCAGTTTCAGAAGCATATTTGAACTACATATGGTCGAATGTGTAGGACACACAGTTCTTTTGTTCACGGCACACTCACGTTTCCTGCTGTCTTATAGACTCTGGAAAGCAAGAGCATGCTTCTTGCTCTAAAGCAGATTGTGATCCATGGATGAGAACTATGCTGTGTTTTCCCTTCAGAAATGGAGATAAATCCCAGGCTCTGTGTCTTCCTACAAGCAAGACTTCCTTTCAGGTAAGGGCAGTCACTTTTCAGCTCAAACAAACTATGTCATTCACGGAGCTCACACGTTTCTCTTCTTAAGAGACAAGCATTGGATGTTAGAGGACCAGTGCTTTGTATCAGTTTAAGAAGCAGATTTGGACTAGATATGGACTGTATGTGTAGGAAACACCTTTCTTTTGTTCTCAGCCAAATCAGGTTTCCTGCTGTCTTAGAGACTCTAGAAAGCAAGAGCATGCTTCTTGTTCTAAAGCAGAGTGTGATCAATGGATGAGAACACTGCTGTGTGTTTCACTTCAGAAATGGAGTTAAATCCCAGGCTCTGTGTCTTCCTACAAGCAAGACTTCGTTTCAGGTAAGGGCAGTCAATTTTCTGCTCAAACGAACTACATCGTCCACGAAGCTCACACATTTCTCATCATAAATGACAAGCATTGGATGTTAGAGGAACATTGCATTGTATCAGTTGAAGAAGCAGAGTTGGAGTAGTTGTGGTCCGTATATGTAGGAAACACCGTTCTTTTGTTCTCAGCACACTCACGTTTCCTGCTGTCTTAGAGACTCTAGAAAGCAAGAGCATGCTTCTTGCTCTAAAGCAGAGTGTGATCCATGGAGGAGAACTATGCTATGTGTTTCCCTTCAGAAATGGAGTTAAATCCCAGGCTCTGTGTCTTCCTACAAGCAAGACTTCGTTTCAGGTAAGGGCAGTCACTTTTCAGCTCAAAGGAACTACATCGTTCACGAAGCTCACACGTTTCTCATCTTAACAGACAAGCATTCGATGTTAGAGCACCAGTGCTTTCTATCATTTCAGAAGCAGAGTTGGACTAGATATGGTCCGTATGTGTAGGAAACACCGTTCTTTTGTACTCAGCACACAAGTTTCCTGCTGTCTAGAGACACTATAAAGCAAGAGCATGCTTCTTGCTCTAAAGCAGAGTGTGATCCATGGATGAGAACTATGCTGTGTGTTTCCCTAAAGAAATGGAGTTAAATCCCAGGCTCTGTGTCTTCCTACAAGCAAGAGTTCGTTGCAGGTAAGGGCATTCACTTTTCATCTCAAACGAACTACATCATTCACGAAGCTCACACGTTTCTCATCTTAACAGACAAGCATTGGTGTTAGAGCACCAGTGCTTTGTATCAGTTTCAGAAGCAGAGTTGGACAAGATATGGTCCGTATGTGTAGGAAACACCGTTCTTTTGTTCTCAGCACACAAGTTTCCTGCTGTCTAGAGACTCTAGAAAGCAAGAGCATGCTTCTTGCTCTATAGCAGAGTGTGATCCATGGATGAGAACTATGCTGTGTGTTTCCCTTCAGAAATGGAGTTAAATCCCAGGCTCTGTGTCTCCTACAAGCAAGAATTCGTATCAGGTAAGGGCAGTCACTTTTCTGCTCAAACCAACTACATTGTTCATGAAGCTCACACGTTTCTTATCTTAACTGACAAGCATTGGATGTTAGAGGACCAGAGCTTTGTATCAGTTTCAGAAGCATATTTGAACTACATATGGTTGTATGTGTAGGAAACACAGTTCTTTTGTTCTCGGCACACTCACGTTTCCTGCTGTCTTATAGACTCTGGAAAGCAAGAGCATGCTTCTTGCTCTAAAGCAGATTGTGATCCATGGATGAGAACTATGCTGTGTTTTCCCTTCAGAAATGGAGATAAATCCCAGGCTCTGTGTCTTCCTACAAGCAAGACTTCCTTTCAGGTAAGGGCAGTCACTTTTCAGCTCAAACAAACTATATCATTCACGGAGCTCACACGTTTCTCTTCTTAAGAGACAAGCATTGGATGTTAGAGGAACAGTGCTTTGTATCAGTTTAAGATGCAGATTTGGACTAGATATGGACCGTATGTGTAGGAAACACCGTTCTTTTGTTCTCAGCAAAATCACGTTTCCTGCTGTCTTAGAGACTCTAGAAAGCAAGAGCATGCTTCTTGTTCTAAAGCAGAGTGTGATCAATGGATGAGAACACTGCTGTGTGTTTCACTTCAGAAATAGAGTTAAATCCCAGGCTCTGTGTCTTCCTACAAGCAAGACTTCGTTTCAGGTAAGGGCAGTCACTTTTCAGCTCAAAGAATCTACATCGTTCACAAAGCTCACACGTTTCTCATCTTAACAGACAAGGATTGGATGTTAGAGCACCAGTTCTTTGTATCAGTTTCAGAAGCAGAGTTGGACATGATATGGTCCGTATGTGTAGGAAACACCGTTCTTTTGTTCTCAGCACACAAGTTTCCTGCTGTCTAGAGACTCTAGAAAGCAAGAGCATGCTTCTTGCTCTAAAGCAGAGTGTGATCCATGGATGAGAACTATGCTGTGTGTTTCCCTTCAGAAATGGAGTTAAATCCCAGACTCTGTGTCTTCCTACAAGAAAGACTTCGTTTCAGGTAAGGGCAGTCACTTTTCAGCTCAAACGAACTACATCGTTCACGGAGCTCAAACGTTTCTCATCTCAAAAGACAAGCATTGGATGTTAGAGGACCAGTGCTTTGTATCAGTGTAAGAAGCAGAGTTGGACTAGGTATGGTCCGTATATGTAGGAAACACCGTTCTTTTGTTCTCAGGACACTCACGTTTCCTGCTGTCTTAGAGACTCTAGAAAGCAAGAGCATGCTTCTTGCTCTAAAGCAGAGTGTGATCCATGGATGAGAACTATGCTGTGTGTTTCCCTTCAGAAATGGAGTTAAATCCAGGCTCTGTGTCTTTCTACAGGCAAGACTTCGTTTCAGGTAAGGGCAGTCATTTTTCTGCTCAAACGAACTACATTGTTCACGAAACTCACACGTTTCTCATCTTAACTGACAAGCATTGGATGTTAGAAGAACAGTGCATTGTATCAGTTACAGAAGCATATTTGAACTACATATGGTCGTATGTGTAGGAAACACAGTTCTTTTGTTCTCGGCACACTCACGTTTCCTGCTGTCTTATAGACTCTGGAAAGCAAGAGCATGCTTCTTGCTCTAAAGCAGATTGTGATCCATGGATGAGATCTATGCTGTGTTTTCCCTTCAGAAATGGAGATAAATCCCAGGCTCTGTGTCTTCCTACAAGCAAGACTTCCTTTCAGGTAAGGGCAGTCACTTTTCAGCTCAAACAAACTATATCATTCACGGAGCTCACACGTTTCTCTTCTTAAGAGACAAGCATTGGATGTTAGAGGACCAGTGCTTTGTATCAGTTTAAGACGCAGATTTGGACTAGATATGGACCGTATGTGTAGGAAACACCGTTCTTTTGTTCTCAGCAAAATCACGTTTCCTGCTGTCTTAGAGACTCTAGAAAGCAAGAGCATGCTTCTTGTTCTAAAGCAGAGTGTGATCAATGGATGAGAACACTGCTGTGTGTTTCACTTCAGAAATAGAGTTAAATCCCAGGCTCTGTGTCTTCCTACAAGCAAGACTTCGTTTCAGGTAAGGGCAGTCACTTTTCAGCTCAAAGGAACTACATCGTTCACGAAGCTCACACGTTTCTCATCTTAACAGACAAGCATTGGATGTTAGAGCACCAGTGCTTTGTATCATTTCAGAAACAGATTTGGACTAGATATGGTCCGTATGTGTAGGAAACACCGTTCTTTTGTTCTCAGCACAGTAGTTTTCTGCTGTCTAGAGACTCTAGAAAGCCAGAGCATGCTTCTTGCTCTAAAGCAGAGTGTGATCCATGGATGAGAACTATGCTGTGTGTTTCCCTTCATAAATGGAGTTAAATCCCAGGCTCTGTGTCTTCCTACAAGCAAGACTTCGTTTCAGGTAAGGGCAGTCACTTTTCAGCTCAAACGAACTACATCGTTCATGGAGCGCAAACGTTTGTCATCTCAAAAGACAAGCATTGTATGTTAGAGGACCAGTGCTTTGTATCAGTTTAAGAAGCAGAGTTGGACTAGGTATGGTCCGTATATGTAGGAAACACCGTTCTTTTGTTCTCAGCACACTCACGTTCCCTGCTGTCTTAGAAACTCTAGAAAGCAAGAGCATGCTTCTTGCTCTAAAGCAGAGTGTGATCCATGGATGAGAACTATGCTGTGTGTTTCCCTACAGAAATGGAGTTAAATCCCAGGCTCTGTGTCTTCCTACAAGCAAGACTTCGTTTCAGGTAAGGGCAGTCACTTTTCAGCTCAAACGAACTACATCGTTCACGAAGCTCACACGTTTCTCATCTTAACAGACAAGCATTCGATGTTAGAGCACCAGTGCTTTCTATCATTTCAGAAGCAGAGTTGGACTAGATATGGTCCGTATGTGTAGGAAACACCGTTCTTTTGTTCTCAGCACACAAGTTTCCTGCTGTCTAGAGACTCTATAAAGCAAGAGCATACTTCTTGCTCTAAAGCAGAGTGTGATCCATGGATGAGAACTATGCTGTGTGTTTCCCTAAAGAAATGGAGTTAAATCCCAGGCTCTGTGTCTTCCTACAAGCAAGAGTTCGTTGCAGGTAAGGGCATTCACTTTTCATCTCAAACGAACTACATCATTCACGAAGCTCACACGTTTCTCATCTTAACAGACAAGCATTGGTGTTAGAGCACCAGTGCTTTGTATCAGTTTCAGAAGCAGAGTTGGACAAGATATGGTCCGTATGTGTAGGAAACACCGTTCTTTTGTTCTCAGCACACAAGTTTCCTGCTGTCTAGAGACTCTAGAAAGCAAGAGCATGCTTCTTGCTCTATAGCAGAGTGTGATCCATGGATGAGAACTATGCTGTGTGTTTCCCTTCAGAAATGGAGTTAAATCCCAGGCTCTGTGTCTCCTACAAGCAAGAATTCGTATCAGGTAAGGGCAGTCACTTTTCTGCTCAAACCAACTACATTGTTCATGAAGCTCACACGTTTCTTATCTTAACTGACAAGCATTGGATGTTAGAGGACCAGAGCTTTGTATCAGTTTCAGAAGCATATTTGAACTACATATGGTTGTATGTGTGGGAAACACAGTTCTTTTGTTCTCGGCACACTCACGTTTCCTGCTGTCTTATAGACTCTGGAAAGCAAGAGCATGCTTCTTGCTCTAAAGCAGATTGTGATCCATGGATGAGAACTATGCTGTGTTTTCCCTTCAGAAATGGAGATAAATCCCAGGCTCTGTGTCTTCCTACAAGCAAGACTTCCTTTCAGGTAAGGGCAGTCACTTTTCAGCTCAAAGGAACTACATCGTTCACGAAGCTCACACGTTTCTCATCTTAACAGACAAGCATTGGATGTTAGAGCACCAGTGCTTTGTATCATTTCAGAAGCAGATTTGGACTAGATATGGTCCGTATGTGTAGGAAACACCGTTCTTTTGTTCTCACCACAGTAGTTTCCTGCTGTCTAGAGACTCTAGAAAGCCAGAGCATGCTTCTTGCTCTAAAGCAGAGTGTGATCCATGGATGAGAACTATGCTGTGTGTTTCCCTTCAGAAATGGAGTTAAATCCCAGGCTCTGTGTCTTCCTACAAGCAAGACTTCGTTTCAGGTAAGGGCAGTCACTTTTCAGCTCAAACGAACTACATCGTTCATGGAGCGCAAACGTTTGTCATCTCAAAAGACAAGCATTGGATGTTAGAGGACCAGTGCTTTGTATCAGTTTAAGAAGCAGAGTTGGACTAGGTATGGTCCGTATATGTAGGAAACACCGTTCTTTTGTTCTCAGCACACTCACGTTCCCTGCTGTCTTAGAAACTCTAGAAAGCAAGAGCATGCTTCTTGCTCTAAAGCAGAGTGTGATCCATGGATGAGAACTATGCTGTGTGTTTCCCTACAGAAATGGAGTTAAATCCCAGGCTCTGTGTCTTCCTACAAGCAAGACTTCGTTTCAGGTAAGGGCAGTCACTTTTCAGCTCAAACGAACTACATCGTTCACGAAGCTCACACGTTTCTCATCTTAACAGACAAGCATTCGATGTTAGAGCACCAGTGCTTTCTATCATTTCAGAAGCAGAGTTGGACTAGATATGGTCCGTATGTGTAGGAAACACCGTTCTTTTGTTCTCAGCACACAAGTTTCCTGCTGTCTAGAGACTCTATAAAGCAAGAGCATGCTTCTTGCTCTAAAGCAGAGTGTGATCCATGGATGAGAACTATGCTGTGTGTTTCCCTAAAGAAATGGAGTTAAATCCCAGGCTCTGTGTCTTCCTACAAGCAAGAGTTCGTTGCAGGTAAGGGCATTCACTTTTCATCTCAAACGAACTACATCATTCACGAAGCTCACACGTTTCTCATCTTAACAGACAAGCATTGGTGTTAGAGCACCAGTGCTTTGTATCAGTTTCAGAAGCAGAGTTGGACAAGATATGGTCCGTATGTGTAGGAAACACCGTTCTTTTGTTCTCAGCACACAAGTTTCCTGCTGTCTAGAGACTCTAGAAAGCAAGAGCATGCTTCTTGCTCTATAGCAGAGTGTGATCCATGGATGAGAACTATGCTGTGTGTTTCCCTTCAGAAATGGAGTTAAATCCCAGGCTCTGTGTCTCCTACAAGCAAGAATTCGTATCAGGTAAGGGCAGTCACTTTTCTGCTCAAACCAACTACATTGTTCATGAAGCTCACACGTTTCTTATCTTAACTGACAAGCATTGGATGTTAGAGGACCAGAGCTTTGTATCAGTTTCAGAAGCATATTTGAACTACATATGGTTGTATGTGTAGGAAACACAGTTCTTTTGTTCTCGGCACACTCACGTTTCCTGCTGTCTTATAGACTCTGGAAAGCAAGAGCATGCTTCTTGCTCTAAAGCAGATTGTGATCCATGGATGAGAACTATGCTGTGTTTTCCCTTCAGAAATGGAGATAAATCCCAGGCTCTGTGTCTTCCTACAAGCAAGACTTCCTTTCAGGTAAGGGCAGTCACTTTTCAGCTCAAACAAACTATATCATTCACGGAGCTCACACGTTTCTCTTCTTAAGAGACAAGCATTGGATGTTAGAGGAACAGTGCTTTGTATCAGTTTAAGATGCAGATTTGGACTAGATATGGACCGTATGTGTAGGAAACACCGTTCTTTTGTTCTCAGCAAAATCACGTTTCCTGCTGTCTTAGAGACTCTAGAAAGCAAGAGCATGCTTCTTGTTCTAAAGCAGAGTGTGATCAATGGATGAGAACACTGCTGTGTGTTTCACTTCAGAAATAGAGTTAAATCCCAGGCTCTGTGTCTTCCTACAAGCAAGACTTCGTTTCAGGTAAGGGCAGTCACTTTTCAGCTCAAAGGATCTACATCGTTCACAAAGCTCACACGTTTCTCATCTTAACAGACAAGCATTGGATGTTAGAGCACCAGTGCTTTGTATCAGTTTCAGAAGCAGAGTTGGACATGATATGGTCCGTATGTGTAGGAAACACCGTTCTTTTGTTCTCAGCACACAAGTTTCCTGCTGTCTAGAGACTCTAGAAAGCAAGAGCATGCTTCTTGCTCTAAAGCAGAGTGTGATCCATGGATGAGAACTATGCTGTGTGTTTCCCTTCAGAAATGGAGTTAAATCCCAGGCTCTGTGTCTTCCTACAAGCAAGACTTCGTTTCAGGTAAGGGCAGTCATTTTTCTGCTCAAACGAACTACATCGTTCATGAAGCTCACACGTTTCTCATCTTAACTGACAAGCATTGGATGTTAGAGGAACAGTGCATTGTATCAGTTTCAGAAGCAGATTTGGACTACATATGGTCAGTATGTGTAGGAAACACCGTTCTTTTGTTCTGGGCACACTCAGATTTCCTGCTTTCTCAGAGACTCTAGTAAGCAAGAGCGTGCTTCTTGCTCTAAAGCAGAGTGTGATCCATGGATGAGAACTATGCTGTGTGTTTCCCTTCAGAAATGGAGTTAAATCCCAGACTCTGTGTCTTCCTACAAGAAAGACTTCGTTTCAGGTAAGGGCAGTCACTTTTCAGCTCAAACGAACTACATCTTTCACGGAGCTCAAACGTTTCTCATCTCAAAAGACAAGCATTGGATGTTAGAGGACCAGTGCTTTGTATCAGTGTAAGAAGCAGAGTTGGACTAGGTATGGTCCGTATATGTAGGAAACACCGTTCTTTTGTTCTCAGGACACTCACGTTTCCTGCTCTCTTAGAGACTCTAGAAAGCAAGAGCATGCTTCTTGCTCTAAAGCAGAGTGTGATCCATGGATGAGAACTATGCTGTGTGTTTCCCTTCAGAAATGGAGTTAAATCCAGGCTCTGTGTCTTTCTACAGGCAAGACTTCGTTTCAGGTAAGGGCAGTCATTTTTCTGCTCAAACGAACTACATTGTTCACGAAACTCACACGTTTCTCATCTTAACTGACAAGCATTGGATGTTAGAAGAACAGTGCATTGTATCAGTTACAAAAGCATATTTGAACTACATATGGTCGTATGTGTAGGAAACACAGTTCTTTTGTTCTCGGCACACTCACGTTTCCTGCTGTCTTATAGACTCTGGAAAGCAAGAGCATGCTTCTTGCTCTAAAGCAGATTGTGATCCATGGATGAGATCTATGCTGTGTTTTCCCTTCAGAAATGGAGATAAATCCCAGGCTCTGTGTCTTCCTACAAGCAAGACTTCGTTTCAGGTAAGGGCAGTCACTTTTCAGCTCAAACGAACTACATCGTTCATGGAGCGCAAACGTTTGTCATCTCAAAAGACAAGCATTGGATGTTAGAGGACCAGTGCTTTGTATCAGTTTAAGAAGCAGAGTTGGACTAGGTATGGTCCGTATATGTAGGAAACACCGTTCTTTTGTTCTCAGCACACTCACGTTCCCTGCTGTCTTAGAAACTCTAGAAAGCAAGAGCATGCTTCTTGCTCTAAAGCAGAGTGTGATCCATGGATGAGAACTATGCTGTGTGTTTCCCTACAGAAATGGAGTTAAATCCCAGGCTCTGTGTCTTCCTACAAGCAAGACTTCGTTTCAGGTAAGGGCAGTCACTTTTCAGCTCAAACGAACTACATCGTTCACGAAGCTCACACGTTTCTCATCTTAACAGACAAGCATTCGATGTTAGAGCACCAGTGCTTTCTATCATTTCAGAAGCAGAGTTGGACTAGATATGGTCCGTATGTGTAGGAAACACCGTTCTTTTGTTCTCAGCACACAAGTTTCCTGCTGTCTAGAGACTCTATAAAGCAAGAGCATGCTTCTTGCTCTAAAGCAGAGTGTGATCCATGGATGAGAACTATGCTGTGTGTTTCCCTAAAGAAATGGAGTTAAATCCCAGGCTCTGTGTCTTCCTACAAGCAAGAGTTCGTTGCAGGTAAGGGCATTCACTTTTCATCTCAAACGAACTACATCATTCACGAAGCTCACACGTTTCTCATCTTAACAGACAAGCATTGGTGTTAGAGCACCAGTGCTTTGTATCAGTTTCAGAAGCAGAGTTGGACAAGATATGGTCCGTATGTGTAGGAAACACCGTTCTTTTGTTCTCAGCACACAAGTTTCCTGCTGTCTAGAGACTCTAGAAAGCAAGAGCATGCTTCTTGCTCTATAGCAGAGTGGGATCCATGGATGAGAACTATGCTGTGTGTTTCCCTTCAGAAATGGAGTTAAATCCCAGGCTCTGTGTCTCCTACAAGCAAGAATTCGTATCAGGTAAGGGCAGTCACTTTTCTGCTCAAACCAACTACATTGTTCATGAAGCTCACACGTTTCTTATCTTAACTGACAAGCATTGGATGTTAGAGGACCAGAGCTTTGTATCAGTTTCAGAAGCATATTTGAACTACATATGGTTGTATGTGTAGGAAACACAGTTCTTTTGTTCTCGGCACACTCACGTTTCCTGCTGTCTTATAGACTCTGGAAAGCAAGAGCATGCTTCTTGCTCTAAAGCAGATTGTGATCCATGGATGAGAACTATGCTGTGTTTTCCCTTCAGAAATGGAGATAAATCCCAGGCTCTGTGTCTTCCTACAAGCAAGACTTCCTTTCAGGTAAGGGCAGTCACTTTTCAGCTCAAACAAACTATATCATTCACGGAGCTCACACGTTTCTCTTCTTAAGAGACAAGCATTGGATGTTAGAGGAACAGTGCTTTGTATCAGTTTAAGATGCAGATTTGGACTAGATATGGACCGTATGTGTAGGAAACACCGTTCTTTTGTTCTCAGCAAAATCACGTTTCCTGCTGTCTTAGAGACTCTAGAAAGCAAGAGCATGCTTCTTGTTCTAAAGCAGAGTGTGATCAATGGATGAGAACACTGCTGTGTGTTTCACTTCAGAAATAGAGTTAAATCCCAGGCTCTGTGTCTTCCTACAAGCAAGACTTCGTTTCAGGTAAGGGCAGTCACTTTTCAGCTCAAAGGATCTACATCGTTCACAAAGCTCACACGTTTCTCATCTTAACAGACAAGCATTGGATGTTAGAGCACCAGTGCTTTGTATCAGTTTCAGAAGCAGAGTTGGACATGATATGGTCCGTATGTGTAGGAAACACCGTTCTTTTGTTCTCAGCACACAAGTTTCCTGCTGTCTAGAGACTCTAGAAAGCAAGAGCATGCTTCTTGCTCTAAAGCAGAGTGTGATCCATGGATGAGAACTATGCTGTGTGTTTCCCTTCAGAAATGGAGTTAAATCCCAGGCTCTGTGTCTTCCTACAAGCAAGACTTCGTTTCAGGTAAGGGCAGTCATTTTTCTGCTCAAACGAACTACATCGTTCATGAAGCTCACACGTTTCTCATCTTAACTGACAAGCATTGGATGTTAGAGGAACAGTGCATTGTATCAGTTTCAGAAGCAGATTTGGACTACATATGGTCAGTATGTGTAGGAAACACCGTTCTTTTGTTCTGGGCACACTCAGATTTCCTGCTTTCTCAGAGACTCTAGTAAGCAAGAGCGTGCTTCTTGCTCTAAAGCAGAGTGTGATCCATGGATGAGAACTATGCTGTGTGTTTCCCTTCAGAAATGGAGTTAAATCCCAGACTCTGTGTCTTCCTACAAGAAAGACTTCGTTTCAGGTAAGGGCAGTCACTTTTCAGCTCAAACGAACTACATCTTTCACGGAGCTCAAACGTTTCTCATCTCAAAAGACAAGCATTGGATGTTAGAGGACCAGTGCTTTGTATCAGTGTAAGAAGCAGAGTTGGACTAGGTATGGTCCGTATATGTAGGAAACACCGTTCTTTTGTTCTCAGGACACTCACGTTTCCTGCTCTCTTAGAGACTCTAGAAAGCAAGAGCATGCTTCTTGCTCTAAAGCAGAGTGTGATCCATGGATGAGAACTATGCTGTGTGTTTCCCTTCAGAAATGGAGTTAAATCCAGGCTCTGTGTCTTTCTACAGGCAAGACTTCGTTTCAGGTAAGGGCAGTCATTTTTCTGCTCAAACGAACTACATTGTTCACGAAACTCACACGTTTCTCATCTTAACTGACAAGCATTGGATGTTAGAAGAACAGTGCATTGTATCAGTTACAGAAGCATATTTGAACTACATATGGTCGTATGTGTAGGAAACACAGTTCTTTTGTTCTCGGCACACTCACGTTTCCTGCTGTCTTATAGACTCTGGAAAGCAAGAGCATGCTTCTTGCTCTAAAGCAGATTGTGATCCATGGATGAGATCTATGCTGTGTTTTCCCTTCAGAAATGGAGATAAATCCCAGGCTCTGTGTCTTCCTACAAGCAAGACTTCCTTTCAGGTAAGGGCAGTCACTTTTCAGCTCAAACAAACTATATCATTCACGGAGCTCAAACGTTTCTCTTCTTAAGAGACAAGCATTGGATGTTAGAGGACCAGTGCTTTGTATCAGTTTAAGACGCAGATTTGGACTAGATATGGACCGTATGTGTAGGAAACACCGTTCTTTTGTTCTCAGCAAAATCACGTTTCCTGCTGTCTTAGAGACTCTAGAGAGCAAGAGCATGCTTCTTGTTCTAAAGCAGAGTGTGATCAATGGATGAGAACACTGCTGTGTGTTTCACTTCAGAAATAGAGTTAAATCCCAGGCTCTGTGTCTTCCTACAAGCAAGATTTCGTTTCAGGTAAGGGCAGTCACTTTTCAGCTCAAAGGAACTACATCGTTCACGAAGCTCACACGTTTCTCATCTTAACAGACAAGCATTGGATGTTAGAGCACCAGTGCTTTGTATCATTTCAGAAGCAGATTTGGACTAGATATGGTCCGTATGTGTAGGAAACACCGTTCTTTTGTTCTCAGCACAGTAGTTTCCTGCTGTCTAGAGACTCTAGAAAGCCAGAGCATGCTTCTTGCTCTAAAGCAGAGTGTGATCCATGGATGAGAACTATGCTGTGTGTTTCCCTTCATAAATGGATTTAAATCCCAGGCTCTGTGTCTTCCTACAAGCAAGACTTCGTTTCAGGTAAGGGCAGTCACTTTTCAGCTCAAACGAACTACATCGTTCATGGAGCGCAAACGTTTGTCATCTCAAAAGACAAGCATTGGATGTTAGAGGACCAGTGCTTTGTATCAGTTTAAGAAGCAGAGTTGGACTAGGTATGGTCCGTATATGTAGGAAACACCGTTCTGTTGTTCTCAGCACACTCACGTTCCCTGCTGTCTTAGAAACTCTAGAAAGCAAGAGCATGCTTCTTGCTCTAAAGCAGAGTGTGATCCATGGATGAGAACTATGCTGTGTGTTTCCCTACAGAAATGGAGTTAAATCCCAGGCTCTGTGTCTTCCTACAAGCAAGACTTCGTTTCAGGTAAGGGCAGTCACTTTTCAGCTCAAACGAACTACATCGTTCACGAAGCTCACACGTTTCTCATCTTAACAGACAAGCATTGGTGTTAGAGCACCAGTGCTTTGTATCAGTTTCAGAAGCAGAGTTGGACAAGATATGGTCCGTATGTGTAGGAAACACCGTTCTTTTGTTCTCAGCACACAAGTTTCCTGCTGTCTAGAGACTCTAGAAAGCAAGAGCATGCTTCTTGCTCTATAGCAGAGTGGGATCCATGGATGAGAACTATGCTGTGTGTTTCCCTTCAGAAATGGAGTTAAATCCCAGGCTCTGTGTCTCCTACAAGCAAGAATTCGTTTCAGGTAAGGGCAGTCACTTTTCTGCTCAAACGAACTACATTGTTCATGAAGCTCACACGTATCTTATCTTAACTGACAAGCATTGGATGTTAGAGGACCAGAGCTTTGTATCAGTTTCAGAAGCATATTTGAACTACATATGGTTGTATGTGTAGGAAACACAGTTCTTTTGTTCTCGGCACACTCACGTTTCCTGCTGTCTTATAGACTCTGGAAAGCAAGAGCATGCTTCTTGCTCTAAAGCAGATTGTGATCCATGGATGAGAACTATGCTGTGTTTTCCCTTCAGAAATGGAGATAAATCCCAGGCTCTGTGTCTTCCTACAAGCAAGACTTCCTTTCAGGTAAGGGCAGTCACTTTTCAGCTCAAACAAACTATATCATTCACGGAGCTCACACGTTTCTCTTCTTAAGAGACAAGCATTGGATGTTAGAGGACCAGTGCTTTGTATCAGTTTAAGATGCAGATTTGGACTAGATATGGACCGTATGTGTAGGAAACACCGTTCTTTTGTTCTCAGCAAAATCACGTTTCCTGCTGTCTAGAGACTCTAGAAAGCAAGAGCATGCTTCTTGTTCTAAAGCAGAGTGTGATCAATGGATGAGAACACTGCTGTGTGTTTCACTTCAGAAATAGAGTTAAATCCCAGGCTCTGTGTCTTCCTACAAGCAAGACTTCGTTTCAGGTAAGGGCAGTCACTTTTCAGCTCAAAGGAACTACATAGTTCACGAAGCTCACATGTTTCTCATCTTAACAGACAAGCATTGGATGTTAGAGCACCAGTGCTTTGTATCATTTCAGAAGCAGATTTGGACTAGATATGGTCCGTATGTGTAGGAAACACCGTTCTTTTGTTCTTAGCACAGTAGTTTCCTGCTGTCTAGAGACTCTAGAAAGCAAGAGCATGCTTCTTGCTCTAAAGCAGAGTGGGATCCATGGATGAGAACTATGCTGTGTGTTTCCCTTCATAAATGGAGTTAAATCCCAGGCTCTGTGTCTTCCTACAAGCAAGACTTCGTTTCAGGTAAGGGCAGTCACTTTTCAGCTCAAACGAACTACATCGTTCATGGAGCGCAAACGTTTGTCATCTCAAAAGACAAGCATTGGATGTTAGAGGACCAGTGCTTTGTATCAGTTTAAGAAGCAGAGTTGGACTAGGTATGGTCCGTATATGTAGGAAACACCGTTCTGTTGTTCTCAGCACACTCACGTTCCCTGCTGTCTTAGAAACTCTAGAAAGCAAGAGCATGCTTCTTGCTCTAAAGCAGAGTGTGATCCATGGATGAGAACTATGCTGTGTGTTTCCCTACAGAAATGGAGTTAAATCCCAGGCTCTGTGTCTTCCTACAAGCAAGACTTCGTTTCAGGTAAGGGCAGTCACTTTTCAGCTCAAACGAACTACATCGTTCACGAAGCTCACACGTTTCTCATCTTAACAGACAAGCATTGGTGTTAGAGCACCAGTGCTTTGTATCAGTTTCAGAAGCAGAGTTGGACAAGATATGGTCCGTATGTGTAGGAAACACCGTTCTTTTGTTCTCAGCACACAAGTTTCCTGCTGTCTAGAGACTCTAGAAAGCAAGAGCATGCTTCTTGCTCTATAGCAGAGTGGGATCCATGGATGAGAACTATGCTGTGTGTTTCCCTTCAGAAATGGAGTTAAATCCCAGGCTCTGTGTCTCCTACAAGCAAGAATTCGTTTCAGGTAAGGGCAGTCACTTTTCTGCTCAAACGAACTACATTGTTCATGAAGCTCACACGTATCTTATCTTAACTGACAAGCATTGGATGTTAGAGGACCAGAGCTTTGTATCAGTTTCAGAAGCATATTTGAACTACATATGGTTGTATGTGTAGGAAACACAGTTCTTTTGTTCTCGGCACACTCACGTTTCCTGCTGTCTTATAGACTCTGGAAAGCAAGAGCATGCTTCTTGCTCTAAAGCAGATTGTGATCCATGGATGAGAACTATGCTGTGTTTTCCCTTCAGAAATGGAGATAAATCCCAGGCTCTGTGTCTTCCTACAAGCAAGACTTCCTTTCAGGTAAGGGCAGTCACTTTTCAGCTCAAACAAACTATATCATTCACGGAGCTCACACGTTTCTCTTCTTAAGAGACAAGCATTGGATGTTAGAGGACCAGTGCTTTGTATCAGTTTAAGATGCAGATTTGGACTAGATATGGACCGTATGTGTAGGAAACACCGTTCTTTTGTTCTCAGCAAAATCACGTTTCCTGCTGTCTAGAGACTCTAGAAAGCAAGAGCATGCTTCTTGTTCTAAAGCAGAGTGTGATCAATGGATGAGAACACTGCTGTGTGTTTCACTTCAGAAATAGAGTTAAATCCCAGGCTCTGTGTCTTCCTACAAGCAAGACTTCGTTTCAGGTAAGGGCAGTCACTTTTCAGCTCAAAGGAACTACATAGTTCACGAAGCTCACACGTTTCTCATCTTAACAGACAAGCATTGGATGTTAGAGCACCAGTGCTTTGTATCATTTCAGAAGCAGATTTGGACTAGATATGGTCCGTATGTGTAGGAAACACCGTTCTTTTGTTCTTAGCACAGTAGTTTCCTGCTGTCTAGAGACTCTAGAAAGCAAGAGCATGCTTCTTGCTCTAAAGCAGAGTGTGATCCATGGATGAGAACTATGCTGTGTGTTTCCCTTCATAAATGGAGTTAAATCCCAGGCTCTGTGTCTTCCTACAAGCAAGACTTCGTTTCAGGTAAGGGCAGTCACTTTTCAGCTCAAACGAACTACATCGTTCATGGAGCGCAAACGTTTGTCATCTCAAAAGACAAGCATTGGATGTTAGAGGACCAGTGCTTTGTATCAGTTTAAGAAGCAGAGTTGGACTAGGTATGGTCCGTATATGTAGGAAACACCGTTCTTTTGTACTCAGCACACTCACGTTCCCTGCTGTCTTAGAAACTCTAGAAAGCAAGAACATGCTTCTTGCTCTAAAGCAGAGTGTGATCCATGGATGAGAACTATGCTGTGTGTTTCCCTACAGAAATGGAGTTAAATCCCAGGCTCTGTGTCTTCCTACAAGCAAGACTTCTTTTCAGGTAAGGGCAGTCACTTTTCAGCTCAAACGAACTACATCGTTCACGAAGCTCACACGTTTCTCATCTTAACAGACAAGCATTGGTGTTAGAGCACCAGTGCTTTGTATCAGTTTCAGAAGCAGAGTTGGACAAGATATGGTCCGTATGTGTAGGAAACACCGTTCTTTTGTTCTCAGCACACAAGTTTCCTGCTGTCTAGAGACTCTAGAAAGCAAGAGCATGCTTCTTGCTCTATAGCAGAGTGGGATCCATGGATGAGAACTATGCTGTGTGTTTCCCTTCAGAAATGGAGTTAAATCCCAGGCTCTGTGTCTCCTACAAGCAAGAATTCGTATCAGGTAAGGGCAGTCACTTTTCTGCTCAAACCAACTACATTGTTCATGAAGCTCACACGTTTCTTATCTTAACTGACAAGCATTGGATGTTAGAGGACCAGAGCTTTGTATCAGTTTCAGAAGCATATTTGAACTACATATGGTTGTATGTGTAGGAAACACAGTTCTTTTGTTCTGGGCACACTCACGTTTCCTGCTGTCTTATAGACTCTGGAAAGCAAGAGCATGCTTCTTGCTCTAAAGCAGATTGTGATCCATGGATGAGAACTATGCTGTGTTTTCCCTTCAGAAATGGTGATAAATCCCAGGCTCTGTGTCTTCCTACAAGCAAGACTTCCTTTCAGGTAAGGGCAGTCACTTTTCAGCTCAAACAAACTATATCATTCACGGAGCTCACACGTTTCTCTTCTTAAGAGACAAGCATTGGATGTTAGAGGACCAGTGCTTTGTATCAGTTTAAGATGCAGATTTGGACTAGATATGGACCGTATGTGTAGGAAACACCGTTCTTTTGTTCTCAGCAAAATCACGTTTCCTGCTGTCTAGAGACTCTAGAAAGCAAGAGCATGCTTCTTGCTCTAAAGCAGAGTGTGATCCATGGATGAGAAATATGCTGTGTGTTTCCCTTCAGAAATGGAGTTAAATCCCAGGCTCTGTGTCTTCCTACAAGCAAGACTTCGTTTCAGGTAAGGGCAGTCATTTTTCTGCTCAAACGAACTACATCGTTCATGAAGCTCACACGTTTCTCATCTTAACTGACAAGCATTGGATGTTAGAGGAACAGTGCATTGTATCAGTTTCAGAAGCAGATTTGGACTACATATGGTCAGTATGTGTAGGAAACACCGTTCTTTTGTTCTGGGCACACTCAGATTTCCTGCTGTCTCAGAGACTCTAGAAAGCAAGAGCGTGCTTCTTGCTCTAAAGCAGAGTGTGATCCATGGATGAGAACTATGCTGTGTGTTTCCCTACAGAAATGGAGTTAAATCCCAGGCTCTGTGTCTTCCTACAAGCAAGACTTCGTTGCAGGTAAGGGCAGTCACTTTTCATCTCAAAAGTACTACATCATTCACGAAGCTCAAACGTTTCTCATCTTAACAGACAAGCATTGGATGTTAGAGCACCAGTGCTTTGTATCAGTTTCAGAAGCAGAGTTGGACAAGATATGGTCCGTATGTGTAGGAAACACCGTTCTTTGTTCTCAGCACACAAGTTTCCTGCTGTCTAGAGACTCTAGAAAGCAAGAGCATGCTTCTTGCTCTAAAGCAGTGTGTGATCCATGGATGAGAACTATGCTGTGTGTTTCCCTTCCGAAATGGAGTTAAATCCCAGGCTCTGTGTCTTCCTACAAGCAAGACTTCGTTTCAGGTAAGGGCAGTCATTTTTCTGCTCAAACGAACTACATGGTTCATGAAGCTCAAACGTTTCTCATCTCAAAAGACAAGCATTGGATGTTAGAGGACCAGTGCTTTGTATCAGTGTAAGTAGCAGAGTTGGACTAGGTATGGTCTGTATATGTAGGAAACACCGTTCTTTTGTTCTCAGGACACTCACGTTTCCTGATGTCTTAGAGACTCAAGAAAGCAAGAGCATGCTTCTTGCTCTAAAGCAGAGTGTGATCCATGGATGAGAACTATGCTGTGTGTTTACCTTCAGAAATGGAGTTAAATCCCAGACTCTGTGTCTTCCTACAAGCAAGACTTCGTTTCAGGTAAGGGCAGTCACTTTTCTGCTCAAACGAACTACATTGTTCATGAAGCTCACACGTTTCTTATCTTAACTGACAAGCATTGGATGTTAGAGGACCAGAGCTTTGTATCAGTTTCAGAAGCATATTTGAACTACATATGGTCGTATGTGTAGGAAACACAGTTCTTTTGTTCTCGGCACACTCACGTTTCCTGTTGTCTTATAGACTCTGGAAAGCAAGAGCATGCTTCTTGCTCTAAAGCAGATTGTGATCCATGGATGAGAACTATGCTGTGTTTTCCCTTCAGAAATGGAGATAAATCCCAGGCTCTGTGTCTTCCTACAAGCAAGACTTCCTTTCAGGTAAGGGCAGTCACTTTTCAGCTCAAACAAACTATATCATTCACGGAGCTCACACGTTTCTCTTCTTAAGAGACAAGCATTGGATGTTAGAGGACCAGTGCTTTGTATCAGTTTAAGACGCAGATTTGGACTAGATATGGACCGTATGTGGAGGAAACACCGTTCTTTTGTTCTCAGCAAAATCACGTTTCCTGCTGTCTAGAGACTCTAGAAAGCAAGAGCATGCTTCTTGCTCTAAAGCAGAGTGTGATCCATGGATGAGAAATATGCTGTGTGTTTCCCTTCAGAAATGGAGTTAAATCCCAGGCTCTGTGTCTTCCTACAAGCAAGACTTCGTTTCAGGTAAGGGCAGTCATTTTTCTGCTCAAACGAACTACATGGTTCATGAAGCTCACACGTTTCTCATCTTAACTGACAAGCATTGGATGTTAGAGGAACAGTGCATTGTATCAGTTTCAGAAGCAGATTTGGACTACATATGGTCAGTATGTGTAGGAAACACCGTTCTTTTGTTCTGGGCACACTCAGATTTCCTGCTGTCTCAGAGACTCTAGAAAGCAAGAGCGTGCTTCTTGCTCTAAAGCAGAGTGTGATCCATGGATGAGAACTATGCTGTGTGTTTCCCTACAGAAATGGAGTTAAATCCCAGGCTCTGTGTCTTCCTACAAGCAAGACTTCGTTGCAGGTAAGGGCAGTCACTTTTCATCTCAAAAGTACTACATCATTCACGAAGCTCAAACGTTTCTCATCTTAACAGACAAGCATTGGATGTTAGAGCACCAGTGCTTTGTATCAGTTTCAGAAGCAGAGTTGGACAAGATATGGTCCGTATGTGTAGGAAACACCGTTCTTTGTTCTCAGCACACAAGTTTCCTGCTGTCTAGAGACTCTAGAAAGCAAGAGCATGCTTCTTGCTCTAAAGCAGTGTGTGATCCATGGATGAGAACTATGCTGTGTGTTTCCCTTCAGAAATGGAGTTAAATCCCAGGCTCTGTGTCTTCCTACAAGCAAGACTTCGTTTCAGGTAAGGGCAGTCATTTTTCTGCTCAAACGAACTACATGGTTCATGAAGCTCAAACGTTTCTCATCTCAAAAGACAAGCATTGGATGTTAGAGGACCAGTGCTTTGTATCAGTGTAAGTAGCAGAGTTGGACTAGGTATGGTCCGTATATGTAGGAAACACCGTTCTTTTGTTCTCAGGACACTCACGTTTCCTGATGTCTTAGAGACTCAAGAAAGCAAGAGCATGCTTCTTGCTCTAAAGCAGAGTGTGATCCATGGATGAGAACTATGCTGTGTGTTTACCTTCAGAAATGGAGTTAAATCCCAGACTCTGTGTCTTCCTACAAGCAAGACTTCGTTTCAGGTAAGGGCAGTCACTTTTCTGCTCAAACGAACTACATTGTTCATGAAGCTCACACGTTTCTTATCTTAACTGACAAGCATTGGATGTTAGAGGACCAGAGCTTTGTATCAGTTTCAGAAGCATATTTGAACTACATATGGTCGTATGTGTAGGAAACACAGTTCTTTTGTTCTCGGCACACTCACGTTTCCTGTTGTCTTATAGACTCTGGAAAGCAAGAGCATGCTTCTTGCTCTAAAGCAGATTGTGATCCATGGATGAGAACTATGCTGTGTTTTCCCTTCAGAAATGGAGATAAATCCCAGGCTCTGTGTCTTCCTACAAGCAAGACTTCCTTTCAGGTAAGGGCAGTCACTTTTCAGCTCAAACAAACTATATCATTCACGGAGCTCACACGTTTCTCTTCTTAAGAGACAAGCATTGGATGTTAGAGGACCAGTGCTTTGTATCAGTTTAAGACGCAGATTTTGACTAGATATGGACCGTATGTGGAGGAAACACCGTTCTTTTGTTCTCTGCAAAATCACGTTTCCTGCTGTCTTAGAGACTCTAGAAAGCAAGAGCATGCTTCTTGTTCTAAAGCAGAGTGTGATCAATGGATGAGAACACTGATGTGTGTTTCACTTCAGAAATAGAGTTAAATCCCAGGCTCTGTGTCTTCCTACAAGCAAGACTTCGTTTCAGGTAAGGGCAGTCTTTTTTCTGCTCAAACGAACTACATCGTTCATGAAGCTCACACGTTTCTCATCTTAACTGACAAGCATTGGATGTTAGAGGAACAGTGCATTGTATCAGTTTCAGAAGCATATTTGGACTACATATGGTCAGTATGTGTAGGAAACACCGTTCTTTTGTTCTGGGCACACTCAGATTTCCTGCTGTCTCAGAGACTCTAGAAAGCAAGAGCGTGCTTCTTGCTCTAAAGCAGAGGGTGATCCATGGATGAGAACTATGCTGTGTGTTTCCCTTCAGAAATGGAGTTAAATCCCAGGCTCTGTGTCTTCCTACAAGCAAGAATTCGTTTCAGGTAAGGGCAGTCACTTTTCAGCTCAAACGAACTACATTGTTCACGGAGCTCAAACGTTTCTCATCTCAAAAGACAAGCATTGGATGTTAGAGGAGCAGTGCTTTGTATCAGTTTCAGAAGCAGAGTTGGACTATATAATGTCCGTGTGTGTAGGAAATACCTTTCTTTTGTTCTCAACAAACTCACGTTTCCTGCTGTCTTAGAGACTCTAGAAAGCAAGAGCATGCTTCTTGCTCTAAAGCAGAGTGTGATCAATGGATGAGAACACTGCTGTGTGTTTCACTTCAGAAATGGAGTTAAATCCCAGGCTCTGTTTCTTCCTACAAGGAAGACTTCGTTTCAGGTAAGGGCAGTCCCTTTTCTGCTCAAATGAACTGCATTGTTCATGAAGCTCACACATTTCTTATCTTAACTGACAAGCATTGGATGTTAGAGGACCAGTGCTTTGTATCAGTTTAAGACGCAGATTTGGACTAGATATGGACCGTATGTGTAGGAAACACCGTTCTTTTGTTCTCAGCAAAATCACGTTTCCTGCTGTCTTAGAGACTCTAGAAAGCAAGAGCATGCTTCTTGTTCTAAAGCAGAGTGTGATCAATGGATGAGAACACTGATGTGTGTTTCACTTCAGAAATAGAGTTAAATCCCAGGCTCTGTGTCTTCCTACAAGCAAGACTTCGTGTCAGGTAAGGGCAGTCACATTTCATCTCAAAGGAACTACATCGTTCACGAAGCTCACACGTTTCTCATCTTAACAGACAAGCATTGGATGTTAGAGCACCAGTGCTTTGTATCATTTCAGAAGCAGAGTTGGACTAGATATGGTCCGTATGTGTAGGAAACACCGTTCTTTTGTTCTCAGCACACTAGTTTCCTGCGGTCTAGAGACTCTAGAAAGCCAGAGCATGCTTCTTGCTCTAAAGCAGAGTGTGATCCATGGATGAGAACTATGCTGTGTGTTTCCCTTCAGAAATGGAGTTAAATCCCAGGCTCTGTGTCTTCCTACAAGCAAGACTTCGTTTCAGGTAAGGGCAGTCACTTTTCAGCTCAAATGAACTACATCATTCACGGAGCGCAAACGTTTCTCATCTCAACAGACAAGCATTGGATGTTAGAGCACCAGTGCTTTGTATCAGTTTCAGAAGCAGAGTTGGACTAGATATGGTCCGTATGTGTAGGAAACACCGTTCTTTTGTTCTCAGCACACAAGTTTCCTGCTGTCTAGAGACTCTAGAAAGCAAGAGCATGCTTCTTGCTCTAAAGCAGAGTGTGATCCATGGATGAGAACTATGCTCTGTGTTTCCCTTCAGAAATGGAGTTAAATCCCAGGCTCTGTGTCTTCCTACAAGCAAGACTTCGTTTCAGGTAAGGGCAGTCATTTTTCTGCTCAAACGAACTACATCGTTCACGAAGCTCACACGTTTCTCATTTTAACAGACAAGCATTGGATGTTAGAGGAGCAGTGCTTTGTATCAGTTTCAGAAGCAGAGTTGGACTACATATGGTCAGTATGTGTAGGAAACACCGTTCTTTTGTTCTGGGCACACTCAGATTTCCTGCTGTCTCAGAGACTCTAGAAAGCAAGAGCGTGCTTCTTGCTCTAAAGCAGAGTGTGATCCATGGATGAGAACTATGCTGTGTGTTTCCCTTCAGAAATGGAGTTAAATCCCAGGCTCTGTGTCTTCCTACAAGAAAGACGTCGTTTCAGGTAAGGGCAGTCACTTTTCAGCTCAAACGAACTACATCGTTCATGGAGCTCAAACGTTTCTCATCTCAAAAGAAAAGCATTGGATGTTAGAGGAACAGTGCATTGTATCAGTTTCAGAAGCAGATTTGGACTACATATGGTCAGTATGTGTAGGAAACACCGTTCTTTTGTTCTGGGCACACTCAGATTTCCTGCTGTCTCAGAGACTCTAGAAAGCAAGAGCATGCTTCTTGCTCTAAAGCAGAGTGTGATCCATGGATGAGAACTATGCTGTGTTTCCCTTCAGAAATGGAGTTAAATCCCAGGCTCTGTGTCTTCCTAGAGGCAAGACTTCCTTTCAGGTAAGGGCAGTCACTTTTCAGCTCAAACAAACTACGTCGTTCACGAAGCTCACACGTTTGTCATCTTAACAGACAACCATTGGATGTTAGAGGAGCAGTGCTTTGTATCAGTTTCAGAAGCAGAGTTGGACTATATAATGTCCGTGTATGTAGGAAATACCTTTCTTTTGTTCTCAACAAACTCACGTTTCCTGCTGTCTTAGAGACTCTAGAAAGCAAGAGCGTGCTTCTTGCTCTAAAGCAGAGTGTGATCAATGAATGAGAACACTGCTGTGTGTTTCACTTCAGAAATGGAGTTAAATCCCAGGCTCTGTTTCTTCCTACAAGGAAGACTTCGTTTCAGGTAAGGGCAGTCACTTTTCTGCTCAAACGAACTACATTGTTCAGGAAGCTCACACGTTTCTTATCTTAACTGACAAGCATTGGATGTTAGAGGACCAGAGCTTTGTATCAGTTTCAGAAGCATATTTGAACTACATATGGTCGAATGTGTAGGAAACACAGTTCTTTTGTTCTCGGCACACTCACGTTTCCTGCTGTCTTATAGACTCTGGAAAGCAAGAGCATGCTTCTTGCTCTAAAGCAGATTGTGATCCATGGATGAGAACTATGCTGTGTTTTCCCTTCAGAAATGGAGATAAATCCCAGGCTCTGTGTCTTCCTACAAGCAAGACTTCCTTTCAGGTAAGGGCAGTCACTTTTCAGCTCAAACAAACTATGTCATTCACGGAGCTCACACGTTTCTCTTCTTAAGAGACAAGCATTGGATGTTAGAGGACCAGTGCTTTGTATCAGTTTATGAAGCAGATTTGGACTAGATATGGACCGTATGTGTAGGAAACACCGTTCTTTTGTTCTCAGCAAAATCAGGTTTCCTGCTGTCTTAGAGACTCTAGAAAGCAAGAGCATGCTTCTTGTTCTAAAGCAGAGTGTGATCAATGGATGAGAACACTGCTGTGTGTTTCATTTCAGAAATGGAGTTAAATCCCAGGCTCTGTGTCTTCCTACAAGCAAGACTTCGTTTCAGGTAAGGGCAGTCAATTTTCTGCTCAAACGAACTACATCGTTCACGAAGCTCACACATTTCTCATCATAAATGACAAGCATTGGATGTTAGAGGAACATTGCATTGTATCAGTTGAAGAAGCAGAGTTGGAGTAGTTGTGGTCCGTATATGTAGGAAACACCGTTCTTTTGTTCTCAGCACACTCACGTTTCCTGCTGTTTTAGAGACTCTAGAAAGCAAGAGCATGCTTCTTGCTCTAAAGCAGAGTGTGATCCATGGAGGAGAACTATGCTGTGTGTTTCCCTTCAGAAATGGAGTTAAATCCCAGGCTCTGTGTCTTCCTACAAGCAAGACTTCGTTTCAGGTAAGGGCAGTCACTTTTCAGCTCAAACGAACTACATCGTTCACGAAGCTCACACGTTTCTCATCTTAACAGACAAGCATTCGATGTTAGAGCACCAGTGCTTTCTATCATTTCAGAAGCAGAGTTGGACTAGATATGGTCCGTATGTGTAGGAAACACCGTTCTTTTGTTCTCAGCACACAAGTTTCCTGCTGTCTAGAGACTCTAGAAAGCAAGAGCATGCTTCTTGCTCTATAGCAGAGTGTGATCCATGGATGAGAACTATGCTGTGTATTTCCCTTCAGAAATGTTGTTAAATCCCAGGCTCTGTGTCTCCTACAAGCAAGAATTCGTATCAGGTAAGGGCAGTCACTTTTCTGCTCAAACCAACTACATTGTTCATGAAGCTCACACGTTTCTTATCTTAACTGACAAGCATTGGATGTTAGAGGACCAGAGCTTTGTATCAGTTTCAGAAGCATGTTTGAACTACATATGGTTGTATGTGTAGGAAACACAGTTCTTTTGTTCTGGGCACACTCACGTTTCCTGCTGTCTTATAGACTCTGGAAAGCAAGAGCAAGCTTCTTGCTCTAAAGCAGATTGTGATCCATGGATGAGAACTATGCTGTGTGTTTCCCTACAGAAATGGAGTTAAATCCCAGGCTCTGTGTCTTCCTACAAGCAAGACTTCGTTGCAGGTAAGGGCAGTCACTTTTCATCTCAAACGAACTACATCATTCACGAAGCTCACACGTTTCTCATCTTAACAGACAAGCATTGGATGTTAGAGCACCAGTGCTTTGTATCAGTGTAAGAAGCAGAGTTGGACAAGGTATGGTGCGTATGTGTAGGAAACACTGTTCTTTTGTTCTCAGCACACAAGTTTCCTGCTGTCTAGAGACTCTAGAAAGCAAGAGCATGCTTCTTGCTCTAAAGCAGAGTGTGATCCATGGATGAGAACTATGCTGTGTGTTTCCCTTCAGAAATGGAGTTAAATCCCAGGCTCTGTGTCTTCCTACAAGCAAGACTTCGTTTCAGGTAAGGGCAGTCATTTTTCTGCTCAAACGAACTACATGGTTCATGAAGCTCACACGTTTCTCATCTTAACTGACAAGCATTGGATGTTAGAGGACCAGTGCTTTGTATCAGTTTCAGAAGCAGATTTGGACTACATATGGTCAGTATGTGTAGGAAACACCGTTCTTTTGTTCTGGGCACACTCAGATTTCCTGCTGTCTCAGAGACTCTAGAAAGCAAGAGCGTGCTTCTTGCTCTAAAGCAGAGTGTGATCCATGGATGAGAACTATGCTGTGTGTTTCCCTTCAGAAATGGAGTTAAATCCCAGGCTCTGTGTCTTCCTAAAAGAAAGACTTCGTTTCAGGTAAGGGCAGTCACTTTTCAGCTCAAACGAACTACATCGTTCACGGAGCTCAAACGTTTCTCATCTCAAAAAACAAGCATTGGATGTTAGAGGACCAGTGCTTTGTATCAGTGTAAGAAGCAGAGTTGGACTAGGTATGGTCCGTATATGTAGGAAACACCGTTCTTTTCTTCTCTGGACACTCACGTTTCCTGATGTCTTAGAGACTCTAGAAAGCAAGAGCATGCTTCTTGCTCTAAAGCAGAGTGTGATCCATGGATGAGAACTATGCTGTGTGTTTACCTTCAGAAATGGAGTTAAATCCAGGCTCTGTGTCTTCCTACAAGCAAGACTTCGTTTCAGGTAAGGGCAGTCATTTTTCTGCTCAAACGAACTACATTGTTCACGAAGCTCACACGTTTCTCATCTTAACTGACAAGCATTGGATGTTAGAGGAACAGTGCATTGTATCAGTTTCAGAAGCAGATTTGGACTACATATGGTCAGTATGTGTAGGAAACACGGTTCTTTTGTTCTGGGCACACTCAGATTTCCTGCTGAGTCAGAGACTCTAGAAAGCAAGAGCGTGCTTCTTGCTCTAAAGCAGAGTGTGATCCATGGATGAGAACTATGCTGTGTGTTTCCCTTCAGAAATGGAGTTAAATCCCAGTCTCTGTGTCTTCCTAGAGGCAAGACTTCGTTTCAGGTAAGGGCAGTCACTTTTCAGCTCAAACGAACTACATGGTTCACGGAGCTCAAACGTTTCTCATCTCAAAAGACAAGCATTGGATGTTAGAGGACCAGTGCTTTGTATCAGTGTAAGTAGCAGAGTTGGACTAGGTATGGTCTGTATATGTAGGAAACACCGTTTTTTTGTTCTCAGGACACTCATGTTTCCTGATGTCTTAGAGACTCTAGAAAGCAAGAGCATGCTTCTTGCTCTAAAGCAGAGTGTGATCCATGGATGAGAACTATGCTGTGTGTTTCCCTTCAGAAATGGAGTTAAATCCAGGCTCTGTGTCTTCCTACAAGCAAGACTTCGTTTCAGGTAAGGGCAGTCATTTTTCTGCTCAAAGGAACTACATTGTTCACGAAGCTCACACGTTTCTCATCTTAACTGACAAGCATTGGATGTTAGAGGAACAGTGCATTGTATCAGTTTCAGAAGCAGATTTGGACTACATATGGTCAGTATGTGTAGGAAACACGGTTCTTTTGTTCTGGGCACATTCAGATTTCCTGCTGTCTCAGAGACTCTAGAAAGCAAGAGCGTGCTTCTTGCTCTAAAGCAGAGTGTGATCCATGGATGAGAACTATGCTGTGTTTCCCTTCAGAAATGGAGTTAAATCCCAGGCTCTGTGTCTTCCTAGAGGCAAGACTTCGTTTCAGGTAAGGGCAGTCACTTTTCAGCTCAAACGAACTACGTCGTTCACGAAGCTCACACGTTTCTCATCTTAACAGACAAGCATTTGATGTTAGAGGAGCAGTGCTTTGTATCAGTTTCAGAAGCAGAGTTGGACTATATAATGTCCGTGTGTGTAGGAAACACCGTTCTTTTGTTCTCAGCACAGAAGTTTCCTGCTGTCTAGATACTCTAGAAAGCAAGAGCATGCTTCTTGCTCTAAAGCAGATTGTGATCCATGGATGAGAACTATGCTGTGTTTTCCCTTCAGAAATGGAGATAAATCCCAGGCTCTGTGTCTTCCTACAAGCAAGACTTCCTTTCAGGTAAGGGCAGTCACTTTTCAGCTCAAACAAACTATATCATTCACGGAGCTCACACGTTTCTCTTCTTAAGAGACAAGCATTGGATGTTAGAGGACCAGTGCTTTGTATCAGTTTAAGACGCAGATTTGGACTAGATATGGACCGTATGTGTAGGAAACACCGTTCTTTTGTTCTCAGCAAAATCATGTTTCCTGCTGTCTTGAGACTCTAGAAAGCAAGAGCATGCTTCTTGCTCTAAAGCAGAGTGTGATCCATGGATGAGAACTATGCTGTGTGTTTCCCTTCAGAAATGGAGTTAAATCCCAGGCTCTGTGTCTTCCTACAAGAAAGACTTCGTTTCAGGTAAGGGCAGTCACTTTTCAGCTCAAACGAACTACATCGTTCACGGAGCTCAAACGTTTCTCATCTCAAAAGACAATCATTGGATGTTAGAGGACCAGTGCTTTGTATCAGTGTAAGAAGCAGAGTTGGACTAGGTATGGTCCGTATATGTAGGAAACACCGTTCTTTTGTTCTCATCAAAATCACGTTTCCTGCTGTCTTAGAGACTCTAGAAAGCAATAGCATGCTTCTTGCTCTAAAGCAGAGTGTGATCCATGGATGAGAACTATGCTGTGTGTTTCCCTACAGAAATGGAGTTAAATCCCAGGCTCTGTGTCTTCCTACAAGCAAGACATCGTTGCAGTTAAGGGCAGTCACTTTTCATCTCAAACGAACTACATCATTCACGAAGCTCACACGTTTCTCATCTTAACAGACAAGCATTGGATGTTAGAGCACCAGTGCTTTGTATCAGTTTCAGAAGCAGAGTTGGACAAGATATGGTGCGTATGTGTAGGAAACACTGTTCTTTTGTTCTCAGCACACAAGTTTCCTGCTGTCTAGAGACTCTAGAAAGCAAGAGCATGCTTCTTGCTCTAAAGCAGAGTGCTATCCATGGATGAGAACTATGCTGTGTGTTTCCCTTCAGAAATTGAGTTAAATCCCAGGCTCTGTGTCTTCCTACAAGCAAGACTTCGTTTCAGGTAAGGGCAGTCATTTTTCTGCTCAAACGAACTACATGGTTCATGAAGCTCACACGTTTCTCATCTTAACTGACAAGCATTGGATGTTAGAGGAACAGTGCATTGTATCAGTTTCAGAAGCAGATTTGGACTACATATGGTCAGTATGTGTAGGAAACATGGTTCTTTTGTTCTGGGCACACTCAGATTTCCTGCTGTCTCAGAGACTCTAGAAAGCAAGAGCGTGCTTCTTGCTCTAAAGCAGAGTGTGATCCATGGATGAGAACTATGCTGTGTGTTTTCCTTCAGAAATGGAGTTAAATCCCAGTCTCTGTGTCTTCCTAGAGGCAAGACTTCGTTTCAGGTAAGGGCAGTCACTTTTCAGCTCAAACGAACTACATCGTTCACGGAGCTCAAACGTTTCTCATCTCAAAAGACAAGCATTGGATGTTAGAGGACCAGTGCTTTGTATCAGTGTAAGTAGCAGAGTTGGACTAGGTATGGTCCGTATATGTAGGAAACACCGTTCTTTTGTTCTCAGGACACTCACGTTTCCTGATGTCTTAGAGACTCTAGAAAGCAAGAGCATGCTTCTTGCTCTAAAGCAGAGTGTGATCCATGGATGAGAACTATGCTGTGTGTTTCCCTTCAGAAATGGAGTTAAATCCAGGCTCTGTGTCTTCCTACAAGCAAGACTTCGTTTCAGGTAAGGGCAGTCATTTTTCTGCTCAAACGAACTACATTGTTCACGAAGCTCACACGTTTCTCATCTTAACTGACAAGCATTGGATGTTAGAGGAACAGTGCATTGTATCAGTTTCAGAAGCAGATTTGGACTACATATGGTCAGTATGTGTAGAAACACGGTTCTTTTGTTCTGGGCACACTCAGATTTCCTGCTGTGTCAGAGACTCTAGAAAGCAAGAGCGTGCTTCTTGCTCTAAAGCAGAGTGTGATCCATGGATGAGAACTATGCTGTGTTTCCCTTCAGAAATGGAGTTAAATCCCAGGCTCTGTGTCTTCCTAGAGGCAAGACTTCGTTTCAGGTAAGGGCAGTCACTTTTCAGCTCAAACGAACTACGTCGTTCACGAAGCTCACACGTTTCTCATCTTAACAGACAAGCATTTGATGTTAGAGGAGCAGTGCTTTGTATCAGTTTCAGAAGCAGAGTTGGACTATATAATGTCCGTGTGTGTAGGAAACACCGTTCTTTTGTTCTCAGCACACAAGTTTCCTGCTGTCTAGAGACTCTAGAAAGCAAGAGCATGCTTCTTGCTCTAAAGCAGATTGTGATCCATGGATGAGAACTATGCTGTGTTTTCCCTTCAGAAATGGAGATAAATCCTAGGCTCTGTGTCTTCCTACAAGCAAGACTTCCTTTCAGGTAAGGGCAGTCACTTTTCAGCTCAAACAAACTATATCATTCACGGAGCTCACACGTTTCTCTTCTTAAGAGACAAGCATTGGATGTTAGAGGACCAGTGCTTTGTATCAGTTTAAGACGCAGATTTGGACTAGATATGGACCGTATGTGTAGGAAACACCGTTCTTTTGTTCTCAGCAAAATCACGTTTCCTGCTGTCTAGAGACTCTAGAAAGCAAGAGCATGCTTCTTGCTCTAAAGCAGAGTGTGATCCATGGATGAGAACTATGCTGTGTGTTTCCCTACAGAAATGGAGTTAAATCCCAGGCTCTGTGTCTTCCTACAAGCAAGACTTCGTTGCAGGTAAGGGCAGTCACTTTTCATCTCAAACGAACTACATCATTCACGAAGCTCACACGTTTCTCATCTTAACAGACAAGCATTGGATGTTAGAGCACCAGTGCTTTGTATCAGTTTCAGAAGCAGAGTTGGACAAGATATGGTGTGTATGTGTAGGAAACACTGTTCTTTTGTTCTCAGCACACAAGTTTCCTGCTGTCTAGAGACTCTAGAAAGCAAGAGCATGCTTCTTGCTCTAAAGCAGAGTGTGATCCATGGATGAGAACTATGCTGTGTGTTTCCCTTCAGAAATGGAGTTAAATCCCAGGCTCTGTGTCTTGCTACAAGCAAGACTTCGTTTCAGGTAACGGCAGTCATTTTTCTGCTCAAACGAACTACATGGTTCATGAAGCTCACACGTTTCTCATCTTAACTGACAAGCATTGGATGTTAGAGGAACAGTGCATTGTATCAGTTTCAGAAGCAGATTTGGACTACATATGGTCAGTATGTGTAGGAAACACCGTTCTTTTGTTCTGGGCACACTCAGATTTCCTGCTGTCTCAGAGACTCTAGAAAGCAAGAGCGTGCTTCTTGCTCTAAAGCAGAGTGTGATCCATGGATGAGAACTATGCTGTGAGTTTCCCTTCAGAAATGGAGTTAAATCCCAGGCTCTGTGTCTTCCTACAAGAAAGACTTCGTTTCAGGTAAGGGCAGTCACTTTTCAGCTCAAACGAACTACATCGTTCACGGAGCTCAAACGTTTCTCATCTCAAAAGATAAGCATTGGATGTTAGAGGACCAGTGCTTTGTATCAGTGTAAGAAGCAGAGTTGGACTAGGTATGGTCCGTATATGTAGGAAACACCGTTCTTTTGTTCTCAGGACACTCACGTTTCCTGATGTCTTAGAGACTCTAGAAAGCAAGAGCATGCTTCTTGCTCTAAAGCAGAGTGTGATCCATGGATGAGAACTATGCTGTGTGTTTCCCTTCAGAAATGGAGTTAAATCCAGGCTCTGTGTCTTCCTACAAGCAAGACTTCGTTTCAGGTAAGGGCAGTCATTTTTCTGCTCAAACGAACTACATTGTTCACGAAGCTCACACGTTTCTCATCTTAACTGACAAGCATTGGATGTTAGAGGAACAGTGCATTGTATAAGTTTCAGAAGCAGATTTGGACTACATATGGTCAGTATGTGTAGGAAACACGGTTCTTTTGTTCTGGGCACACTCAGATTTCCTGCTGTGTCAGAGACTCTAGAAAGCAAGAGCGTGCTTCTTGCTCTAAAGCAGAGTGTGATCCATGGATGAGAACTATGCTGTGTTTCCCTTCAGAAATGGAGTTAAATCCCAGGCTCTGTGTCTTCCTACAAGCAAGACTTTGTTTCAGGTAAGGGCAGTCACTTTTCTGCTCAAACGAACTACATTGTTCATGAAGCTCACACGTTTCTTATCTTAACTGACAAGCATTGGATGTTAGAGGACCAGAGCTTTGTATCAGTTTCAGAAGCATATTTTAACTACATATGGTCGTATGTGTAGGAAACACAGTTCTTTTGTTCTAGGCACACTCACGTTTCCTGCTGTCTTATAGACTCTGGAAAGCAAGAGCATGCTTCTTGCTCTAAAGCAGATTGTGATCCATGGATGAGAACTATGCTGTGTTTTCCCTTCAGAAATGGAGATAAATCCCAGGCTCTGTGTCTTCCTACAAGCAAGACTTCCTTTCAGGTAAGGGCAGTCACTTTTCAGCTCAAACAAACTATATCATTCACGGAGCTCACACGTTTCTCTTCTTAAGAGACAAGCATTGGATGTTAGAGGACCAGTGCTTTGTATCAGTTTAAGACGCAGATTTGGACTAGATATGGACCATATGTGTAGGAAACACCGTTCTTTTGTTCTCAGCAAAATCACGTTTCCTGCTGTCTTAGAGACTCTAGAAAGCAATAGCATGCTTCTTGCTCTAAAGCAGAGTGTGATCCATGGATGAGAACTATGCTGTGTGTTTCCCTACAGAAATGGAGTTAAATCCCAGGCTCTGTGTCTTCCTACAAGCAAGACATCGTTGCAGGTAAGGGCAGTCACTTTTCATCTCAAACGAACTACATCATTCACGAAGCTCACACGTTTCTCATCTTAACAGACAAGCATTGGATGTTAGAGCACCAGTGCTTTGTATCAGTTTCAGAAGCAGAGTTGGACAAGATATGGTGCGTATGTGTAGGAAACACTGTTCTTTTGTTCTCAGCACACAAGTTTCCTGCTGTCTAGAGACTCTAGAAAGCAAGAGCATGCTTCTTGCTCTAAAGCAGAGTGTGATCCATGGATGAGAACTATGCTGTGTGTTTCCCTTCAGAAATAGAGTTAAATCCCAGGCTCTGTGTCTTCCTACAAGCAAGACTTCGTTTCAGGTAAGGGCAGTCATTTTTCTGCTCAAACGAACTACATGGTTCATGAAGCTCACACGTTTCTCATCTTAACTGACAAGCATTGGATGTTAGAGGAACAGTGCATTGTATCAGTTTCAGAAGCAGATTTGGACTACATATGGTCAGTATGTGTAGGAAACATGGTTCTTTTTTTCTGGGCACACTCAGATTTCCTGCTGTCTCAGAGACTCTAGAAAGCAAGAGCGTGCTTCTTGCTCTAAAGCAGAGTGTGATCCATGGATGAGAACTATGCTGTGTGTTTTCCTTCAGAAATGGAGTTAAATCCCAGTCTCTGTGTCTTCCTAGAGGCAAGACTTCGTTTCAGGTAAGGGCAGTCACTTTTCAGCTCAAACGAACTACATCGTTCACGGAGCTCAAACGTTTCTCATCTCAAAAGACAAGCATTGGATGTTAGAGGACCAGTGCTTTGTATCAGTGTAAGTAGCAGAGTTGGACTAGGTATGGTCCGTATATGTAGGAAACACCGTTCTTTTGTTCTCAGGACACTCACGTTTCCTGATGTCTTAGAGACTCTAGAAAGCAAGAGCATGCTTCTTGCTCTAAAGCAGAGTGTGATCCATGGATGAGAACTATGCTGTGTGTTTCCCTTCAGAAATGGAGTTAAATCCAGGCTCTGTGTCTTCCTACAAGCAAGACTTCGTTTCAGGTAAGGGCAGTCATTTTTCTGCTCAAACGAACTACATTGTTCACGAAGCTCACACGTTTCTCATCTTAACTGACAAGCATTGGATGTTAGAGGAACAGTGCATTGTATCAGTTTCAGAAGCAGATTTGGACTACATATGGTCAGTATGTGTAGAAACACGGTTCTTTTGTTCTGGGCACACTCAGATTTCCTGCTGTGTCAGAGACTCTAGAAAGCAAGAGCGTGCTTCTTGCTCTAAAGCAGAGTGTGATCCATGGATGAGAACTATGCTGTGTTTCCCTTCAGAAATGGAGTTAAATCCCAGGCTCTGTGTCTTCCTAGAGGCAAGACTTCGTTTCAGGTAAGGGCAGTCACTTTTCAGCTCAAACGAACTACGTCGTTCACGAAGCTCACACGTTTCTCATCTTAACAGACAAGCATTTGATGTTAGAGGAGCAGTGCTTTGTATCAGTTTCAGAAGCAGAGTTGGACTATATAATGTCCGTGTGTGTAGGAAACACCGTTCTTTTGTTCTCAGCACACAAGTTTCCTGCTGTCTAGAGACTCTAGAAAGCAAGAGCATGCTTCTTGCTCTAAAGCAGATTGTGATCCATGGATGAGAACTATGCTGTGTTTTCCCTTCAGAAATGGAGATAAATCCTAGGCTCTGTGTCTTCCTACAAGCAAGACTTCCTTTCAGGTAAGGGCAGTCACTTTTCAGCTCAAACAAACTATATCATTCACGGAGCTCACACGTTTCTCTTCTTAAGAGACAAGCATTGGATGTTAGAGGACCAGTGCTTTGTATCAGTTTAAGACGCAGATTTGGACTAGATATGGACCGTATGTGTAGGAAACACCGTTCTTTTGTTCTCAGCAAAATCACGTTTCCTGCTGTCTAGAGACTCTAGAAAGCAAGAGCATGCTTCTTGCTCTAAAGCAGAGTGTGATCCATGGATGAGAACTATGCTGTGTGTTTCCCTACAGAAATGGAGTTAAATCCCAGGCTCTGTGTCTTCCTACAAGCAAGACTTCGTTGCAGGTAAGGGCAGTCACTTTTCATCTCAAACGAACTACATCATTCACGAAGCTCACACGTTTCTCATCTTAACAGACAAGCATTGGATGTTAGAGCACCAGTGCTTTGTATCAGTTTCAGAAGCAGAGTTGGACAAGATATGGTGCGTATGTGTAGGAAACACTGTTCTTTTGTTCTCAGCACACAAGTTTCCTGCTGTCTAGAGACTCTAGAAAGCAAGAGCATGCTTCTTGCTCTAAAGCAGAGTGTGATCCATGGATGAGAACTATGCTGTGTGTTTCCCTTCAGAAATGGAGTTAAATCCCAGGCTCTGTGTCTTGCTACAAGCAAGACTTCGTTTCAGGTAACGGCAGTCATTTTTCTGCTCAAACGAACTACATGGTTCATGAAGCTCACACGTTTCTCATCTTAACTGACAAGCATTGGATGTTAGAGGAACAGTGCATTGTATCAGTTTCAGAAGCAGATTTGGACTACATATGGTCAGTATGTGTAGGAAACACCGTTCTTTTGTTCTGGGCACACTCAGATTTCCTGCTGTCTCAGAGACTCTAGAAAGCAAGAGCGTGCTTCTTGCTCTAAAGCAGAGTGTGATCCATGGATGAGAACTATGCTGTGAGTTTCCCTTCAGAAATGGAGTTAAATCCCAGGCTCTGTGTCTTCCTACAAGAAAGACTTCGTTTCAGGTAAGGGCAGTCACTTTTCAGCTCAAACGAACTACATCGTTCACGGAGCTCAAACGTTTCTCATCTCAAAAGACAAGCATTGGATGTTAGAGGACCAGTGCTTTGTATCAGTGTAAGAAGCAGAGTTGGACTAGGTATGGTCCGTATATGTAGGAAACACCGTTCTTTTCTTCTCAGGACACTCACGTTTCCTGATGTCTTAGAGACTCTAGAAAGCAAGAGCATGCTTCTTGCTCTAAAGCAGAGTGTGATCCATGGATGAGAACTATGCTGTGTGTTTCCCTTCAGAAATGGAGTTAAATCCAGGCTCTGTGTCTTCCTACAAGCAAGACTTCGTTTCAGGTAAGGGCAGTCATTTTTCTGCTCAAACGAACTACATTGTTCACGAAGCTCACACGTTTCTCATCTTAACTAACAAGCATTGGATGTTAGAGGAACAGTGCATTGTATAAGTTTCAGAAGCAGATTTGGACTACATATGGTCAGTATGTGTAGGAAACACGGTTCTTTTGTTCTGGGCACACTCAGATTTCCTGCTGTCTCAGAGACTCTAGAAAGCAAGAGCGTGCTTCTTGCTCTAAAGCAGAGTGTGATCCATGGATGAGAACTATGCTGTGTTTCCCTTCAGAAATGGAGTTAAATCCCAGGCTCTGTGTCTTCCTACAAGCAAGACTTTGTTTCAGGTAAGGGCAGTCACTTTTCTGCTCAAACGAACTACATTGTTCATGAAGCTCACACGTTTCTTATCTTAACTGACAAGCATTGGATGTTAGAGGACCAGAGCTTTGTATCAGTTTCAGAAGCATATTTTAACTACATATGGTCGTATGTGTAGGAAACACAGTTCTTTTGTTCTAGGCACACTCACGTTTCCTGCTGTCTTATAGACTCTGGAAAGCAAGAGCATGCTTCTTGCTCTAAAGCAGATTGTGATCCATGGATGAGAACTATGCTGTGTTTTCCCTTCAGAAATGGAGATAAATCCCAGGCTCTGTGTCTTCCTACAAGCAAGACTTCCTTTCAGGTAAGGGCAGTCACTTTTCAGCTCAAACAAACTATATCATTCACGGAGCTCACACGTTTCTCTTCTTAAGAGACAAGCATTGGATGTTAGAGGACCAGTGCTTTGTATCAGTTTAAGACGCAGATTTGGACTAGATATGGACCATATGTGTAGGAAACACCGTTCTTTTGTTCTCAGCAAAATCACGTTTCCTGCTGTCTTAGAGACTCTAGAAAGCAATAGCATGCTTCTTGCTCTAAAGCAGAGTGTGATCCATGGATGAGAACTATGCTGTGTGTTTCCCTACAGAAATGGAGTTAAATCCCAGGCTCTGTGTCTTCCTACAAGCAAGACATCGTTGCAGGTAAGGGCAGTCACTTTTCATCTCAAACGAACTACATCATTCACGAAGCTCACACGTTTCTCATCTTAACAGACAAGCATTGGATGTTAGAGCACCAGTGCTTTGTATCAGTTTCAGAAGCAGAGTTGGACAAGATATGGTGCGTATGTGTAGGAAACACTGTTCTTTTGTTCTCAGCACACAAGTTTCCTGCTGTCTAGAGACTCTAGAAAGCAAGAGCATGCTTCTTGCTCTAAAGCAGAGTGTGATCCATGGATGAGAACTATGCTGTGTGTTTCCCTTCAGAAATGGAGTTAAATCCCAGGCTCTGTGTCTTCCTACAAGCAAGACTTCGTTTCAGGTAAGGGCAGTCATTTTTCTGCTCAAACGAACTACATGGTTCATGAAGCTCACACGTTTCTCATCTTAACTGACAAGCATTGGATGTTAGAGGAACAGTGCATTGTATCAGTTTCAGAAGCAGATTTGGACTACATATGGTCAGTATGTGTAGGAAACATGGTTCTTTTGTTCTGGGCACACTCAGATTTCCTGCTGTCTCAGAGACTCTAGAAAGCAAGAGCGTGCTTCTTGCTCTAAAGCAGAGTGTGATCCATGGATGAGAACTATGCTGTGTGTTTTCCTTCAGAAATGGAGTTAAATCCCAGTCTCTGTGTCTTCCTAGAGGCAAGACTTCGTTTCAGGTAAGGGCAGTCACTTTTCAGCTCAAACGAACTACATCGTTCACGGAGCTCAAACGTTTCTCATCTCAAAAGACAAGCATTGGATGTTAGAGGACCAGTGCTTTGTATCAGTGTAAGTAGCAGAGTTGGACTAGGTATGGTCCGTATATGTAGGAAACACCGTTCTTTTGTTCTCAGGACACTCACGTTTCCTGATGTCTTAGAGACTCTAGAAAGCAAGAGCATGCTTCTTGCTCTAAAGCAGAGTGTGATCCATGGATGAGAACTATGCTGTGTGTTTCCCTTCAGAAATGGAGTTAAATCCAGGCTCTGTGTCTTCCTACAAGCAAGACTTCGTTTCAGGTAAGGGCAGTCATTTTTCTGCTCAAACGAACTACATTGTTCACGAAGCTCACACGTTTCTCATCTTAACTGACAAGCATTGGATGTTAGAGGAACAGTGCATTGTATCAGTTTCAGAAGCAGATTTGGACTACATATGGTCAGTATGTGTAGAAACACGGTTCTTTTGTTCTGGGCACACTCAGATTTCCTGCTGTGTCAGAGACTCTAGAAAGCAAGAGCGTGCTTCTTGCTCTAAAGCAGAGTGTGATCCATGGATGAGAACTATGCTGTGTTTCCCTTCAGAAATGGAGTTAAATCCCAGGCTCTGTGTCTTCCTAGAGGCAAGACTTCGTTTCAGGTAAGGGCAGTCACTTTTCAGCTCAAACGAACTACGTCGTTCACGAAGCTCACACGTTTCTCATCTTAACAGACAAGCATTTGATGTTAGAGGAGCAGTGCTTTGTATCAGTTTCAGAAGCAGAGTTGGACTATATAATGTCCGTGTGTGTAGGAAACACCGTTCTTTTGTTCTCAGCACACAAGTTTCCTGCTGTCTAGAGACTCTAGAAAGCAAGAGCATGCTTCTTGCTCTAAAGCAGATTGTGATCCATGGATGAGAACTATGCTGTGTTTTCCCTTCAGAAATGGAGATAAATCCTAGGCTCTGTGTCTTCCTACAAGCAAGACTTCCTTTCAGGTAAGGGCAGTCACTTTTCAGCTCAAACAAACTATATCATTCACGGAGCTCACACGTTTCTCTTCTTAAGAGACAAGCATTGGATGTTAGAGGACCAGTGCTTTGTATCAGTTTAAGACGCAGATTTGGACTAGATATGGACCGTATGTGTAGGAAACACCGTTCTTTTGTTCTCAGCAAAATCACGTTTCCTGCTGTCTAGAGACTCTAGAAAGCAAGAGCATGCTTCTTGCTCTAAAGCAGAGTGTGATCCATGGATGAGAACTATGCTGTGTGTTTCCCTACAGAAATGGAGTTAAATCCCAGGCTCTGTGTCTTCCTACAAGCAAGACTTCGTTGCAGGTAAGGGCAGTCACTTTTCATCTCAAACGAACTACATCATTCACGAAGCTCACACGTTTCTCATCTTAACAGACAAGCATTGGATGTTAGAGCACCAGTGCTTTGTATCAGTTTCAGAAGCAGAGTTGGACAAGATATGGTGCGTATGTGTAGGAAACACTGTTCTTTTGTTCTCAGCACACAAGTTTCCTGCTGTCTAGAGACTCTAGAAAGCAAGAGCATGCTTCTTGCTCTAAAGCAGAGTGTGATCCATGGATGAGAACTATGCTGTGTGTTTCCCTTCAGAAATGGAGTTAAATCCCAGGCTCTGTGTCTTGCTACAAGCAAGACTTCGTTTCAGGTAACGGCAGTCATTTTTCTGCTCAAACGAACTACATGGTTCATGAAGCTCACACGTTTCTCATCTTAACTGACAAGCATTGGATGTTAGAGGAACAGTGCATTGTATCAGTTTCAGAAGCAGATTTGGACTACATATGGTCAGTATGTGTAGGAAACACCGTTCTTTTGTTCTGGGCACACTCAGATTTCCTGCTGTCTCAGAGACTCTAGAAAGCAAGAGCGTGCTTCTTGCTCTAAAGCAGAGTGTGATCCATGGATGAGAACTATGCTGTGAGTTTCCCTTCAGAAATGGAGTTAAATCCCAGGCTCTGTGTCTTCCTACAAGAAAGACTTCGTTTCAGGTAAGGGCAGTCACTTTTCAGCTCAAACGAACTACATCGTTCACGGAGCTCAAACGTTTCTCATCTCAAAAGACAAGCATTGGATGTTAGAGGACCAGTGCTTTGTATCAGTGTAAGAAGCAGAGTTGGACTAGGTATGGTCCGTATATGTAGGAAACACCGTTCTTTTCTTCTCAGGACACTCACGTTTCCTGATGTCTTAGAGACTCTAGAAAGCAAGAGCATGCTTCTTGCTCTAAAGCAGAGTGTGATCCATGGATGAGAACTATGCTGTGTGTTTCCCTTCAGAAATGGAGTTAAATCCAGGCTCTGTGTCTTCCTACAAGCAAGACTTCGTTTCAGGTAAGGGCAGTCATTTTTCTGCTCAAACGAACTACATTGTTCACGAAGCTCACACGTTTCTCATCTTAACTGACAAGCATTGGATGTTAGAGGAACAGTGCATTGTATAAGTTTCAGAAGCAGATTTGGACTACATATGGTCAGTATGTGTAGGAAACACGGTTCTTTTGTTCTGGGCACACTCAGATTTCCTGCTGTGTCAGAGACTCTAGAAAGCAAGAGCGTGCTTCTTGCTCTAAAGCAGAGTGTGATCCATGGATGAGAACTATGCTGTGTTTCCCTTCAGAAATGGAGTTAAATCCCAGGCTCTGTGTCTTCCTACAAGCAAGACTTTGTTTCAGGTAAGGGCAGTCACTTTTCTGCTCAAACGAACTACATTGTTCATGAAGCTCACACGTTTCTTATCTTAACTGACAAGCATTGGATGTTAGAGGACCAGAGCTTTGTATCAGTTTCAGAAGCATATTTTAACTACATATGGACGTATGTGTAGGAAACACAGTTCTTTTGTTCTAGGCACACTCACGTTTCCTGCTGTCTTATAGACTCTGGAAAGCAAGAGCATGCTTCTTGCTCTAAAGCAGATTGTGATCCATGGATGAGAACTATGCTGTGTTTTCCCTTCAGAAATGGAGATAAATCCCAGGCTCTGTGTCTTCCTACAAGCAAGACTTCCTTTCAGGTAAGGGCAGTCACTTTTCAGCTCAAACAAACTATATCATTCACGGAGCTCACACGTTTCTCTTCTTAAGAGACAAGCATTGGATGTTAGAGGACCAGTGCTTTGTATCAGTTTAAGACGCAGATTTGGACTAGATATGGACCATATGTGTAGGAAACACCGTTCTTTTGTTCTCAGCAAAATCACGTTTCCTGCTGTCTTAGAGACTCTAGAAAGCAAGAGCATGCTTCTTGTTCTAAAGCAGAGTGTGATCAATGGATGAGAACACTGCTGTGTGTTTCACTTCAGAAATAGAGTTAAATCCCAGGCTCTGTGTCTTCCTACAAGCAAGACTTCGTTTCAGGTAAGGGCAGTCACTTTTCAGCCCAAAGGAAATACATCGTTCACGAAGCTCACACGTTTCTCATCTTAACAGACAAGCATTGGATGTTAGAGCACCAGTGCTTTGTATCAGTTTCAGAAGCAGAGTTGGACAAGATATGGTCCGTATGTGTAGGAAACACCGTTCTTTGTTCTCAGCACACAAGTTTCCTGCTGTCTAGAGACTCTAGAAAGCAAGAGCATGCTTCTTGCTCTAAAGCAGATTGTGATCCATGGATGAGAACTATGCTGTGTTTTCCCTTCAGAAATGGAGATAAATCCCAGGCTCTGTGTCTTCCTACAAGCAAGACTTCCTTTCAGTTAAGGGCAGTCACTTTTCAGCTCAAACAAACTATATCATTCACGGAGCTCACACGTTTCTCTTCTTAAGAGACAAGCATTGGATGTTAGAGGACCAGTGCTTTGTATCAGTTTAAGACGCAGATTTGGACTAGATATGGACCGTATGTGTAGGAAACACCGTTCTTTTGTTCTCAGCAAAATCACGTTTCCTGCTGTCTAGAGACTCTAGAAAGCAAGAGCATGCTTCTTGCTCTAAAGCAGAGTGTGATCCATGGATGAGAACTATGCTGTGTGTTTCCCTTCAGAAATGGAGTTAAATCCCAGGCTCTGTGTCTTCCTACAAGAAAGACTTCGTTTCAGGTAAGGGCAGTCACTTTTCAGCTCAAACGAACTACATCGTTCACGGAGCTCAAACGTTTCTCATCTCAAAAGACAAGCATTGGATGTTAGAGGACCAGTGCTTTGTATCAGTGTAAGAAGCAGAGTTGGACTAGGTATGGTCCGTATATGTAGGAAACACCGTTCTTTTGTTCTCAGCAAAATCACGTTTCCTGCTGTCTTAGAGACTCTAGAAAGCAAGAGCATGCTTCTTGCTCTAAAGCAGAGTGTGATCCATGGATGAGAACTATGCTGTGTGTTTCCCTACAGAAATGGAGTTAAATCCCAGGCTCTGTGTCTTCCTACAAGCAAGACTTCGTTGCAGGTAAGGGCAGTCACTTTTCATCTCAAACGAACTACATCATTCACGAAGCTCACACGTTTCTCATCTTAACAGACAAGTATTGGATGTTAGAGCACCAGTGCTTTGTATCAGTTTCAGAAGCAGAGTTGGACAAGATATGGTGCGTATGTGTAGGAAACACTGTTCTTTTGTTCTCAGCACACAAGTTTCCTGCTGTCTAGAGACTCTAGAAAGCAAGAGCATGCTTCTTGCTCTAAAGCAGAGTGTGATCCATGGATGAGAACTATGCTGTGTGTTTCCCTTCAGAAATGGAGTTAAATCCCAGGCTCTGTGTCTTCCTACAAGCAAGACTTCGTTTCAGGTAAGGGCAGTCATTTTTCTGCTCAAACGAACTACATGGTTCATGAAGCTCACACGTTTCTCATCTTAACTGACAAGCATTGGATGTTAGAGGAACAGTGCATTGTATCAGTTTCAGAAGCAGATTTGGACTACATATGGTCAGTATGTGTAGGAAACACCGTTCTTTTGTTCTGGGCACACTCAGATTTCCTGCTGTCTCAGAGACTCTAGAAAGCAAGAGCGTGCTTCTTGCTCTAAAGCAGAGTGTGATCCATGGATGAGAACTATGCTGTGTGTTTCCCTTCAGAAATGGAGTTAAATCCCAGGCTCTGTGTCTTCCTACAAGCAAGACTTCGTTTCAGGTAAGGGCAGTCATTTTTCTGCTCAAACGAACTACATTGTTCACGAAGCTCACACGTTTCTCATCTTAACTGACAAGCATTGGATGTTAGAGGAACAGTGCATTGTATCAGTTTCAGAAGCAGATTTGGACTACATATGGTCAGTATGTGTAGGAAACACGGTTCTTTTGTTCTGGGCACACTCAGATTTCCTGCTGTCTCAGAGACTCTAGAAAGCAAGAGCGTGCTTCTTGCTCTAAAGCAGAGTGTGATCCATGGATGAGAACTATGCTGTGTTTCCCTTCAGAAATGGAGTTAAATCCCAGGCTTTGTGTCTTCCTAGAGGCAAGACTTCGTTTCAGGTAAGGGCAGTCACTTTTCAGCTCAAACGAACTACATCGTTCACGAAGCTCACACGTTTCTCATCTTAACAGACAAGCATTGGATGTTAGAGGAGCAGTGCTTTGTATCAGTTTCAGAAGCAGAGTTGGACTATATAATGTCCGTGTGTGTAGCAAACACCGTTCTTTTGTTCGCAGCACACAAGTTTCCTGCTGTCTAGAGAGTCTAGAAAGCAAGAGCATGCTTCTTGCTCTAAAGCAGAGTGTGATCCATGGATGAGAACTATGCTGTGTGTTTCCCTTCAGAAATGGAGTTAAATCCCAGGCTCTGTGTCTTCCTACAAGCAAGACTTTGTTTCAGGTAAGGGCAGTCACTTTTCTGCTCAAACGAACTACATTGTTCATGAAGCTCACACGTTTCTTATCTTAACTGACAAGCATTGGATGTTAGAGGACCAGAGCTTTGTATCAGTTTCAGAAGCATATTTGAACTACATATGGTCGTATGTGTAGGAAACGCAGTTCTTTTGTTCTAGGCACACTCACTTTTCCTGCTGTCTTATAGACTCTGGAAAGCAAGAGCATGCTTCTTGCTCGAAAGCAGATTGTGATCCATGGATGAGAACTATGCTGTGTTTTCCCTTCAGAAATGGAGATAAATCCCAGGCTCTGTGTCTTCCTACAAGCAAGACTTCTTTCAGGCAAGGGCAGTCACTTTTCAGCTCAAACAAACTATATCATTCACGGAGCTCACACGTTTCTCTTCTTAAGAGACAAGCATTGGATGTTAGAGGACCAGTGCTTTGTATCAGTTTAAGACGCAGATTTGGACTAGATATGGACCGTATGTGTAGGAAACACCGTTCTTTTGTTCTCAGCAAAATCACGTTTCCTGCTGTCTTAGAGACTCTAGAAAGCAAGAGCATGCTTCTTGTTCTAAAGCAGAGTGTGATCCATGGATGAGAACACTGCTGTGTGTTTTACTTCAGATATAGAGTTAAATCCCAGGCTCTGTGTCTTCCTACAAGCAAGACATCGTTTCAGGTAAGGGCAGTCACTTTTCAGCTCAAAGGAACTACATCGTTCACGAATCTCACACGTTTCTCATCTTAACAGACAAGCATTGGATGTTAGAGCAGCAGTGCTTTGTATCAGTTTCAGAAGCAGAGTTGGACAAGATATGGTCCGTATGTGTAGGAAACACCGTTCTTTTGTTCTCAGCACACAAGTTTCCTGCTGTTTAGAGACTCTAGAAAGCCAGAGCATGCTTCTTGCTCTAAAGCAGAGTGTGATCCATGGATGAGAACTATGCTGTGTGTTTCCCTTCAGAAATGGAGTTAAATCCCAGGCTCTGTGTCTTCCTACAAGCAAGAATTCGTTTCAGGTAAGGGCAGTCACTTTTCAGCTCAAACGAACTACATCGTTCACGGAGCTCAAACGTTTCTCATCTCAAAAGACAAGCATTGGAAGTTAGAGGACCAGTGCTTTGTATCAGTTTCAGAAGCAGAGTTGGACTATATAATGTCCGTGTGTGTAGGAAATACCTTTCTTTTGTTCTCAACAAACTCACGTTTCCTGCTGTCTTAGAGACTCTAGAAAGCAAGAGCATGCTTCTTGCTCTAAAGCAGATTGTGATCCATGGATGAGAACTATGCTGTGTTTTCCCTTCAGAAATGGAGATAAATCCCAGGCTCTGTGTCTTCCTACAAGCAAGACTTCCTTTCAGGTAAGGGCAGTCACTTTTCAGCTCATACAAACTATATCATTCACGGAGCTCACACGTTTCTCTTCTTAAGGGACAAGCATTGGATGTTAGAGGACCAGTGCTTTGTATCAGTTTAAGATGCAGATTTGGACTAGATATGGACCGTATGTGTAGGAAACACCGTTCTTTTGTTCTCAGCACACTTATTTCCTGCTGTCTAGAGACTCTAGAAAGCCAGAGCATGCTTCTTGCTCTAAAGCAGAGTGTGATCCATGGATGAGAACTATGCTGTGTGTTTCCCTTCAGAAATGGAGTTAAATCCCAGGCTCTGTGTCTTCCTACAAGCAAGACTTCGTTGCAGGTAAGGGCAGTCATTTTTCTGCTCAAACGAACTACATGGTTCATGAAGCTCACACGTTTCTCATCTTAACTGACAAGCATTGGATGTTAGAGGAACAGTGCATTGTATCAGTTTCAGAAGCAGATTTGGACTACATATGGTCAGTATGTGTATGAAACACCGTTCTTTTGTTCTGGGCACACTCAGATTTCCTGCTGTCTCAGAGACTCTAGAAAGAAAGAGCGTGCTTCTTGCTCTAAAGCAGAGTGTGATCCATGGATGAGAACTATGCTGTGTGTTTCCCTTCAGAAATGGAGTTAAATCCCAGGCTCTGTGTCTTCCTACAAGAAAGACTTCGTTTCAGGTAAGGGCAGTCACTTTTCAGCTCAAACGAACTACATCGTTCACGGAGCTCAAACGTTTCTCATCTCAACAGACAAGCATTGCATGTTAGAGGACCAGTGCTTTGTATCAGTGTAAGAAGCAGAGTTGGACTAGGTATGGTCCGTATATGTAGGAAACACCCTTCTTTTGTTCTGGGCACACTCAGATTTCCTGCTGTCTCAGAGACTCTAGAAAGCAAGAGCGTGCTTCTTAGTCTAAAGCAGAGTGTGATCCATGGATGAGAACTATGCTGTGTTTCCCTTCAGAAATGGAGTTAAATCCCAGGCTCTGTGTCTTCCTAGAGGCAAGACTTCGTTTCAGGTAAGGGCAGTCACTTTTCAGCTCAAACGAAATAGGTCGTTCACGAAGCTCACATGTTTCTCATCTTAACAGACAAGCATTGGATGTTAGAGGAGCAGTGCTTTGTATCAGTTTCAGAAGCAGAGTTGGACTATATAATGTCCGTGTGTGTAGGAAATACCTTTCTTTCGTTCTCAACAAACTCACGTTTCCTGCTGTCATAGAGACTCTAGAAAGCAAGAGCGTGCTTCTTGCTCTAAAGCAGAGTGTGATCAATGGATGAGAACACTGCTGTGTGTTTCACTTCAGAAATAGAGTTAAATCCCTGGCTTTGTGTCTTCCTACAAGCAAGACTTCGTTTCAGGTAAGGGCAGTCATTTTTCAGCTCAAACGAACTACATCGTTCACGGAGCGCAAACGTTTCTCATCTCAACAGACTAGCATTGGATGTTAGAGGACCAGTGCTTTGTATCAGTTGAAGAAGCAGAGTTGGACGAGGTATGGTCTGTATATGTAGGAAACACCGTTCTTTTGTTCTCAGCACACTCACGTGCCCTGCTGTCTTAGAAACTCTAGAAAGCAAGAGCATGCTTCTTGCTCTAAAGCAGAGTGTGATCCATGGATGAGAACTATGCTGTGTGTTTCCCTACAGAAATGGAGTTAAATCCCAGGCTCTGTGTCTTCCTACAAGCAAGACTTCGTTTCAGGTAAGGGCAGTCAATTTTTGCTCAAACGAACTACATCGTTCACAAAGCTCACACATTTCTCATCATAAATGACAAGCATTGGATGTTAGAGGAACAGTGCATTGTATCAGTTTCAGTAGCAGATTTGGACTACATATGGTCAGTATGTGTAGGAAACACAGTTCTTTTGTTCTGGGCACACTCAGATTTCCTGCTGTCTCAGAGACTCTTGAAAGCAAGAGCGTGCTTCTTGCTCTAAAGCAGAGTGTGATCCATGCATGAGAACTATGCTGTGTGTTTCCCTTTAGAAATGGAGTTAAATCACAGGCTCTGTGTCTTCCTACAAGCAAGACTTCGTTTCAGGTAAGGGCAGTCACTTTTCAGCTCAAACGAACTACATCGTTCACGGAGCTCACAGGTTTCTAATCTCAACAGACAAGCATTGGATGTTAGAGGACCAGTGCTTTGTATCTGTTTTTGAAGCAGAGTTGGACTAGGTATGGTCCGTATATGTAGGAAACACCGTTCTTTTGTTCTCAGCACACTCACGTTTCCTGCTGTGTTAGAGACTCCAGAAAGCAAGAGCATGCTTCTTGCTCTAAAGCAGAGTGTGATCCATGGATGAGAACTATGCTGTGTGTTTCCCTTCAGAAATGGAGTTAAATCCCAGGCTCTGTGTCTTCCTACAAGCAAGACTTCGTTTCAGGTAAGGGCAGTCACTTTTCAGCTCAAACGAACTACATCGTTCACGGAGCTCAAACGTTTCTCATCTCAACAGACAAGCATTGGATGTTAGAGGACCAGTGCTTTGTATCAGTGTAAGAAGCAGAGTTGGACTAGGTATGGTCCGTATATGTAGGAAACACCGTTCTTTTGTGCTCAGCACACAAGTTTCCTGCTGTCTAGAGACTCTAGAAAGCAAGAGCATGCTTCTTGTTCTTAAGCAGAGTGTGATCAATGGATGAGAACACTGCTGTGTGTTTCACTTCAGAAATGGAGTTAAATCCCAGGCTCTGTGTCTTCCTATAACCAAGACTTCGTTTCAGGTAAGGGCAGTCAATTTTTTGCTCAAACGAACTACATCGTTCACGAAGCTCACACATTTCTCATCATAAATGACAAGCATTGGATGTTAGAGGAACAGTACATTGTATCAGTTTCAGAAGCAGATTTGGACTACATATGGTCAGTATGTGTAGGAAACACCGTTCTTTTGTTCTCAGCACACTCACGTTCCCTGCTGTCTTAGAAACTCTAGAAAGCAAGAGCATGCTTCTTGCTCTAAAGCAGAGTGTGATCCAAGGATGAGAACTATGCTGTGTGTTTCCCTACAGAAATGGAGTTAAATCCCAGGCTCTGTGTCTTCCTACAAGCAAGACTTCGTTGCAGGTGAGGGCAGTCACTTTTCATCTCAAACAAACTACATCATTCACGAAGCTCACACGTTTCTCATCAAACAGACAAGCATTGGATGTTAGAGCACCAGTGCTTTGTATCAGTTTCAGAAGCAGATTTGGACTACATATGGTCAGTATGTGTAGGAAACACCGTTCTTTTGTTCTGGGCACACTCAGATATCCTGCTGTCTCAGAGACTCTAGAAAGCAAGAGCGTGCTTCTTGCTCTAAAGCAGAGTGTGATCCATGGATGAGAACTATGCTGTTTGTTTCCCTTCAGAAATGGAGTTAAATCCCAGGCTCTGTGTCTTCCTACAAGAAAGATTTCGTTTTAGGTAAGGGCAGTCACTTTTCAGCTCAAACAAACTACATCGTTCACGGAGCTCAAACGTTTCTCATCTCAAAAGACAAGCATTGGATGTTAGAGGACCAGTGCTTTGTATCAGTGTAAGAAGCAGAGTTGGACTAGGTATGGTCCGTATATGTAGGAAACACCGTTCTTTTGTTCTCAGGACACTGACGTTTCCTGATGCCTTAGAGACTCTAGAAAGCAAGAGCATGCTTCTTGCTCTAAAGCAGAGTGTGATCCATGGATGAGAACTATGCTGTGTGTTTCCCTTCAGAAATGGAGTTAAATCCAGGCTCTGTGTCTTCCTACAAGCAAGACTTCGTTTCAGGTAAGGGCAGTCATTTTTCTGCTCAAACGAAGTACATTGTTCACGAAGCTCACACGTTTCTCATCTTAACTGACAAGCATTGGATGTTACAGGAACAGTGCATTGTATCAGTTTCAGAAGCAGATTTGGACTACATATGGTCAGTATGTGTAGGAAACACCGTTCTTTTGTTCTGGGCATACTCAGATTTCCTGCTGTCTCAGAGACTCTAGAAAGCAAGAGCGTGCTTCTTGCTCTAAAGCAGAGTGTGATCCATGGATGAGAACTATGCTGTGTTTCCCTTCAGAAATGGAGTTAAATCCCAGGGTCTGTGTCTTCCGAGAGGCAAGACTTCGTTTCAGGTAAGGGCAGTCACTTTTCAGCTCAAACGAACTACGTCATTCACGAAGCTCACACGTTTCTCATCTTAACAGACAAGCATTGGATGTTAGAGGAGCAGTGCGTTGTATCAGTTTCAGAAGCAGAGTTGGACTATATAATGTCCGTGTGTGTAGGAAATACCTTTCTTTTATTCTCAACAAACTCACGTTTCCTGCTGTCTTAGAGACTCTAGAAAGCAAGAGCGTGCTTCTTGCTCTAAAGCAGAGTGTGATCAATGGATGAGAACACTGCTGTGTGTTTCACTTCAGAAATGGAGTTAAATCCCAGGCTCTGTTTCTTCCTACAAGTAAGACTTCGTTTCAGGTAAGGGCAGTCTCTTTTCTGCTCAAACGAACTACATTGTTCATGAAGCTCACACGTTTCTTATCTTAACTGACAAGCATTGGATGTTAGAGGACCAGAGCTTTGTATCAGTTTCAGAAGCATATTTGAACTACATATGGTCGTATGTGTAGGAAACACAGTTCTTTTGTTCTCGGCACACTCATGTTTCCTGCTATCTTATAGACTCTGGAAAGCAAGAGCATGCTTCTTGCTCTAAAGCAGATTGTGATCCCTGGATGAGAACTATTCTGTGTGTTTCCCTTCAGAAATGGAGTTAAATCCCAGGCTCTGTGTCTTCCTACAAGCAAGACTTCGTTTCAGGTAAGGGCAGTCACTTTTCAGCTCAAACGAACTACATCTTTCATGGAGCTCACAGGTTTCTAATCTCAACAGACAAGCATTGGATGTTAGAGGACCAGTGCTTTGTATCAGTTTAAGACGCAGATTTGGACTAGATATGGACCGTATGTGTAGGAAACACCGTTCTTTTGTTCTCAGCAAAATCACGTTTCCTGCTCTCTTAGAGACTCTAGAAAGCAAGAGCATGCTTCTTGTTCTAAAGCAGAGTGTGATCAATGGATGAGAACACTGCTGTGTGTTTCACTTCAGAAATGGAGTTAAATCCCAGGCTCTGTGTCTTCCTACAAGCAAGACTTCGTTTCAGGTAAGGGCAGTCACTTTTCAGCTCAAAGGAACTACATCGTTCACGAAGCTCACACTTTTCTCATCTTAACAGACAAGCATTGGATGTTAGAGCACCAGTGCTTTGTATCATTTCAGAAGCAGAGTTGGACTAGATATGGTCCGTATGTGTAGGAAACACCGTTCTTTTGTTCTCAGCACACAAGTTTCCTGCTGTCTAGAGACTCTAGAAAGCAAGAGCATGCTTCTTGCTCTAAAGCAGAGTGTGATCCATGGATGAGAACTATGCTGTGTGTTTCCCTTCAGAAATGGAGTTAAATCCCAGGCTCTGTGTCTTCCTACAAGCAAGACTTCGTTTCAGGTAAGGGCAGTCACTTTTCAGCTCAAACGAACTACATCGTTCATGGAGCTCACAGCTTTCTAATCTCAACAGACAAGCATTGAATGTTAGAGGACCAGTGCTTTGTATCAGTTTAAGAAGCAGAGTTGGACTAGGTATGGTCCGTATATGTAGGAAAAACCGTTCTTTTGTTCTCAGCACACTCATGTTTCCTGCTGTCTTAGAGACTCCAGAAAGCAAGAGCATGCTTCTTGCTCTAAAGCAGAGTGTGTTCCATGGATGAGAACTATGCTGTGTGTTTCCCTTCAGAAATGGAGTTAAATCCCAGGCTCTGTGTCTTCCTACAAGCAAGACTTCGTTTCAGGTAAGGGCAGTCACTTTTCAGCTCAAACGAACTACATCGTTCACAGAGCTCACACGTTTCTCATCTTAACAGACAAGCATTGGATGTTAGAGGACCAGTGCTTTGTATCAGTTTCAGAAGAAGAGTTGGACTAGATATGGTCCGTATGTGTAGGAAACACCGTTCTTTTGTTCTCAGCACACAAGTTTCCTGCTGTCTAGAGACTCTAGAAAGCAAGAGCATGCTTCTTGCTCTAAAGCAGAGTGTGATCCATGGATGAGAACTATGCTGTGTGTTTCCCTTCAGAAATGGAGTTAAATCCCAGGCTCTGTGTCTTCCTACAACCAAGACTTCGTTTCAGGTAAGGGCAGTCACTTTTCAGCTCAAACGAACTACATCGTTCATGGAGCTCACAGGTTTCTAATCTCAACAGACAAGCATTGGATGTTAGAGGAACAGTGCTTTGTATCAGTTTAAGAAGCAGAGTTGGACTAGGTATGGTCCGTATATGTAGGAAACACCGTTCTTTTGTTCTCAGCACACTCACGTTCCCTGCTGTCTTAGAAACTCTAGAAAGCAAGAGCATGCTTCTTGCTCTAAAGCAGAGTGTGATCCATGGATGAGAACTATGCTGTGTGTTTCCCTACAGAAATGGAGTTAAATCCCAGGCTCTGTGTCTTCCTACAAGCAAGACTTCCTTTCAGGTAAGGGCAGTCACTTTTCATCTCAAACGAACTACATTATTAACGAAGCTCACACGTTTCTCATCTTAACAGACAAGCATAGGATGTTAGAGCACCAGTGCTTTGTATCAGTTTAAGACGCAGATTTGGACTAGATATGGACCGTATGTGTAGGAAACACCGTTCTTTTGTTCTCAGCAAAATCACGTTTCCTGCTGTCTTAGAGACTCTAGAAAGCAAGAGCATGCTTCTTGCTCTAAAGCAGAGTGTGATCCATGGATGAGAACTATGCTGTGTGTTTCCCTTCAGAAATGGAGTTAAATCCCAGGCTCTGTGTCTTCCTACAAGCAAGACTTCGTTGCAGGTAAGGGCAGTCACTTTTCATCTCAAACGAACTACACCGTTCACGAAGCTCACACGTTTCTCATCTTAACAGACAAGCATTGGATGTTAGAGCACCAGTACTTTGTATCAGTTTCAGAAGCAGAGTTGGACTAGGTATGGTCCGTATGTGTAGGAAACACCATTTTTTTGTTCTTAGCACACAAGTTTCCTGCTGTCTAGAGACTCTAGAAAGCAAGAGCATGATTCTTGCTCTAAAGCAGAGTGTGATCCATGGATGAGAACTATGCTGTGTGTTTCCCTTCAGAAATGGAGTTAAATCCCAGGCTCTGTGTCTTCCTACAAGCAAGACTTCGTTTCAGGTAAGGGCAGTCATTTTTCTGCTCAAACGAACTACATGGTTCATGAAGCTCACACGTTTCTCATCTTAACTGACAAGCATTGGATGTTAGAGGAACAGTGCATTGTATCAGTTTGAGAAGCAGATTTGGACTACATATGGTCAGTATGTGTAGGAAACACAGTTCTTTTGTTCTGGGCACACTCAGATTTCCTGCTGTCTCAGAGACTCTAGAAAGCAAGAGCGTGCTTCTTGCTCAAAAGCAAAGTGTGATCCATTGGTGAGAACTATGCTGTGTCTTTCCCTTCAGAAATGGAGTTAAATCCAGGCTCTGTGTCTTTCTACATGCAAGACTTCGTTTCAGGTTAGGGCAGTCACTTTTCAGCTCAAACGAACTACATCGTTCACGGAGATCAAACGTTTCTCATCTCAAAAGACAAGCATTGGATGTTAGAGGACAAGTGCTTTGTATCAGTGTAAGAAGCAGAGTTGGACTAAGTATGGTCCGTATATTTAGGAAACACCGTTCTTTTGTTCTCAGGACACTCACGTTTCCTGATGTCTTAGAGACCCTAGAAAGCAAGAGCATGCTTCTTGCTCTAAAGCAGAGTGTGATCCATGGATGAGAACTATGCTGTGTGTTTCCCTTCAGAAATGGAGTTAAATCCAGGCTCTGTGTCTTCCTACAAGCAAGACTTCGTTTCAGGTAAGGGCAGTCATTTTTCTGCTCAAACGAACTACATTGTTCACGAAGCTCACACGTTTCTCATCTTAACTGACAAGCATTGGATGTTAGAGGAACAGTGCATTGTATCAGTTTCAGAAGCAGATTTGGACTACATATGGTCAGTATGTGTAGGAAACACGGTTCTTTTATTCTGGGCACACTCAGATTTCCTGCTGTCTCAGAGACTCTAGAAAGCAAGAGCGTGCTTCTTGCTCTAAAGCAGAATGTGATCCATGGATGAGAACTATGCTGTGTTTCCCTTCAGAAATGGAGTTAAATCCCAGGCTCTGTGTCTTCCAACAAGCAAGACTTCGTTTCAGGTAAGGGCAGTCACTTTTCAGCTAAAACAAACTATATCATTCACGCAGCTCACACGTTTCTCTTCTTAAGAGACAAGCATTGGATGTTAGAGGACCAGTGCTTTGTATCAGTTTAAGACGCAGATTTGGACTAGATATGGACCGTATGTGTAGGAAACACCGTTCTTTTGTTCTCAGCAAAAACACGTTTCCTGCTGTCTAGAGACTCTAGAAAGCAAGAGCATGCTTCTTGCTCTAAAGCAGAGTGTGATCCATGGATGAGAACTATGCTGTGTGTTTCCCTTCAGAAATGGAGTTAAATCCCAGGCTCTGTGTCTTCCTACAAGCAAGACTTCGTTTCAGGTAAGGGCAGTCATTTTTCTGCTCAAACGAACTACATCCTTCATGAAGCTCACACGTTTCTCATCTTAACTGACATGCATTGGATGTTAGAGGAACAGTGCATTGTATCAGTTTCAGAAGAGGATTTGGACTACATATGGTCAGTATGTGTAGGAAACACCGTTCTTTTGTTCTGGGCACACTCAGATTTCCTGCTGTCTCAGAGACTCTAGAAAGCAAGAGCGTGCTTCTTGCTCTAAAGCAGAGTGTGATCCATGGATGAGAACTATGCTGTGTGTTTGCCTTCAGAAATGGAGTTAAATCCCAGGCTCTGAGTCTTCCTACAAGCAAGACTTCGTTTCAGGTAAGGGCAGTCACTTTTCAGCTCAAACGAACTACATCGTTCACGGAGCTCAAACGTTTCTCATCTCAAAAGACAAGCATTGGATGTTAGAGCACCAGTGCTTTGTATCATTTCAGAAGCAGAGTTGGACTAGATATGGTCCGTATGTGTAGGAAACACCGTTCTTTTGTTCTCAGCACACAAGTTTCCTGCTGTCTAGAGACTCTAGAAAGCAAGAGCATGCTTCTTGCTCTAAAGCAGAGTGTGATCCATGGATGAGAACTATGCTGTGTGTTTCCCTACAGAAATGGAGTTAAATCCCAGGCTCTGTGTCTTCCTACAAGCAAGACTTCCTTTCAGGTAAGGGCAGTCACTTTTCATCTCAAACGAACTACATTATTAACGAAGCTCACACGTTTCTCATCTTAACAGACAAGCATAGGATGTTAGAGCACCAGTGCTTTGTATCAGTTTAAGACGCAGATTTGGACTAGATATGGACCGTATGTGTAGGAAACACCGTTCTTTTGTTCTCAGCAAAATCACGTTTCCTGCTGTCTTAGAGACTCTAGAAAGCAAGAGCATGCTTCTTGCTCTAAAGCAGAGTGTGATCCATGGATGAGAACTATGCTGTGTGTTTCCCTTCAGAAATGGAGTTAAATCCCAGGCTCTGTGTCTTCCTACAAGCAAGACTTCGTTGCAGGTAAGGGCAGTCACTTTTCATCTCAAACGAACTACACCGTTCACGAAGCTCACACGTTTCTCATCTTAACAGACAAGCATTGGATGTTAGAGCACCAGTACTTTGTATCAGTTTCAGAAGCAGAGTTGGACTAGGTATGGTCCGTATGTGTAGGAAACACCATTTTTTTGTTCTTAGCACACAAGTTTCCTGCTGTCTAGAGACTCTAGAAAGCAAGAGCATGATTCTTGCTCTAAAGCAGAGTGTGATCCATGGATGAGAACTATGCTGTGTGTTTCCCTTCAGAAATGGAGTTAAATCCCAGGCTCTGTGTCTTCCTACAAGCAAGACTTCGTTTCAGGTAAGGGCAGTCATTTTTCTGCTCAAACGAACTACATGGTTCATGAAGCTCACACGTTTCTCATCTTAACTGACAAGCATTGGATGTTAGAGGAACAGTGCATTGTATCAGTTTCAGAAGCAGATTTGGACTACATATGGTCAGTATGTGTAGGAAACACAGTTCTTTTGTTCTGGGCACACTCAGATTTCCTGCTGTCTCAGAGACTCTAGAAAGCAAGAGCGTGCTTCTTGCTCAAAAGCAAAGTGTGATCCATTGGTGAGAACTATGCTGTGTCTTTCCCTTCAGAAATGGAGTTAAATCCAGGCTCTGTGTCTTTCTACAAGCAAGACTTCGTTTCAGGTTAGGGCAGTCACTTTTCAGCTCAAACGAACTACATCGTTCACGGAGATCAAACGTTTCTCATCTCAAAAGACAAGCATTGGATGTTAGAGGACAAGTGCTTTGTATCAGTGTAAGAAGCAGAGTTGGACTAAGTATGGTCCGTATATTTAGGAAACACCGTTCTTTTGTTCTCAGGACACTCACGTTTCCTGATGTCTTAGAGACCCTAGAAAGCAAGAGCATGCTTCTTGCTCTAAAGCAGAGTGTGATCCATGGATGAGAACTATGCTGTGTGTTTCCCTTCAGAAATGGAGTTAAATCCAGGCTCTGTGTCTTCCTACAAGCAAGACTTCGTTTCAGGTAAGGGCAGTCATTTTTCTGCTCAAACGAACTACATTGTTCACGAAGCTCACACGTTTCTCATCTTAACTGACAAGCATTGGATGTTAGAGGAACAGTGCATTGTATCAGTTTCAGAAGCAGATTTGGACTACATATGGTCAGTATGTGTAGGAAACACGGTTCTTTTATTCTGGGCACACTCAGATTTCCTGCTGTCTCAGAGACTCTAGAAAGCAAGAGCGTGCTTCTTGCTCTAAAGCAGAATGTGATCCATGGATGAGAACTATGCTGTGTTTCCCTTCAGAAATGGAGTTAAATCCCAGGCTCTGTGTCTTCCAACAAGCAAGACTTCGTTTCAGGTAAGGGCAGTCACTTTTCAGCTAAAACAAACTATATCATTCACGCAGCTCACACGTTTCTCTTCTTAAGAGACAAGCATTGGATGTTAGAGGACCAGTGCTTTGTATCAGTTTAAGACGCAGATTTGGACTAGATATGGACCGTATGTGTAGGAAACACCGTTCTTTTGTTCTCAGCAAAAACACGTTTCCTGCTGTCTAGAGACTCTAGAAAGCAAGAGCATGCTTCTTGCTCTAAAGCAGAGTGTGATCCATGGATGAGAACTATGCTGTGTGTTTCCCTTCAGAAATGGAGTTAAATCCCAGGCTCTGTGTCTTCCTACAAGCAAGACTTCGTTTCAGGTAAGGGCAGTCATTTTTCTGCTCAAACGAACTACATCCTTCATGAAGCTCACACGTTTCTCATCTTAACTGACATGCATTGGATGTTAGAGGAACAGTGCATTGTATCAGTTTCAGAAGCAGATTTGGACTACATATGGTCAGTATGTGTAGGAAACACCGTTCTTTTGTTCTGGGCACACTCAGATTTCCTGCTGTCTCAGAGACTCTAGAAAGCAAGAGCGTGCTTCTTGCTCTAAAGCAGAGTGTGATCCATGGATGAGAACTATGCTGTGTGTTTGCCTTCAGAAATGGAGTTAAATCCCAGGCTCTGAGTCTTCCTACAAGCAAGACTTCGTTTCAGGTAAGGGCAGTCACTTTTCAGCTCAAACGAACTACATCGTTCACGGAGCTCAAACGTTTCTCATCTCAAAAGACAAGCATTGGATGTTAGAGCACCAGTGCTTTGTATCATTTCAGAAGCAGAGTTGGACTAGATATGGTCCGTATATGTAGGAAACACCGTTCATTTGTTCTCAGCACACTCACGTTTCCTGCTGTCTTAGAGACTTAGAAAGCAGGGGCATGCTTCTTGCTCTAAAGCAGAGTGTGATCCATGGATGAGAACTATGCTGTGTGTTTCCCTTCAGAAATGGAGTTAAATCCCAGGCTCTGTGTCTTCCTACAAGCAAGACTTCGTTTCAGGTAAGGGCAGTCATTTTTCTGCTCAAACGAACTACATGGTTCATGAAGCTCACACGTTTCTCATCTTAACTGACAAGCATTGGATGTTAGAGGAACAGTGCATTGTATCAGTTTCAGAAGCAGATTTGGACTACATATGGTCAGTATGTGTAGGAAACACAGTTCTTTTGTTCTGGGCACACTCAGATTTCCTGCTGTCTCAGAGACTCTAGAAAGCAAGAGCGTGCTTCTTGCTCTAAAGCAGAGTGTGATCCATGGATGAGAACTATGCTGTGTGTTTGCCTTCAGAAATGGAGTTAAATCCCAGGCTCTGAGTCTTCCTACAAGCAAGACTTCGTTTCAGGTAAGGGCAGTCACTTTTCAGCTCAAACGAACTACATCGTTCACGGAGCTCAAACGTTTCTCATCTCAAAAGACAAGCATTGGATGTTAGAGCACCAGTGCTTTGTATCATTTCAGAAGCAGAGTTGGACTAGATATGGTCCGTATGTGTAGGAAACACCGTTCTTTTGTTCTCAGCACACAAGTTTCCTGCTGTCTAGAGACTCTAGAAAGCAAGAGCATGCTTCTTGCTCTAAAGCAGAGTGTGATCCATGGATGAGAACTATGCTGTGTGTTTCCCTTCAGAAATGGAGATAAATCCCAGGCTCTGTGTCTTCCTACAACAAAGACTTCGTTTCAGGTAAGGGCAGTCACTTTTCAGCTCAAACGAACTACATCGTTCATGGAGCTCACAGGTTTCTAATCTCAACAGACAAGCATTGGATGTTAGAGGAACAGTGCTTTGTATCAGTTTAAGAAGGAGAGTTGGACTAGGTATGGTCCGTATATGTAGGAAACACCGTTCTTTTGTTCTCAGCACACTCACGTTCCCTGCTGTCTTAGAAACTCTAGAAAGCAAGAGCATGCTTCTTGCTCTAAAGCAGAGTGTGATCCATGGATCAGAACTATGCTGTGTGTTTCCCTACAGAAATGGAGTTAAATCCCAGGCTCTGTGTCTTCCTACAAGCAAGACTTCCTTTCAGGTAAGGGCAGTCACTTTTCATCTCAAACGAACTACATTATTCACGAAGCTCACACGTTTCTCATCTTAACAGACAAGCATAGGATGTTAGAGCACCAGTGCTTTGTATCAGTGTAAGAAGCAGAGTTGGACTAGATATGGTCCCTATGTGTAGGAAACACCGTTCTTTTGTTCTCAGGACACTCACGTTTCCTGCTGTCTTAGAGACTCTAGAAAGAAAGAGCATGCTTCTTGCTCTAAAGCAGAGTGTGATCCATGGATGAGAACTATGCTGTGATTCCCTTCTGAAATGGAGTTAAATCCCAGGCTCTGTGTCTTCCTAGAGGCAAGACTTCGTTTCAGGTAAGGGCAGTGACTTTTCAGTTCAAACGAACTACTTCGTTCACGAAGCTCACACGTTTCTCATCTTAACAGACAAGCATTGGATGTTAGTGGAGCAGTGCTTTGTATCAGTTTCAGAAGCAGAGTTGGACTATATAGTGTCCGTGTGTGTAGGAAATACCTTTCTTTTGTTCTCAACAAACTCACGTTTCCTGCTGTCTTAGAGACTCTAGAAAGCAAGAGCATGCTTCTTGCTCTAAAGCAGAGTGTGATCAATGGATGAGAACACTGCTGTGTGTTTCACTTCAGAAATGGAGTTAAATCCCAGGCTCTGTTTCTTCCTACAAGGAAGACTTCGTTTCAGGTAAGGGCAGTCACTTTTCTGCTCAAACGAACTACATTGTTCATGAAGCTCACACGTTTCTTATCTTAACTGACAAGCATTGGATGTTAGAGGACCAGAGCTTTGTATCAGTTTCAGAAGCATATTTGAACTACATATGGTCGTATGTGTAGGAAACACAGTTCTTTTGTTCTCGGCACACTCACGTTTCCTGCTGTCTTATAGACTCTGGAAAGCAAGAGCATGCTTCTTGCTCTAAAGCAGATTGTGATCCATGGATGAGAACTATGCTGTGTTTTCCCTTCAGAAATGGAGATAAATCCCAGGCTCTGTGTCTTCCTACAAGCAAGACTTCCTTTCAGGTAAGGCAGTCAATTTTCAGCTCAAACAAACTATATCATTCACGGAGCTCACACGTTTCTCTTCTTAAGAGACAAGCATTGGATGTTAGAGGACCAGTGCTTTGTATCAGTTTAAGACGCAGATTTGGACTAGATATGGACCGTATGTGTAGGAAACACCGTTCTTTTGTTCTCAGCAAAATCACGTTTCCTGCTGTCTTAGAGACTCTAGAGAGCAAGAGCATGCTTCTTGTTCTAAAGCAGAGTGTGATCAATGGATGAGAACACTGCTGTGTGTTTCACTTCAGAAATGGAGTTAAATCCCAGGCTCTGTGTCTTCCTACAAGCAAGACTTCGTTTCAGGTAAGGGCAGTCACTTTTCAGCTCAAAGGAACTACATCGTTCACGAAGCTCACACGTTTCTCATCTTAACAGACAAGCATTGGATGTTAGAGCACCAGTGCTTTGTATCCTTTCAGAAGCAGAGTTGGACTAGATATGGTCCGTATGTGTAGGAAACACCGTTCTTTTTTTCTCAGCACACTAGTTTCCTGCTGTCTAGAGACTCTAGAAAGCCAGAGCATGCTTCTTGCTCTAAAGCAGAGTGTGATCCATGGATGAGAACTATGCTGTGTGTTTCCCTTCAGAAATGGTGTTAAATCCCAGGCTCTGTGTCTTCCTACAAGCAAGACTTCGTTTCAGGTAAGGGCAGTCACTTTTCAGCTCAAACGAACTACATCGTTCACGGAGCGCAAACGTTTCTCATCTCAACAGACAAGCATTGGATGTTAGAGGACCAGTGCTTTGTATCAGTTTAAGAAGCAGATTTGGACTAGGTATGGTCCGTATATGTAGGAAACACCGTTCTTTTGTTCTCAGCTCACAAGTTTCCTGCTGTCTAGAGACTCTAGAAAGCAAGAGCATGCTTCTTGCTCTAAAGCAGAGTGTGATCCATGGATGAGAACTATGCTGTGTGTTTCCCTTCAGAAATGGAGTTAAATCCCAGGCTCTGTGTCTTCCTACAAGAAAGACTTCGTTTCAGGTAAGGGCAGTCACTTTTCAGCTCAAACGAACTACATCGTTCACGTAGCTCAAACGTTTCTCATCTCAACAGACAAGCATTGGATGTTAGAGGACCAGTGCTTTGTATCAGTTTACGAAGCAGAGTTGGACTAGGTATGGTCCGTATATGTAGGAAACAACGTTCTTTTGTTCTCAGCACACTCACGTTCCCTGCTGTCTTAGAAACTCTAGAAAGCAAGAGCATGCTTCTTGCTCTAAAGCAGAGTGTGATCCATGGATGAGAACTATGCTGTGTGTTTCCCTATAGAAATGGAGTTAAATCCCAGGCTCTGTGTCTTCCTACAAGCAAGACTTCGTTGCAGGTAAGGGCAGTCACTTTTCATCTCAAACGAACTACATCTTTCACGAAGCTCACACGTTTCTCATCTTACCAGACAAGCATTGGATATTAGAGCACCAGTGCTTTGTATCAGTTTCAGAAGCAGAGTTGGACAATATATGGTCCGTATGTGTAGGAAACACCGTTCTTTTGTTCTCAGCACACAAGTTTCCTGCTGTCTAGAGACTCTAGAAAGCAAGAGCATGCTTCTTGCTCTAAAGCAGAGTGTGATCCATGGATGAGAACTATGCTGTGTGTTTCCCTTCAGAAATGGAGTTAAATCCCAGGATCTGTGTCTTCCTACAAGCAAGACTTCGTTTCAGGTAAGGGCAGTCATTTTTCTGCTCAAACGAACTACATCGTTCATGAAGCTCACACGTTTCTCATCTTAACTGACAAGCATTGGATGTTAGAGGAACAGTGCATTGTATCAGTTTCAGAAGCAGTTTTGGACTACATATGGTCAGTATGTGTAGGAAACACCGTTCTTTTGTTCTGGGCACACTCAGATTTCCTGCTGTCTCAGAGACTCTAGAAAGCAAGAGCGTGCTTCTTGCTCTAAAGCAGAGTGTTATCCATGGATGAGAACTATGCTGTGTGTTTCCCTTCAGAAATGGAGTTAAATCCCAGGCTCTGTGTCTTCCTACAAGAAAGACTTCGTTTCAGGTAGGGGCAGTCACTTTTCAGCTCAAACGAACTACATCGTTCACGGAGCTCAAACGTTTCTCATCTCAAAAGACAAGCATTGGATGTTAGAGGACCAGTGCTTTGTATCAGTGTAAGAAGCAGAGTTGGACTAGGTATGGTCCGTATATGTAGGAAACACCGTTCTTTTGTTCTCAGCACACAAGTTTCCTGCTGTCTAGAGACTCTAGAAAGCAAGAGCATGCTAATTGCTCTAAAGCAGAGTGTGATCCATGGATGAGAACTATGCTGTGTGTTTCCCTTCAGAAATGGAGTTAAATCCCAGGCTCTGTGTCTTCCTACAAGCAAGACTTCGTTTCAGGTAAGGGCAGTCACTTTTCAGCTCAAACAAACTATATCATTCACGGAGCTCACACGTTTCTCTTCTTAAGAGACAAGCATTGGATGTTAGAGGACCAGTGCTTTGTATCAGTTTAAGACACAGATTTGGACTAGATATGGACAGTATGTGTAGGAAACACCGTTCTTTTGTTCTCAGCAAAATCACGTTTCCTGCTGTCTTAGAGACTCTAGAAAGCAAGAGCATGCTTCTTGTTCTAAAGCAGAGTGTGATCAATGGATGAGAACACTGCTGTGTGTTTCACTTCAGAAATAGAGTTAAATCCCAGGCTCTGTGTCTTCATACAAGCAAGACTTCGTTTCAGGTAAGGGCAGTCACTTTTCAGCTCAAAGGAACTACATCGTTCACGAAGCTCACACGTTTCTCATCTTAACAGACAAGCATTGGATGTTAGAGCACCAGTGCTTTGTATCATTTCAGAAGCAGAGTTGGACTAGATATGGTCCGTATGTGTAGGAAACACCATTCTTTTGTTCTCAGCACACTAGTTTCCTGCTGTCTAGAGACTCTAGAAAGCCAGAGCATGCTTCTTGCTCTAAAGCAGAGTGTGATTCATGGATGAGAACTATGCTGTGTGTTTCCCTTCAGAAATGGAGTTAAATCCCAGGCTCTGTGTCTTCCTACAAGCAAGACTTCGTTTCAGGTAAGGGCAGTCACTTTTCAGCTCAAATGAACTACATCGTTCACGGAGCGCAAACGTTTCTCATCTCAACAGACAAGCATTGGATGTTAGAGGACCAGTGCTTTGTTTCAGTTTACGAAGCAGAGTTGGACTAGGTATGGTCCGTATATGTAGGAAACACCGTTCTTTTCTTCTCAGCACACTCACGTTCCCTGCTGTCTTAGAAACTCTAGAAAGCAAGAGCATGCTTCTTGCTCTAAAGCAGAGTGTGATCCATGGATGAGAACTATGCTGTGTGTTTCCCTATAGAAATGGAGTTAAATCCCAGGCTCTGTGTCTTCCTACAAGCAAGACTTCGTTGCAGGTAAGGGCAGTCACTTTTCATCTCAAACGAACTACATCGTTCACGAAGCTCACACGTTTCTCATTTTAACAGACAAGCATTGGATATTAGAGGACCAGAGCTTTGTATCAGTTTCAGAAGCATATTTGAACTACATATGGTCGTATGTGTAGGAAACACAGTTCTTTTGTTCTCGGCACACTCACGTTTCCTGCTGTCTTATAGACTCTGGAAAGCAAGAGCATGCTTCTTGCTCTAAAGCAGAGTGTGATCCATGGATGAGAACTATGCTGTGTGTTTCCCTTCAGAAATGGAGTTAAATCCAGGCTCTGTGTCTTCCTACAAGCAAGACATCGTTTCAGGTAAGGGCAGTCATTTTTCTGCTCCAACGAACTACATTGTTCACGAAGCTCACACGTTTCTCATCTTAATTGACAAGCATTGGATGTTAGAGGAACAGTGCATTGTATCAGTTTCAGAAGCAGATTTTGACTACATATGGTCAGTATGTGTAGGAAACACCGTTCTTTTGTTCTGGGCACACTCAGATTTCCTGCTGTCTCAGAGACTCTAGAAAGCAAGAGCGTGCTTCTTGCTCTAAAGCAGAGTGTGATCCATGGATGAGAACTATGCTGTGATTCCCTTCAGAAATGGAGTTAAATCCCAGGCTCTGTGTCTTCCTAGAGGCAAGACTTCGTTTCAGGTAAGGGCAGTCACTTTTCAGCTCAAACGAACTACGTCGTTCACGAAGCTCACACATTTCTCATCTTAACAGACAAGCATTGGATGTTAGAGGAGCAGTGCTTTGTATCAGTTTCAGAAGCAGAGTTGGACTATATAATGTCCGTGTGTGTAGGAAATACCTTTCTTTTTTTCTCAACAAACTCACGTTTCCTGCTGTCTTAGAGACTCTAGAAAGCAAGAGCGTGCTTCTTGCTCTAAAGCAGAGTGTGATCAATGGATGAGAACACTGCTGTGTGCTTCACTTCAGAAATGGAGTTAAATCCCAGGCTCTGTTTCTTCCTACAAGGAAGACTTCGTTTCAGGTAAGGGCAGTCACTTTTCTGCTCAAACGAACTACATTGTTCATGAAGCTCACACGTTTCTTATCTTAACTGACAAGCATTGGATGTTAGAGGACCAGAGCTTTGTATCAGTTTCAGAAGCATATTTGAACTACATATGGTCGTATGTGTAGGAAACACAGTTCTTTTGTTCTCGGCACACTCACGTTTCCTGCTGTCTGATAGACTCTGGAAAGCAAGAGCATGCTTCTTGCTCTAAAGCAGATTGTGATCCATGGATGAGAACTATGCTGTGTTTTCCCTTCAGAAATGGAGATAAATCCCAGGCTCTGTGTCTTCCTACAAGCAAGACTTCGTTTCAGGTAAGGGCAGTCACTTTTCAGCTCAAATGAACTACATCGTTCACGGAGCTCAAACATTTCTCATCTCAAAAGACAAGCATTGGATGTTAGAGGACCAGTGCTTTGTATCAGTTTAAGAAGCAGAGTTGGAGGAGGTATGGTCCGTATATGGAGGAAACACCGTTCTTTTGTTCTCAGCACACTCACGTTTCCTGCTGTCTTAGAGACTCTAGAAAGCAAGAGCATGCTTCTTGCTCTAAAGCAGAGTGTGATCCATGGATGAGAACTATGCTGTGTGTTTCCCTTCAGAAATGGAGTTAAATCCCAGGCTCTTTGTCTTCCTACAAGCAAGACTTCGTTTCAGGTAAGGGCAGTCACTTTTCACCTCAAACGAACTACATCGTTCACGGAGCTCACAGGTTTCTAATCTCAACAGACAAGCATTGGATGTTAGAGGACCAGTGCTTTGTATCAGTTTAAGAAGCAGAGTTGGACTAGGTATGGTCCGTATATGTAGGAAACACCGTTCTTTTGTTCTCAGCACACTCACGTTCCCTGCTGTCTTAGAAACACTAGAAAGCAAGAGCATGCTTCTTGCTCTAAAGCAGAGTGTGATCCATGGATGAGAACTATGCTGTGTGTTTCCCTACAGAAATGGAGTTAAATCCCAGGCTCTGTGTCTTCCTACAAGCAAGACTTCGTTGCAGGTAAGGGCAGTCACTTTTCATCTCAAACGAACTACATTATTCACGAAGCTCACACGTTTCTCATCTTAACAGACAAGCATTGGATGTTAGAGCACCAGTGCTTTGTATCAGTTTCAGAAGCAGAGTTGGACAAGATATGGTCCGTATGTGTAGGAAACACCGTTCTTTGGTTCTCAGCACACAAGTTTCCTGCTGTCTAGAGACTCTAGAAAGCAAGAGCATGCTTCTTGCTCTAAAGCAGAGTGTGATCCATGGATGAGAACTATGCTGTGTGTTTCCCTTCAGAAATGGAGTTAAATCCCAGGCTCTGTGTCTTCCTACAAGCAAGACTTCGTTTTAGTTAAGGGCAGTCACTTTTCTGCTCAAACGAACTTCATTGTTCATGAAGCTCACACGTTTTTTATCTTAACAGACAAGCATTGGATATTAGAGGACCAGAGCTTTGTATCAGTTTCAGAAGCATATTTGAACTACATATGGTCGTATGTGTAGGAAACACAGTTCTTTTGTTCTCGGCACACTCACATTTCCTGCTGTCTTATAGACTCTGGAAAGCAAGAGCATGCTTCTTGCTCTAAAGCAGATTGTGATCCATGGATGAGAACTATGCTGTGTTTTCCCTTCAGAAATGGAGATAAATCCCAGGCTCTGTGTCTTCCTACAAGCAAGAATTCCTTTCAGGTAAGGGCAGTCACTTTTCAGCTCAAACAAACTATATCATTCACGGAGCTCACACGTTTCTCTTCTTAAGAGACAAGCATTGGATATTAGAGGACCAGTGCTTTGTATCAGTTTAAGACGCAGATTTGGACTAGATATGGACAGTATGTGTAGGAAACACCGTTCTTTTGTTCTCAGCAAAATCACGTTTCCTGCTGTCTTAGAGACTCTAGAAAGCAAGAGCATGCTTCTTGTTCTAAAGCAGAGTGTGATCAATGGTTGAGAACACTGCTGTGTGTTTCACTTCAGAAATAGAGTTAAATCCCAGGCTCTGTGTCTTCCTACAAGCAAGACTTCGTTTCAGGTAAGGGCAGTCACTTTTCAGCTCAAAGGAACTACATCGTTCACGAAGCTCACACGTTTCTCATCTTAACAGACAAGCATTGGATGTTAGAGCACCAGTGCTTTGTATCATTTCAGAAGCAGAGTTGGACTAGATATGGTCCGTATGTGTAGGAAACACCGTTCTTTTGTTCTCAGCACACTAGTTTCCTGCTGTCTAGAGACTCTAGAAAGCCAGAGCATGCTTCTTGCTCTAAAGCAGAGTGTGATTCATGGATGAGAACTATGCTGTGTGTTTCCCTTCAGAAATGGAGTTAAATCCCAGGCTCTGTGTCTTCCTACAAGCAAGACTTCGTTTCAGGTAAGGGCAGTCACTTTTCAGCTCAAATGAACTACATCGTTCACGGAGCGCAAACGTTTCTCATCTCAACAGACAAGCATTGGATGTTAGAGGACCAGTGCTTTGTATCAGTTTACGAAGCAGAGTTGGACTAGGTATGGTCCGTATATGTAGGAAACACCGTTCTTTTGTTCTCAGCACACTCACGTTCCCTGCTGTCTTAGAAACTCTAGAAAGCAAGAGCATGCTTCTTGCTCTAAAGCAGAGTGTGATCCATGGATGAGAACTATGCTGTGTGTTTCCCTATAGAAATGGAGTTAAATCCCAGGCTCTGTGTCTTCCTACAAGCAAGACTTCGTTGCAGGTAAGGGCAGTCACTTTTCATCTCAAACGAACTACATCTTTCACGAAGCTCACACGTTTCTCATCTTAACAGACAAGCATTGGATATTAGAGCACCAGTGCTTTGTATCAGTTTCAGAAGCAGAGTTGGACAATATATGGTCCGTATGTGTAGGAAACACCGTTCTTTTGTTCTCAGCACACAAGTTTCCTGCTGTCTAGAGACTCTAGAAAGCAAGAGCATGCTTCTTGCTCTAAAGCAGAGTGTGATCCATGGATGAGAACTATGCTGTGTGTTTCCCTTCAGAAATGGAATTAAATCCCAGGATCTGTGTCTTCCTACAAGCAAGACTTCGTTTCAGGTAAGGGCAGTCATTTTTCTGCTCAAACGAACTACATCGTTCATGAAGCTCACACGTTTCTCATCTTAACTGACAAGCATTGGATGTTAGAGGAACAGTGCATTGTATCAGTTTCAGAAGCAGTTTTGGACTACATATGGTCAGTATGTGTAGGAAACACCGTTCTTTTGTTCTGGGCACACTCAGATTTCCTGCTGTCTCAGAGACTCTAGAAAGCAAGAGCGTGCTTCTTGCTCTAAAGCAGAGTGTTATCCATGGATGAGAACTATGCTGTGTGTTTCCCTTCAGAAATGGAGTTAAATCCCAGGCTCTGTGTCTTCCTACAAGAAAGACTTCGTTTCAGGTAGGGGCAGTCACTTTTCAGCTCAAACAAACTATATCATTCACGGAGCTCACACGGTTCTCTTCTTAAGAGACAAGCATTGGATGTTAGAGGACCAGTGCTTTGTATCAGTTTAAGACGCAGATTTGGACTAGATATGGACAGTATGTGTAGGAAACACCGTTCTTTTGTTCTCAGCAAAATCACGTTTCCTGCTGTCTTAGAGACTCTAGAAAGCAAGAGCATGCTTCTTGTTCTAAAGCAGAGTGTGATCAATGGATGAGAACACTGCTGTGTGTTTCACTTCAGAAATAGAGTTAAATCCCAGGCTCTGTGTCTTCCTACAAGCAAGACTTCGTTGCAGGTAAGGGCAGTCACTTTTCATCTCAAACGAACTACATCGTTCACGAAGCTCACACGTTTCTCATTTTAACAGACAAGCATTGGATATTAGAGGACCAGAGCTTTGTATCAGTTTCAGAAGCATATTTGAACTACATATGGTCGTATGTGTAGGAAACACAGTTCTTTTGTTCTCGGCACACTCACGTTTCCTGCTGTCTTATAGACTCTGGAAAGCAAGAGCATGCTTCTTGCTCTAAAGCAGAGTGTGATCCATGGATGAGAACTATGCTGTGTGTTTCCCTTCAGAAATGGAGTTAAATCCAGGCTCTGTGTCTTCCTACAAGCAAGACATCGTTTCAGGTAAGGGCAGTCATTTTTCTGCTCCAACAAACTACATTGTTCACGAAGCTCACACGTTTCTCATCTTAATTGACAAGCATTGGATGTTAGAGGAACAGTGCATTGTATCAGTTTCAGAAGCAGATTTTGACTACATATGGTCAGTATGTGTAGGAAACACCGTTCTTTTGTTCTGGGCACACTCAGATTTCCTGCTGTCTCAGAGACTCTAGAAAGCAAGAGCGTGCTTCTTGCTCTAAAGCAGAGTGTGATCCATGGATGAGAACTATGCTGTGATTCCCTTCAGAAATGGAGTTAAATCCCAGGCTCTGTGTCTTCCTAGAGGCAAGACTTCGTTTCAGGTAAGGGCAGTCACTTTTCAGCTCAAACGAACTACGTCGTTCACGAAGCTCACACATTTCTCATCTTAACAGACAAGCATTGGATGTTAGAGGAGCAGTGCTTTGTATCAGTTTCAGAAGCAGAGTTGGACTATATAATGTCCGTGTGTGTAGGAAATACCTTTCTTTTGTTCTCAACAAACTCAAGTTTCCTGCTGTCTTAGAGACTCTAGAAAGCAAGAGCGTGCTTCTTGCTCTAAAGCAGAGTGTGATCAATGGATGAGAACACTGCTGTGTGCTTCACTTCAGAAATGGAGTTAAATCCCAGGCTCTGTTTCTTCCTACAAGGAAGACTTCGTTTCAGGTAAGGGCAGTCACTTTTCTGCTCAAACGAACTACATTGTTCATGAAGCTCACACGTTTCTTATCTTAACTGACAAGCATTGGATGTTAGAGGACCAGAGCTTTGTATCAGTTTCAGAAGCATATTTGAACTACATATGGTCGTATGTGTAGGAAACACAGTTCTTTTGTTCTCGGCACACTCACGTTTCCTGCTGTCTGATAGACTCTGGAAAGCAAGAGCATGCTTCTTGCTCTAAAGCAGATTGTGATCCATGGATGAGAACTATGCTGTGTTTTCCCTTCAGAAATGGAGTTAAATCCCAGGCTCTGTGTCTTCCTACAAGCAAGACTTCGTTTCAGGTAAGGGCAGTCACTTTTCAGCTCAAATGAACTACATCGTTCACGAAGCTCAAACGTTTCTCATCTCAAAAGACAAGCATTGGATGTTAGAGGACCAGTGCTTTGTATCAGTTTAAGAAGCAGAGTTGGAGGAGGTATGGTCCGTATATGGAGGAAACACCGTTCTTTTGTTCTCAGCACACTCACGTTTCCTGCTGTCTTAGAGACTCTAGAAAGCAAGAGCATGCTTCTTGCTCTAAAGCAGAGTGTGATCCATGGATGAGAACTATGCTGTGTGTTTCCCTTCAGAAATGGAGTTAAATCCCAGGCTCTGTGTCTTCCTACAAGCAAGACTTCGTTTCAGGTAAGGGCAGTCACTTTTCAGCTCAAACGAACTACATCGTTCACGGAGCGCAAACGTTTCTCATCTCAACGGACAAGCATTGGATGTTAGAGGACCAGTGCTTTGTATCAGTTTACGAAGCAGAGTTGGACTAGGTATGGTCCGTATATGTAGGAAACACCGTTCTTTTGTTCTCAGCACACTCACGTTACCTGCTGTCTTAGAAACTCTAGAAAGCAAGAGCATGCTTCTTGCTCTAAAGCAGAGTGTGATCCATGGATGAGAACTATGCTGTGTGTTTCCCTATAGAAATGGAGTTAAATCCCAGGCTCTGTGTCTTCCTACAAGCAAGACTTCGTTGCAGGTAAGGGCAGTCACTTTTCATCTCAAAAGAACTACATCGTTCACGAAGCTCACACGTTTCGAATCTTAACAGACAAGCATTGGATATTAGAGGACCAGAGCTTTGTATCAGTTTCAGAAGCATATTTGAACTACATATGGTCGTATGTGTAGGAAACACAGTTCTTTTGTTCTCGGCACACTCACGTTTCCTGCTGTCTTATAGACTCTGGAAAGCAAGAGCATGCTTCTTGCTCTAAAGCAGATTGTGATCCATGGATGAGAACTATGCTGTGTTTTCCCTTCAGAAATGGAGATATATCCCAGGCTCTGTGTCTTCCTACAAGCAAGACTTCCTTTCAGGTAAGGGCAGTCACTTTTCAGCTCAAACAAACTATATCATTCACGGAGCTCACACGTTTCTCTTCTTAAGAGACAAGCATTGGATATTAGAGGACCAGTGCTTTGTATCAGTTTAAGACGCAGATTTGGACTAGATATGGACAGTATGTGTAGGAAACACCGTTCTTTTGTTCTCAGCAAAATCACGTTTCCTGCTGTCTTAGAGACTCTAGAAAGCAAGAGCATGCTTCTTGTTCTAAAGCAGAGTGTGATCAATGGATGAGAACACTGCTGTGTGTTTCACTTCAGAAATGGAGTTAAATCCCAGGCTCTGTGTCTTCCTACAAGCAAGACTTCGTTTCAGGTAAGGGCAGTCACTTTTCAGCTCAAAGGAACTACATCGTTCACGAAGCTCACACGTTTCTCATCTTAACAGACAAGCATTGGATGTTAGAGCACCAGTGCTTTGTATCATTTCAGAAGCAGAGTTGGACTAGATATGGTCCATATGTGTAGGAAACACCGTTCTTTTGTTCTCAGCACACTAGTTTCCTGCTGTCTAGAGACTCTAGAAAGCCAGAGCATGCTTCTTGCTCTAAAGCAGAGTGTGATTCATGGATGAGAACTATGCTGTGTGTTTCCCTTCAGAAATGGAGTTAAATCCCAGGCTCTGTGTCTTCCTACAAGCAAGACTTCGTTTCAGGTAAGGGCAGTCACTTTTCAGCTCAAATGAACTACATCGTTCACGGAGCGCAAACGTTTCTCATCTCAACAGACAAGCATTGGATGTTAGAGGACCAGTGCTTTGTATCAGTTTACGAAGCAGAGTTGGACTAGGTATGGTCCGTATATGTAGGAAACACCGTTCTTTTGTTCTCAGCACACTCACGTTCCCTGCTGTCTTAGAAACTCTAGAAAGCAAGAGCATGCTTCTTGCTCTAAAGCAGAGTGTGATCCATGGATGAGAACTATGCTGTGTGTTTCCCTTCAGAAATGGAGTTAAATACCAGGATCTGTGTCTTCCTACAAGCAAGACTTCGTTTCAGGTAAGGGCAGTCATTTTTCTGCTCAAACGAACTACATCGTTCATGAAGCTCACACGTTTCTCATCTTAACTGACAAGCATTGGATGTTAGAGGAACAGTGCATTGTATCAGTTTCAGAAGCAGTTTTGGACTACATATGGTCAGTATGTGTAGGAAACACCGTTCTTTTGTTCTGGGCACACTCAGATTTCCTGCTGTCTCAGAGACTCTAGAAAGCAAGAGCGTGCTTCTTGCTCTAAAGTAGAGTGTGATCCATGGATGAGAACTATGCTGTGTGTTTCCCTATAGAAATGGAGTTAAATCCCAGGCTCTGTGTCTTCCTACAAGCAAGACTTCGTTTCAGGTAAGGGCAGTCACTTTTCAGCTCAAACAAACTATATCATTCACGGAGCTCACACGTTTCTCTTCTTAAGAGACAAGCATTGGATGTTAGAGGACCAGTGCTTTGTATCAGTTTAAGACGCAGATTTGGACTAGATATGGACAGTATGTTTAGGAAACACCGTTCTTTTGTTCTCAGCAAAATCACGTTTCCTGCTGTCTTAGAGACTCTAGAAAGAAAGAGCATGCTTCTTGTTCTAAAGCAGAGTGTGATCAATGGATGAGAACACTGCTGTGTGTTTCACTTCAGAAATAGAGTTAAATCCCAGGCTCTGTGTCTTCCTACAAGCAAGACTTCGTTTCAGGTAAGGGCAGTCACTTTTCAGCTCAAAGGAACTACATCCTTCACGAAGCTCACACGTTTCTCATCTTAACAGACAAGCATTGGATGTTAGAGCACCAGTGCTTTGTATCATTTCAGAAGCAGAGTTGGACTAGATATGGTCCGTATGTGTAGGAAACACCATTCTTTTGTTCTCAGCACACTAGTTTCCTGCTGTCTAGAGACTCTAGAAAGCCAGAGCATGCTTCTTGCTCTAAAGCAGAGTGTGATTCATGGATGAGAACTATGCTGTGTGTTTCCCTTCAGAAATGGAGTTAAATCCCAGGCTCTGTGTCTTCCTACAAGCAAGACTTCGTTTCAGGTAAGGGCAGTCACTTTTCAGCTCAAACGAACTACATCGTTCACGGAGCGCAAACGTTTCTCATCGCAACAGACAAGCATTGGATGTTAGAGGACCAGTGCTTTGTTTCAGTTTACGAAGCAGAGTTGGACTAGGTATGGTCCGTATATGTAGGAAACACCGTTCTTTTCTTCTCAGCACACTCACGTTCCCTGCTGTCTTAGAAACTCTAGAAAGCAAGAGCATGCTTCTTGCTCTAAAGCAGAGTGTGATCCATGGATGAGAACTATGCTGTGTGTTTCCCTATAGAAATGGAGTTAAATCCCAGGCTCTGTGTCTTCCTACAAGCAAGACTTCGTTGCAGGTAAGGGCAGTCACTTTTCATCTCAAACGAACTACATCGTTCACGAAGCTCACACGTTTCTCATTTTAACAGACAAGCATTGGATATTAGAGGACCAGAGCTTTGTATCAGTTTCAGAAGCATATTTGAACTACATATGGTCGTATGTGTAGGAAACACAGTTCTTTTGTTCTCGGCACACTCACGTTTCCTGCTGTCTTATAGACTCTGGAAAGCAAGAGCATGCTTCTTGTTCTAAAGCAGAGTGTGATCAATGGATGAGAACACTGCTGTGTGTTTCACTTCAGAAATGGAGTTAAATCCCAGGCTCTGTGTCTTCCTACAAGCAAGACTTCGTTTCAGGTAAGGGCAGTCACTTTTCAGCTCAAAGGAACTACATCGTTCACGAAGCTCACACGTTTCTCATCTTAACAGACAAGCATTGGATGTTAGAGCACCAGTGCTTTGTATCATTTCAGAAGCAGAGTTGGACTAGATATGGTCCATATGTGTAGGAAACACCGTTCTTTTGTTCTCAGCACACTAGTTTCCTGCTGTCTAGAGACTCTAGAAAGCCAGAGCATGCTTCTTGCTCTAAAGCAGAGTGTGATTCATGGATGAGAACTATGCTGTGTGTTTCCCTTCAGAAATGGAGTTAAATCCCAGGCTCTGTGTCTTCCTACAAGCAAGACTTCGTTTCAGGTAAGGGCAGTCACTTTTCAGCTCAAATGAACTACATCGTTCACGGAGCGCAAACGTTTCTCATCTCAACAGACAAGCATTGGATGTTAGAGGACCAGTGCTTTGTATCAGTTTACGAAGCAGAGTTGGACTAGGTATGGTCCGTATATGTAGGAAACACCGTTCTTTTGTTCTCAGCACACTCACGTTCCCTGCTGTCTTAGAAACTCTAGAAAGCAAGAGCATGCTTCTTGCTCTAAAGCAGAGTGTGATCCATGGATGAGAACTATGCTGTGTGTTTCCCTTCAGAAATGGAGTTAAATACCAGGATCTGTGTCTTCCTACAAGCAAGACTTCGTTTCAGGTAAGGGCAGTCATTTTTCTGCTCAAACGAACTACATCGTTCATGAAGCTCACACGTTTCTCATCTTAACTGACAAGCATTGGATGTTAGAGGAACAGTGCATTGTATCAGTTTCAGAAGCAGTTTTGGACTACATATGGTCAGTATGTGTAGGAAACACCGTTCTTTTGTTCTGGGCACACTCAGATTTCCTGCTGTCTCAGAGACTCTAGAAAGCAAGAGCGTGCTTCTTGCTCTAAAGTAGAGTGTGATCCATGGATGAGAACTATGCTGTGTGTTTCCCTATAGAAATGGAGTTAAATCCCAGGCTCTGTGTCTTCCTACAAGCAAGACTTCGTTTCAGGTAAGGGCAGTCACTTTTCAGCTCAAACAAACTATATCATTCACGGAGCTCACACGTTTCTCTTCTTAAGAGACAAGCATTGGATGTTAGAGGACCAGTGCTTTGTATCAGTTTAAGACGCAGATTTGGACTAGATATGGACAGTATGTTTAGGAAACACCGTTCTTTTGTTCTCAGCAAAATCACGTTTCCTGCTGTCTTAGAGACTCTAGAAAGAAAGAGCATGCTTCTTGTTCTAAAGCAGAGTGTGATCAATGGATGAGAACACTGCTGTGTGTTTCACTTCAGAAATAGAGTTAAATCCCAGGCTCTGTGTCTTCCTACAAGCAAGACTTCGTTTCAGGTAAGGGCAGTCACTTTTCAGCTCAAAGGAACTACATCCTTCACGAAGCTCACACGTTTCTCATCTTAACAGACAAGCATTGGATGTTAGAGCACCAGTGCTTTGTATCATTTCAGAAGCAGAGTTGGACTAGATATGGTCCGTATGTGTAGGAAACACCATTCTTTTGTTCTCAGCACACTAGTTTCCTGCTGTCTAGAGACTCTAGAAAGCCAGAGCATGCTTCTTGCTCTAAAGCAGAGTGTGATTCATGGATGAGAACTATGCTGTGTGTTTCCCTTCAGAAATGGAGTTAAATCCCAGGCTCTGTGTCTTCCTACAAGCAAGACTTCGTTTCAGGTAAGGGCAGTCACTTTTCAGCTCAAACGAACTACATCGTTCACGGAGCGCAAACGTTTCTCATCGCAACAGACAAGCATTGGATGTTAGAGGACCAGTGCTTTGTTTCAGTTTACGAAGCAGAGTTGGACTAGGTATGGTCCGTATATGTAGGAAACACCGTTCTTTTCTTCTCAGCACACTCACGTTCCCTGCTGTCTTAGAAACTCTAGAAAGCAAGAGCATGCTTCTTGCTCTAAAGCAGAGTGTGATCCATGGATGAGAACTATGCTGTGTGTTTCCCTATAGAAATGGAGTTAAATCCCAGGCTCTGTGTCTTCCTACAAGCAAGACTTCGTTGCAGGTAAGGGCAGTCACTTTTCATCTCAAACGAACTACATCGTTCACGAAGCTCACACGTTTCTCATTTTAACAGACAAGCATTGGATATTAGAGGACCAGAGCTTTGTATCAGTTTCAGAAGCATATTTGAACTACATATGGTCGTATGTGTAGGAAACACAGTTCTTTTGTTCTCGGCACACTCACGTTTCCTGCTGTCTTATAGACTCTGGAAAGCAAGAGCATGCTACTTGCTCTAAAGCAGATTGTGATCCATGGATGAGAACTATGCTGTGTGTTTCCCTTCAGAAATGGAGTTAAATCCAGGCTCTGTGTCTTCCTACAAGCAAGACATCGTTTCAGGTAAGGGCAGTCATTTTTCTGCTCAAACGATCTACATTGTTCACGAAGCTCACACGTTTCTCATCTTAATTGACAAGCATTGGATGTTAGAGGAACAGTGCATTGTATCAGTTTCAGAAGCAGATTTTGACTACATATGGTCAGTATGTGTAGGAAACACCGTTCTTTTGTTCTGGGCACACTCAGATTTCCTGCTGTCTCAGAGACTCTAGAAAGCAAGAACGTGCTTCTTGCTCTAAAGCAGAGTGTGATCCATGGATGAGAACTATGCTGTGATTCCCTTCAGAAATGGAGTTAAATCCCAGGATCTGTGTCTTCCTAGAGGCAAGACTTCGTTTCAGGTAAGGGCAGTCACTTTTTCAGCTCAAACTAACTACGTCGTTCACGAAGCTCACACGTTTCTCATCTTAACAGACAAGCATTGGATGTTAGAGGAGCAGTGCTTTGTATCAGTTTCAGAAGCAGAGTTGGACTATATAATGTCCGTGTGTGTAGGAAATACCTTTCGTTTGTTCTCAACAAACTCACGTTTCCTGCTGTCTTAGAGACTCTAGAAAGCAAGAGCGTGCTTCTTGCTCTAAAGCAGAGTGTGATCAATGGATGAGAATACTGCTGTGTGCTTCACTTCAGAAATGGAGTTAAATCCCAGGCTCTGTTTCTTCCTACAAGGAAGACTTGGTTTCAGGTAAGGGCAGTCACTTTTCTGCTCAAACGAACTACATTGTTCATGAAGCTCACACGTTTCTTATCTTAACTGACAAGCATTGGATGTTAGAGGACCAGAGCTTTGTATCAGTTTCAGAAGCATATTTGAACTACATATGGTCTTATGTGTAGGAAACACAGTTCTTTTGTTCTCGGCACACTCACGTTTCCTGCTGTCTGATAGACTCTGGAAAGCAAGAGCATGCTTCTTGCTCTAAAGCAAATTGTGATCCATGGATGAGAACTATGCTGTGTTTTCCCTTCAGAAATGGAGATAAATCCCAGGCTCTGTGTCTTCCTACAAGCAAGATTCCTTTCAGGTAAGGGCAGTCACTTTTCAGCTCAAACGAACTACATCGTTCACGGAGCTCAAACGTTTCTCATCTCAAAAGACAAGCATTGGATGTTAGAGGACCAGTGCTTTGTATCAGTTTAAGAAGCAGAGTTGGAGGAGGTATGGTCCGTATATGGAGGAAACACCGTTCTTTTGTTCTCAGCACACTCACGTTTCCTGCTATCTTAGAGACTCTAGAAAGCAAGAGCATGCTTCTTGCTCGAAAGCAGAGTGTGATCCATGGATGAGAACTATGCTGTGTGTTTCCCTTCAGAAATGGAGTTAAATCCCAGGCTCTTTGTCTTCCTACAAGCAAGACTTCGTTTCAGGTAAGGGCAGTCACTTTTCACCTCAAACGAACTACATCGTTCACGGAGCTCACAGGTTTCTAATCTCAACAGACAAGCATTGGATGTTAGAGGACCAGTGCTTTGTATCAGTTTAAGAAGCAGAGTTGGACTAGGTATGGTCCGTATATGTAGGAAACACCGTTCTTTTGTTCTCAGCACACTCACGTTCCCTGCTGTCTTAGAAACACTAGAAAGCAAGAGCATGCTTCTTGCTCTAAAGCAGAGTGTGATCCATGGATGAGAACTATGCTGTGTGTTTCCCTACAGAAATGGAGTTAAATCCCATTCTCTGTGTCTTCCTAGAAGCAAGACTTCGTTGCAGGTAAGGGCAGTCACTTTTCATCTCAAACGAACTACATTATTCACGAAGCTCACACGTTTCTCATCTTAACAGACAAGCATTGGATGTTAGAGCACCAGTGCTTTGTATCAGTTTCAGAAGCAGAGTTGGACAAGATATGGTCCGTATGTGTAGGAAACACCGTTCTTTGGTTCTCAGCACACAAGTTTCCTGCTGTCTAGAGACTCTAGAAAGCAAGAGCATGCTTCTTGCTCTAAAGCAGAGTGTGATCCATGGATGAGAACTATGCTGTGTGTTTCCCTTCAGAAATGGAGTTAAATCCCAGGCTCTGTGTCTTCCTACAAGCAAGACTTCGTTTTAGTTAAGGGCAGTCACTTTTCTGCTCAAACGAACTACATTGTTCATGAAGCTCACACGTTTTTTATCTTAACTGACAAGCATTGGATGTTAGAGGACCAGAGCTTTGTATCAGTTTCAGAAGCATATTTGAACTACATATGGTCGTATGTGTAGGAAACACAGTTCTTTTGTTCTAGGCACACTCACGTTTCCTGCTGTCTTATAGACTCTGGAAAGCAAGAGCATGCTTCTTGCTCTGAAGCAGATTGTGATCCATGGATGAGAACTATGCTGTGTTTTCCCTTCAGAAATGGAGATAAATCCCAGGCTCTGTGTCTTCCTACAAGCAAGACTTCCTTTCAGGCAAGGGCAGTCACTTTTCAGCTCAAACAAACTATCTCATTCACGGAGCTCACACGTGTCTCTTCTTAAGAGACAAGCATTGGATGTTAGAGGACCAGTGCTTTGTATCAGTTTAAGACGCAGATATGGACTAGATGTGGACCGGATGTGTAGGAAACAACGTTCTTTTGTTCTCAGCAAAATCACGTTTCCTGCTGTCTTAGAGACTCTAGAAAGCAAGAGCATGCTTCTTGTTCTAAAGCAGAGTGTGATCAATGGATGAGAACACTGCTGTGTGTTTCACTTCAGAAATGGAGTTAAATCCCAGGCTCTGTGTCTTCCTACAAGCAAGACTTCGTTTCAGGTAAGGGCAGTCACTTTTCAGCTCAAAGGAACTACATCGTTCACGAAGCTCACACGTTTCTCATCTTAACAGAGAAGCATTGGATGTTAGAGCACCAGTGCTTTGTATCATTTCAGAAGCAGAGTTGGACTAGATATGGTTCGTATGTGTAGGAAACACCATTCTTTGGTCTCAGCACACTAGTTTCCTGCTGTCTAGAGACTCTAGAAAGCCAGAGCATGCTTATTGCTCTAAAGCAGAGTGTGATCCATGGATGAGAACTATGCTGTGTGTTTCCCTTCAGAAATGGAGTTAAATCCCAGGCTCTGTGTCTTCCTACAAGCAAGACTTCATTTCAGGTAAGGGCAGTCATTTTTCTGCTCAAACGAACTACATCGTTCATGAAGCTCACACGTTTCTCATCTTAACTGACAAGCATTGGATGTTAGAGGAACAGTGCATTGTATCAGTTTCAGAAGCAGATTTGGACTACATATGGTCAGTATGTGTAGGAAACACCGTTCTTTTGTTCTGGGCCCACTCAGATTTCCTGCTGTCTCAGAGACTCTAGAAAGCAAGAGCGTGCTTCTTGCTCTAAAGCAGAGTGTGATCCATGGATGAGAACTATGCTGTGTGTTTCCCTTCAGAAATGGAGTTAAATCCCAGGCTCTGTGTCTTCCTACAAGCAAGACTTCGTTTCAGGTAAGGGCAGTCACTTTTCAGCTCAAACGAACTACATCGTTCACGGAGCTCAAACGTTTCTCATCTCAAAAGACAAGCATTGGATGTTAGAGGACCAGTGCTTTGTATCAGTTTCAGAAGCAGAGTTGGACTATATAATGTCCGTGTGTGTAGGAAATACCTTTCTTTTGTTCTCAACAAACTCACGTTTCCTGCTGTCTTAGAGACTCTAGAAAGCAAGAGCGTGCTTCTTGCTCTAAAGCAGAGTGTGATCAATGGATGAGAACACTGCTGTGTGTTTCACTTCAGAAATGGAGTTAAATCCCAGGCTCTGTGTCTTCCTACAAGCAAGACTTCGTTTCAGGTAAGGGCAGTCACTTTTCTGCTCAAACGAACTACATCGTTCATGAAGCTCACACGTTTCTCATCTTAACTGACAAGCATTGGATGTTAGAGGAACAGTGCATTGTATCAGTTACAGAAGCAGATTTGGACTACATATGGTCAGTATGTGTAGGAAACACCGTTCTTTTGTTCTGGGCACACTCACATTTCCTGCTGTCTCAGAGACTCTAGAAAGCAAGAGCGTGCTTCTTGCTCTAAAGCAGAGTGTTATCCATGGATGAGAACTATGCTGTGTGTTTCCCTTCAGAAATGGAGTTAAATCCCAGGCTCTGTGTCTTCCTACAAGAAAGACTTCGTTTCAGGTAAGGGCAGTCACTTTTCAGCTCAAACGAACTACATCATTCACGGAGCTCAAACGTTTCTCATCTCAAAAGACAAGCTTGGATGTTAGAGGACCAGTGCTTTGTATCAGTGTAAGAAGCAGAGTTGGACTAGGTATGGTCCCTATATGTAGGAAACACCGTTCTTTTGTTCTCAGGACACTCACGTTTCCTGATGTCTTAGAGACTCTAGAAAGCAAGAGCGTGCTTCTTGCTCTAAAGCAGAGTGTGATCAATGGATGAGAATACTGCTGTGTGCTTCACTTCAGAAATGGAGTTAAATCCCAGGCTCTATTTCTTCCTACAAGGAAGACTTCGTTTCAGGTAAGGGCAGTCACTTTTCTGCTCAAACGAACTACATTGTTCATGAAGCTCACACGTTTCTTATCTTAACTGACAAGCATTGGATGTTAGAGGACCAGAGCTTTGTATCAGTTTCAGAAGCATATTTGAACTACATATGGTCTTATGTGTAGGAAACACAGTTCTTTTGTTCTCGGCACACTCACGTTTCCTGCTGTCTGATAGACTCTGGAAAGCAAGAGCATGCTTCTTGCTCTAAAGCAGATTGTGATCCATGGATGAGAACTATGCTGTGTTTTCCCTTCAGAAATGGAGATAAATCCCAGGCTCTGTGTCTTCCTACAAGCAAGATTCCTTTCAGGTAAGGGCAGTCACTTTTCAGCTCAAACTAACTACATCGTTCACGGAGCTCAAACGTTTCTCATCTCAAAAGACAAGCATTGGATGTTAGAGGACCAGTGCTTTGTATCAGTTTAAGAAGCAGAGTTGGAGGAGGTATGGTCCGTATATGGAGGAAACACCGTTCTTTTGTTCTCAGCACACTCACGTTTCCTGCTGTCTTAGAGACTCTAGAAAGCAAGAGCATGCTTCTTGCTCTAAAGCAGAGTGTGATCCATGGATGAGAACTATGCTGTGTGTTTCCCTTCAGAAATGGAGTTAAATCCCAGGCTCTTTGTCTTCCTACAAGCAAGACTTCGTTTCAGGTAAGGGCAGTCACTTTTCACCTCAAACGAACTACATCGTTCACGGAGCTCACAGGTTTCTAATCTCAACAGACAAGCATTGGATGTTAGAGGACCAGTGCTTTGTATCAGTTTAAGAAGCAGAGTTTGACTAGGTATGGTCCGTATATGTAGGAAACACCGTTCTTTTGTTCTCAGCACACTCACGTTCCCTGCTGTCTTAGAAACACTAGAAAGCAAGAGCATGCTTCTTGCTCTAAAGCAGAGTGTGATCCATGGATGAGAACTATGCTGTGTGTTTCCCTACAGAAATGGAGTTAAATCCCAGGCTCTGTGTCTTCCTAGAAGCAAGACTTCGTTGCAGGTAAGGGCAGTCACTTTTCATCTCAAACGAACTACATTATTCACGAAGCTCACACGTTTCTCATCTTAACAGACAAGCATTGGATGTTAGAGCACCAGTGCTTTGTATCAGTTTCAGAAGCAGAGTTGGACAAGATATGGTCCGTATGTGTAGGAAACACCGTTCTTTGGTTCTCAGCACACAAGTTTCCTGCTGTCTAGAGACTCTAGAAAGCAAGAGCATGCTTCTTGCTCTAAAGCAGAGTGTGATCCATGGATGAGAACTATGCTGTGTGTTTCCCTTCAGAAATGGAGTTAAATCTCAGGCTCTGTGTCTTCCTACAAGCAAGACTTCGTTTTAGTTAAGGGCAGTCACTTTTCTGCTCAAACGAACTACATTGTTCATGAAGCTCACACGTTTTTTATCTTAACTGACAAGCATTGGATGTTAGAGGACCAGAGCTTTGTATCAGTTTCAGAAGCATATTTGAACTACATATGGTCGTATGTGTAGGAAACACAGTTCTTTTGTTCTCGGCACACTCACGTTTCCTGCTGTCTTATAGACTCTGGAAAGCAAGAGCATGCTTCTTGCTCTGAAGCAGATTGTGATCCACGGATGAGAACTATGCTGTGTTTTCCCTTCAGAAATGGAGATAAATCCCAGGCTCTGTGTCTTCCTACAAGCAAGACTTCCTTTCAGGTAAGGGCAGTCACTTTTCAGCTCAAACAAACTATATCATTCACGGAGCTCACACGTTTCTCTTCTTAAGAGACAAGCATTGGATGTTAGAGGACCAGTGCTTTGTATCAGTTTAAGACGCAGATTTGGACTAGATGTGGACCGGATGTGTAGGAAACACCGTTCTTTTGTTCTCAGCAAAATCACGTTTCCTGCTGTCTTAGAGACTCTAGAAAGCAAGAGCATGCTTCTTGTTCTAAAGCAGAGTGTGATCAATGGATGAGAACACTGCTGTGTGTTTCACTTCAGAAATGGAGTTAAATCCCAGGCTCTGTGTCTTCCTACAAGCAAGACTTCGTTTCAGGTAAGGGCAGTCACTTTTCAGCTCAAAGGAACTACATCGTTCACGAAGCTCACACGTTTCTCATCTTCACAGAGAAGCATTGGATGTTAGAGCACCAGTGCTTTGTATCATTTCAGAAGCAGAGTTGGACTAGATATGGTCCGTATGTGTAGGAAACACCATTCTTTGGTCTCAGCACACTAGTTTCCTGCTGTCTAGAGACTCTAGAAAGCCAGAGCATGCTTATTGCTCTAAAGCAGAGTGTGATCCATGGATGAGAACTATGCTGTGTGTTTCCCTTCAGAAATGGAGTTAAATCCCAGGCTCTGTGTCTTCCTACAAGCAAGAATTCATTTCAGGTAAGGGCAGTCACTTTTCAGCTCAAACGAACTACATCGTTCACGGAGCGCAAACGTTTCTCATCTCAACAGACAAGCATTGGATGTTAGAGGACCAGTGCTTTGTATCAGTTTCAGAAGCAGAGTTGGACAAGATATGGTCCGTATGTGTAGGAAACACCGTTCTTTTGTTCTAAGCACACAAGTTTCCTGCTGTCTAGAGACTCTAGAAAGCAAGAGCATGCTTCTTGCTCTAAAGCAGAGTGTGATCCATGGATGAGAACTATGCTGTGTGTTTCCCTTCAGAAATGGAGTCAAAACCCAGGCTCTGTGTCTTCCTACAAGCAAGACTTCGTTTCAGGTAAGGGCAGTCATTTTTCTGCTCAAACGAACTACATCGTTCATGAAGCTCACACGTTTCTCATCTTAACTGCCAAGCATTGGATGTTAGAGGAACAGTGCATTGTATCAGTTTCAGAAGCAGATTTGGACTACATATGGTCAGTATGTGTAGGAAACACCGTTCTTTTGTTCTGGGCCCACTCAGATTTCCTGCTGTCTCAGAGACTCTAGAAAGCAAGAGCGTGCTTCTTGCTCTAAAGCAGAGTGTGATCCATGGATGAGAACTATGCTGTGTGTTTCCCTTCAGAAATGGAGTTAAATCCCAGGCTCTGTGTCTTCCTACAAGCAAGACTTCGTTTCAGGTAAGGGCAGTCACTTTTCAGCTCAAACGAACTACATCGTTCACAGAGCTCAAACGTTTCTCATCTCAAAAGACAAGCATTGGATGTTAGAGGACCAGTGCTTTGTATCAGTTTCAGAAGCAGAGTTGGACTATATAATGTCCGTGTGTGTAGGAAATACCTTTCATTTGTTCTCAACAAACTCACGTTTCCTGCTGTCTTAGAGACTCTAGAAAGCAAGAGCGTGCTTCTTGCTCTAAAGCAGGGTGTGATCAATGGATGAGAACACTGCTGTGTGTTTCACTTCAGAAATGGAGTTAAATCCCAGGCTCCGTGTCTTCCTACAAGCAAGACTTCGTTTCAGGTAAGGGCAGTCATTTTTCTGCTCAAACGAACTACATCTTTCATGAAGCTCACACGTTTCTCATCTTAACTGACAAGCATTGGATGTTAGAGGAACAGTGCATTGTATCAGTTTCAGAAGCAGATTTGGACTACATATGGTCAGTATGTGTAGGAAACACCGTTCTTTTGTTCTGGGCACACTCACATTTCCTGCTGTCTCAGAGACTCTAGAAAGCAAGAGCGTGCTTCTTGCTCTAAAGCAGAGTGTTATCCATGGATGAGAACTATGCTGTGTGTTTCCCTTCAGAAATGGAGTTAAATCCCAGGCTCTGTGTCTTCCTACAAGAAAGACTTCGTTTCAGGTAAGGGCAGTCACTTTTCAGCTCAAACGAACTACATCGTTCACGGAGCTCAAACGTTTCTCATCTCAAAAGACAAGCATTGGATGTTAGAGGACCAGTGCTTTGTATCAGTGTAAGAAGCAGAGTTGGACTAGGTATGGTCCGTATATGTAGGAAACACCGTTCTTTTGTTCTCAGGACACTCACGTTTCCTGATGTCTTAGAGACTCTAGAAAGCAAGAGCATGCTTCTTGCTCTAAAGCAGAGTGTGATCCATGGATGAGAACTATGCTGTGTGTTTCCCTTCAGAAATGGAGTTAAATCCAGGCTCTGTGTCTTCCTACAAGCAAGACTTCGTTTCAGGTAAGGGCAGTCATTTTTCTGCTCAAACGAACTACATTGTTCACGAAGCTCACACGTTTCTCATCTTAATTGACAAGCATTGGATGTTAGAGGAACAGTGCATTGTATCAGTTTCAGAAGCAGATTTTGACTATATATGGTCAGTATGTGTAGGAAACACCGTTCTTTTGTTCTGGGCACACTCAGATTTCCTGCTGTCTCAGAGACTCTAGAAAGCAAGAGCGTGCTTCTTGCTCTAAAGCAGAGTGTGATCCATGGATGAGAACTATGCTGTGATTCCCTTCAGAAATGGAGTTAAATCCCAGGCTCTGTGTCTTCCTACAAGCAAGAATTCGTTTCAGGTAAGGGCAGTCACTTTTCAGCTAAAACGAACTACATCGTTCACGGAGCTCAAACGTTTCTCATCTCAAAAGACAAGCATTGGATGTTAGAGGACCAGTGCTTTGTATCAGTTTCAGAAGCAGAGTTGGACTATATAATGTCCGTGTGTGTAGGAAATACCTTTCTTTTGTTCTCAACAAACTCATGTTTCCTGCTGTCTTAGAGACTCTAGAAAGCAAGAGCGTGCTTCTTGCTCTAAAGCAGGGTGTGATCAATGGATGAGAACACTGCTGTGTGTTTCACTTCAGAAATGGAGTTAAATCCCAGGCTCTGTGTCTTCCTACAAGCAAGACTTCGTTTCAGGTAAGGGCAGTCATTTTTCTGCTCAAACGAACTACATCGTTCATGAAGCTCACACGTTTCTCATCTTAACTGACAAGCATTGGATGTTAGAGGAACAGTGCATTGTATCAGTTTCAGAAGCAGAATTGGACTACATATGGTCAGTATGTGTAGGAAACACCGTTCTTTTGTTCTGGGCACACTCAGATTTCCTGCTGTCTCAGAGACTCTAGAAAGCAAGAGCGTGCTTCTTGCTCTAAAGCAGAGTGTTATCCATGGATGAGAACTATGCTGTGTGTTTCCCTTCAGAAATGGAGTTAAATCCCAGGCTCTGTGTCTTCCTAGAAGCAAGACTTCGTTGCAGGTAAGGGCAGTCACTTTTCATCTCAAATGAACTACATTATTCACGAAGCTCACACGTTTCTCATCTTAACAGACAAGCATTGGATGTTAGAGCACCAGTGCTTTGTATCAGTTTCAGAAGCAGAGTTGGACAAGATATGGTCCGTATGTGTAGGAAACACCGTTCTTTGGTTCTCAGCACACAAGTTTCCTGCTGTCTAGAGACTCTAGAAAGCAAGAGCATGCTTCTTGCTCTAAAGCAGAGTGTGATCCATGGATGAGAACTATGCTGTGTGTTTCCCTTCAGAAATGGAGTTAAATCCCAGGCTCTGTGTCTTCCTACAAGCAAGACTTCGTTTTAGTTAAGGGCAGTCACTTTTCTGCTCAAACGAACTACATTGTTCATGAAGCTCACACGTTTTTTATCTTAACTGACAAGCATTGGATGTTAGAGGACCAGAGCTTTGTATCAGTTTCAGAAGCATATTTGAACTACATATGGTCGTATGTGTAGGAAACACAGTTCTTTTGTTCTCGGCACACTCACGTTTCCTGCTGTCTTATAGACTCTGGAAAGCAAGAGCATGCTTCTTGCTCTGAAGCAGATTGTGATCCACGGATGAGAACTATGCTGTGTTTTCCCTTCAGAAATGGAGATAAATCCCAGGCTCTGTGTCTTCCTACAAGCAAGACTTCCTTTCAGGTAAGGGCAGTCACTTTTCAGCTCAAACAAACTATATCATTCACGGAGCTCACACGTTACTCTTCTTAAGAGACAAGCATTGGATGTTAGAGGACCAGTGCTTTGTATCAGTTTAAGACGCAGATTTGGACTAGATGTGGACCGGATGTGTAGGAAACACCGTTCTTTTGTTCTCAGCAAAATCACGTTTCCTGCTGTCTTAGAGACTCTAGAAAGCAAGAGCATGCTTCTTGTTCTAAAGCAGAGTGTGATCAATGGATGAGAACACTGCTGTGTGTTTCACTTCAGAAATGGAGTTAAATCCCAGGCTCTGTGTCTTCCTACAAGCAAGACTTCGTTTCAGGTAAGGGCAGTCACTTTTCAGCTCAAAGGAACTACATCGTTCACGAAGCTCACACGTTTCTCATCTTCACAGAGAAGCATTGGATGTTAGAGCACCAGTGCTTTGTATCATTTCAGAAGCAGAGTTGGACTAGATATGGTCCGTATGTGTAGGAAACACCATTCTTTGGTCTCAGCACACTAGTTTCCTGCTGTCTAGAGACTCTAGAAAGCCAGAGCATGCTTATTGCTCTAAAGCAGAGTGTGATCCATGGATGAGAACTATGCTGTGTGTTTCCCTTCAGAAATGGAGTTAAATCCCAGGCTCTGTGTCTTCCTACAAGCAAGAATTCATTTCAGGTAAGGGCAGTCACTTTTCAGCTCAAACGAACTACATCGTTCACGGAGCGCAAACGTTTCTCATCTCAACAGACAAGCATTGGATGTTAGAGGACCAGTGCTTTGTATCAGTTTCAGAAGCAGAGTTGGACAAGATATGGTCCGTATGTGTAGGAAACACCGTTCTTTTGTTCTAAGCACACAAGTTTCCTGCTGTCTAGAGACTCTAGAAAGCAAGAGCATGCTTCTTGCTCTAAAGCAGAGTGTGATCCATGGATGAGAACTATGCTGTGTGTTTCCCTTCAGAAATGGAGTCAAAACCCAGGCTCTGTGTCTTCCTACAAGCAAGACTTCGTTTCAGGTAAGGGCAGTCATTTTTCTGCTCAAACGAACTACATCGTTCATGAAGCTCACACGTTTCTCATCTTAACTGACAAGCATTGATTGTTAGAGGAACAGTGCATTGTATCAGTTTCAGAAGCAGATTTGGACTACATATGGTCAGTATGTGTAGGAAACACCGTTCTTTTGTTCTGGGCCCACTCAGATTTCCTGCTGTCTCAGAGACTCTAGAAAGCAAGAGCGTGCTTCTTGCTCTAAAGCAGAGTGTGATCCATGGATGAGAACTATGCTGTGTGTTTCCCTTCAGAAATGGAGTTAAATCCCAGGCTCTGTGTCTTCCTACAATCAAGACTTCGTTTCAGGTAAGGGCAGTCACTTTTCAGCTCAAACGAACTACATCGTTCACGGAGCTCAAACGTTTCTCATCTCAAAAGACAAGCATTGGATGTTAGAGGACCAGTGCTTTGTATCAGTTTCAGAAGCAGAGTTGGACTATATAATGTCCGTGTGTGTAGGAAATACCTTTCTTTTGTTCTCAACAAACTCACGTTTCCTGCTGTCTTAGAGACTCTAGAAAGCAAGAGCGTGCTTCTTGCTCTAAAGCAGGGTGTGATCAATGGATGAGAACACTGCTGTGTGTTTCACTTCAGAAATGGAGTTAAATCCCAGGCTCCTTGTCTTCCTACAAGCAAGACTTCGTTTCAGGTAAGGGCAGTCATTTTTCTGCTCAAACGAACTACATCTTTCATGAAGCTCACACGTTTCTCATCTTAACTGACAAGCATTGGATGTTAGAGGAACAGTGCATTGTATCAGTTTCAGAAGCAGATTTGGACTACATATGGTCAGTATGTGTAGGAAACACCGTTCTTTTGTTCTGGGCACACTCACATTTCCTGCTGTCTCAGAGACTCTAGAAAGCAAGAGCGTGCTTCTTGCTCTAAAGCAGAGTGTTATCCATGGATGAGAACTATGCTGTGTGTTTCCCTTCAGAAATGGAGTTAAATCCCAGGCTCTGTGTCTTCCTACAAGAAAGACTTCGTTTCAGGTAAGGGCAGTCACTTTTCAGCTCAAACGAACTACATCGTTCACGGAGCTCAAACGTTTCTCATCTCAAAAGACAAGCATTGGATGTTAGAGGACCAGTGCTTTGTATCAGTGTAAGAAGCAGAGTTGGACTAGGTATGGTCCGTATATGTAGGAAACACCGTTCTTTTGTTCTCAGGACACTCACGTTTCCTGATGTCTTAGAGACTCTAGAAAGCAAGAGCATGCTTCTTGCTCTAAAGCAGAGTGTGATCCATGGATGAGAACTATGCTGTGTGTTTCCCTTCAGAAATGGAGTTAAATCCAGGCTCTGTGTCTTCCTACAAGCAAGACTTCGTTTCAGGTAAGGGCAGTCATTTTTCTGCTCAAACGAACTACATTGTTCACGAAGCTCACACGTTTCTCATCTTAATTGACAAGCATTGGATGTTAGAGGAACAGTGCATTGTATCAGTTTCAGAAGCAGATTTTGACTATATATGGTCAGTATGTGTAGGAAACACCGTTCTTTTGTTCTGGGCACACTCAGATTTCCTGCTGTCTCAGAGACTCTAGAAAGCAAGAGCGTGCTTCTTGCTCTAAAGCAGAGTGTGATCCATGGATGAGAACTATGCTGTGATTCCCTTCAGAAATGGAGTTAAATCCCAGGCTCTGTGTCTTCCTACAAGCAAGAATTCGTTTCAGGTAAGGGCAGTCACTTTTCAGCTCAAACGAACTACATCGTTCACGGAGCTCAAACGTTTCTCATCTCAAAAGACAAGCATTGGATGTTAGAGGACCAGTGCTTTGTATCAGTTTCAGAAGCAGAGTTGGACTATATAATGTCCGTGTGTGTAGGAAATACCTTTCTTTTGTTCTCAACAAACTCATGTTTCCTGCTGTCTTAGAGACTCTAGAAAGCAAGAGCGTGCTTCTTGCTCTAAAGCAGGGTGTGATCAATGGATGAGAACACTGCTGTGTGTTTCACTTCAGAAATGGAGTTAAATCCCAGGCTCTGTGTCTTCCTACAAGCAAGACTTCGTTTCAGGTAAGGGCAGTCATTTTTCTGCTCAAACGAACTACATCGTTCATGAAGCTCACACGTTTCTCATCTTAACTGACAAGCATTGGATGTTAGAGGAACAGTGCATTGTATCAGTTTCAGAAGCAGATTTGGACTACATATGGTCAGTATGTGTAGGAAACACCGTTCTTTTGTTCTGGGCACACTCAGATTTCCTGCTGTCTCAGAGACTCTAGAAAGCAAGAGCGTGCTTCTTGCTCTAAAGCAGAGTGTTATCCATGGATGAGAACTATGCTGTGTGTTTCCCTTCAGAAATGGAGTTAAATCCCAGGCTCTGTGTCTTCCTACAAGAAAGACTTCGTTTCAGGTAAGGGCAGTCACTTTTCAGCTCAAACGAACTACATCGTTCACGGAGCTCAAACGTTTCTCATCTCAAAAGACAAGCATTGGATGTTAGAGGACCAGTGCTTTGTATCAGTGTAAGAAGCAGAGTTGGACTAGGTATGGTCCGTATATGTAGGAAACACCGTTCTTTTGTTCTCAGGACACTCACGTTTCCTGATGTCTTAGAGACTCTAGAAAGCAAGAGCATGCTTCTTGCTCTAAAGCAGAGTGTGATCCATGGATGAGAACTATGCTGTGTATTTCCCTTCAGAAATGGAGTTAAATCCAGGCTCTGTGTCTTCCTACAAGCAAGATTTCGTTTCAGGTAAGGGCAGTCATTTTTCTGCTCAAAGGAACTACATTGTTCACGAAGCTCACACGTTTCTCATCTTAATTGACAAGCATTGGATGTTAGAGGAACAGTGCATTGTATCAGTTTCAGAAGCAGATTTTGACTACATATGGTCAGTATGTGTAGGAAACACCGTACTTTTGTTCTGGGCACAATCAGATTTCCTGCTGTCTCAGAGACTCTAGAAAGCAAGAGCGTGCTTCTTGCTCTAAAGCAGAGTGTGATCCATGGATGAGAACTATGCTGTGATTCCCTTCAGAAATGGAGTTAAATCCCAGGCTCTGTGTCTTCCTAGAGGCAAGACTTCGTTTCAGGTAAGGGCAGTCACTTTTCAGCTCAAACGAACTACGTCGTTCACGAAGCTCACACGTTTCTCATCTTAACAGACAAGCATTGGATGATAGAGGAGCAGTGCTTTGTATCAGTTTCACAAGCAGAGTTGGACTATATAATGTCCGTGTGTGTAGGAAATACCTTTCTTTTGTTCTCAACAAACTCACGTTTCCTGCTGTCTTAGAGACTCTAGAAAGCAAGAGCGTGCTTCTTGCTCTAAAGCAGAGTGTGATCAATGGATGAGAACACTGCTGTGTGTTTCACTTCAGAAATGGAGTTAAATCCCAGGCTCTTTTTCTTCCTACAAGGAAGACTTCGTTTCAGGTAAGGGCAGTCACTTTTCTGCTCAAACGAACTACATTGTTCATGAAGCTCACACGTTTCTTATCTTAACTGACAAGCATTGGATGTTAGAGGACCAGTGCTTTGTATCAGTTTCAGAAGCATATTTGAACTAAATATGGTCGTATGTGTAGGAAACACAGTTCTTTTGTTCTCGGCACACTCACGTTTCCTGCTGTCTGATAGACTCTGGAAAGCAAGAGCATGCTTCTTGCTCTAAAGCAGATTGTGATCCATGGATGAGAACTATGCTGTGTTTTCCCTTCAGAAATGGAGATAAATCCCAGGCTCTGTGTCTTCCTACAAGCAAGACTTCCTTTCAGGTAAGGGCAGTCACTTTTCAGCTCAAACGAACTACATCGTTCACGGAGCTCAAACGTTTCTCATCTCAAAAGACAAGCATTGGATGTTAGAGGACCAGTGCTTTGTATCAGTTTAAGAAGCAGAGTTGGAGGAGGTATGGTCCGTATATGGAGGAAACACCGTTCTTTTGTTCTCAGCACACTCACGTTTCCTGCTGTCTTAGAGACTCTAGAAAGCAAGAGCATGCTTCTTGCTCTAAAGCAGAGTGTGATCCATGGATGAGAACTATGCTGTGTGTTTCCCTTCAGAAATGGAGTTAAATCCCAGGCTCTGTGTCTTCCTACAAGCAAGACTTCGTTTCAGGTAAGGGCAGTCACTTTTCAGCTCAAACGAACTACATCGTTCACGGAGCTCACAGGTTTCTAATCTCAACAGACAAGAATTGGATGTTAGAGGACCAGTGCTTTGTATCAGTTTAAGAAGCAGAGTTGGACTAGGTATGGTCCTTATATGTAGGAAACACCGTTCTTTTGTTCTCAGCACACTCACGTTTCCTGCTGTCTTAGAGACTCCAGAAAGCAAGAGCATGCTTCTTGCTCTAAAGCAGAGTGTGATCCATGGATGAGAACTATGCTGTGTGTTTCCCTACAGAAATGGAGTTAAATCCCAGGCTCTGTGTCTTCCTAGAAGCAAGATTTCGTTGCAGGTAAGGGCAGTCACTTTTCATCTCAAACGAACTACATTATTCACGAAGCTCACACGTTTCTCATCTTAACAGACAAGCATTGGATGTTAGAGCACCAGTGCTTTGTATCAGTTTCAGAAGCAGAGTTGGACAAGATATGGTCCGTATGTGTAGGAAACACCGTTCTTTGGTTCTCAGCACACAAGTTTCCTGCTGTCTAGAGACTCTAGAGAGCAAGAGCATGCTTCTTGCTCTAAAGCAGAGTGTGATCCATGGATGAGAACTATGCTGTGTGTTTCCCTTCAGAAATGGAGTTAAATCCCAGGCTCTGTGTCTTCCTAAAAGCAAGACTTCGTTTTAGTTAAGGGCAGTCACTTTTCTGCTCAAACGAACTACATTGTTCATGAAGCTCACACGTTTCTTATCTTAACTGACAAGCATTGGATGTTAGAGGACCAGAGCTTTGTATCAGTTTCAGAAGCATATTTGAACTACATATGGTCGTATGTGTAGGAAACACAGTTCTTTTGTTCTCGGCACACTCACGTTTCCTGCTGTCTTATAGACTCTGGAAAGCAAGAGCATGCTTCTTGCTCTAAAGCAGAGTGTGATCCATGGATGAGAACTATGCTGTGTGTTTCCCTTCAGAAATGGAGTTAAATCCCAGGCTCTGTGTCTTCCTACAAGAAAGACTTCGTTTCAGGTAAGGGCAGTCACTTTTCTGGTCAAACGAACTACATCGTTCACAAAGCTCACACGTTTCTCATCTTAACTGACAAGCATTGGATATTAGAGGACCAGTGCATTGTATCAGTTTCAGAAGCAGAGTTGGACTAGGTATGGTCCGTATATGTAGTTAACACCGTTCTTTGTTCTCAGCACACTCACGTTTCCTGCTGTCTTAGAGACTTAGAAAGCAAGAGCATGCTTCTTGCTCTAAAGCAGAGTGTGATCCATGGATGAGAACTATGCTGTGTGTTTCCCTTCAGAAATGGAGTTAAATCCCAGGCTCTGTGTCTTCCTACAAGAAAGACTTCGTTTCAGGTAAGGGCAGTCACTTTTCAGCTCAAACGAACTACATCGTTCACGGAGCTCAAACGTTTCTCATCTCAACAGACAAGCATTGGATGTTAGAGGACCAGTGCTTTGTATCAGTTTCAGAAGCAGATTTGGACTATATAATGTCCGTGTGTGTAGGAAATACCTTTCTTTTGTTCTCAACAAACTCACGTTTCCTGCTGTCTTAGAGACTCTAGAAAGCAAGAGCGTGCTTCTTGCTCTAAAGCAGGGTGTGATCAATGGATGAGAACACTGCTGTGTGTTTCACTTCAGAAATGGAGTTAAATCCCATGCTCTGTTTCTTCCTACAAGGAAGACTTCGTTTCAGGTAAGGGCAGTCACTTTTCTGATCAAACGAACTACATTGTTCATGAAGCTCACACGTTTCTTATCTTAACTGACAAGCATTGGATGTTAGAGGACCAGAGCTTTGTATCAGTTTCAGAAGCATATTTGAACTACATATGGTCGTATGTGTAGGAAACACAGTTCTTTTGTTCTCGGCACACTCACGTTTCCTGCTGTCTGATAGACTCTAGAAAGCAAGAGCATGCTTCTTGCTCTAAAGCAGAGTGTGATCCATGGATGAGAACTATGCTGTGTTTTCCCTTCAGAAATGGAGATAAATCCCAGGCTCTGTGTCTTCCTACAAGCAAGACTTCCTTTCAGGTAAGGGCAGTCACTTTTCAGCTCAAACGAACTACATCGTTCACGGAGCTCAAACGTTTCTCATCTCAAAAGACAAGCATTGGATGTTAGAGGACCAGTGCTTTGTATCAGTTTAAGAAGCAGAGTTGGAGGAGGTATGGTCCGTATATGGAGGAAACACCGTTCTTTTGTTCTCAGCACACTCACGTTTCCTGCTGTCTTAGAGACTCTAGAAAGCAAGAGCATGCTTCTTGCTCTAAAGCAGAGTGTGATCCATGGATGAGAACTATGCTGTGTGTTTCCCTTCAGAAATGGAGTTAAATCCCAGGCTCTGTGTCTTCCTACAAGCAAGACTTCGTTTCAGGTAAGGGCAGTCACTTTTCAGCTCAAACGAACTACATCGTTCACGGAGCTCACAGGTTTCTAATCTCAACAGACAAGAATTGGATGTTAGAGGACCAGTGCTTTGTATCAGTTTCAGAAGCAGAGTTGGACAAGATATGGTCCGTATGTGTAGGAAACACCGTTCTTTGGTTCTCAGCACACAAGTTTCCTGCTGTCTAGAGACTCTAGAAAGCAAGAGCATGCTTCTTGCTCTAAAGCAGAGTGTGATCCATGGATGAGAACTATGCTGTGTGTTTCCCTTCAGAAATGGAGTTAAATCCCAGGCTCTGTGTCTTCCTAAAAGCAAGACTTCGTTTTAGTTAAGGGCAGTCACTTTTCTGCTCAAACGAACTAAATTGTTCATGAAGCTCACACGTTTCTTATCTTAACTGACAAGCATTGGATGTTAGAGGACCAGAGCTTTGTATCAGTTTCAGAAGCATATTTGAACTACATATGGTCGTATGTGTAGGAAACACAGTTCTTTTGTTCTCGGCACACTCACGTTTCCTGCTGTCTTATAGACTCTGGAAAGCAAGAGCATGCTTCTTGCTCTAAAGCAGAGTGTGATCCATGGATGAGAACTATGCTGTGTGTTTCCCTTCAGAAATGGAGTTAAATCCCAGGCTCTGTGTCTTTCTACAAGAAAGACTTCGTTTCAGGTAAGGGCAGTCACTTTTCTGGTCAAACGAACTACATCGTTCACAAAGCTCACACGTTTCTCATCTTAACTGACAAGCATTGGATATTAGAGGACCAGTGCATTGTATCAGTTTCAGAAGCAGAGTTGGACTAGGTATGGTCCGTATATGTAGTTAACACCGTTCTTTGTTCTCAGCACACTCACGTTTCCTGCTGTCTTAGAGACTTAGAAAGCAAGAGCATGCTTCTTGCTCTAAAGCAGAGTGTGATCCATGGATGAGAACTATGCTGTGTGTTTCCCTTCAGAAATGGAGTTAAATCCCAGGCTCTGTGTCTTCCTACAAGAAAGACTTCGTTTCAGGTAAGGGCAGTCACTTTTCAGCTCAAACGAACTACATCGTTCACGGCGCTCAAACGTTTCTCATCTCAAAAGACAAGCATTGGATGTTAGAGGACCAGTGCTTTGTATCAGTTTCAGAAGCAGATTTGGACTATATAATGTCCGTGTGTGTAGGAAATACCTTTCTTTTGTTCTCAACAAACTCACGTTTCCTGATGTCTTAGAGACTCTAGAAAGCAAGAGCGTGCTTCTTGCTCTAAAGCAGGGTGTGATCAATGGATGAGAACACTGCTGTGTGTTTCACTTCAGAAATGGAGTTAAATCCCAGGCTCTGTTTCTTCCTACAAGGAAGACTTCGTTTCAGGTAAGGGCAGTCACTTTTCTGATCAAACGAACTACATTGTTCATGAAGCTCACACGTTTCTTATCTTAACTGACAAGCATTGGATGTTAGAGGACCAGAGCTTTGTATCAGTTTCAGAAGCATATTTGAACTACATATGGTCGTATGTGTAGGAAACACAGTTCTTTTGTTCTCAGCACACACACGTTTCCTGCTGTCTTAGAGACTCTAGAAAGCAAGAGCATGCTTCTTGTTCTAAAGCAGAGTGTGATCAATGGAAGAGAACTATGCTGTGTTTTCCGTTCAGAAATGGAGATAAATCCCAGGCTCTGTGTCTTCCTACAAGCAAGAATTCCTTTCAGGTAAGGGCAGTCACTTTTCAGCTCAAAGGAACTACATCGTTCACGAAGCTCACACGTTTCTCATCTTAACAGACAAGCATTGGATGTTAGAGCACCAGTGCTTTGTATCAGTTTCATAAGCAGAGTTGGACTAGATATGGTCCGTATGTGTAGGAAACACCGTTCTTTTGTTCTCAGCACACAAGTTTCCTGCTGTCTAGAGACTCTAGAAAGCAAGAGCATGCTTCTTGCTCTAAAGCAGAGTGTGATCCATGGATGAGAACTATGCTGTGTGTTTCACTTCAGAAATGGAGTTAAATCCAGGCTCACTGTCTTCCTACAAGCAAGACTTCATTTCAGGTAAGGGCAGTCATTTTTCTGCTCAAACGAACTACATCGTTCACGAAGCTCACACGTTTCTCATCTTAACTGACAAGCATTGGATGTTAGAGGAACAGTGCATTGTATCAGTTTCAGAAGCAGATTTGGACTACATATTGTCAGTATGTGTAGGAAACACCGTTCTTTTGTTCTGGGCACACTCAGATTTCCTGCTGTCTCAGAGACTCTAGAAAGCAAGAGCGTGCTTCTTGCTCTAAAGCAGAGTGTGATCCATGGATGAGAACTATGCTGTGTTTCCCTTCAGAAATGGAGTTAAATCCCAGGCTCTGTGTCTTCCTAGAGGCAAGACTTCGTTTCAGGTAAGGGCAGTCACTTTTCAGCTCAAACGAACTACGTCGTTCACGAAGCTCACACGTTTCTCATCTTAACAGACAAGCATTGGATGTTAGAGGAGCAGTGCTTTGTATCATTTACAGAAGCAGAGTTGGACTATATAATGTCTGTGTGTGTAGGAAATACCTTTCTTTTGTTCTCAGCAAACTCACGTTTCCTGCTGTCTTAGAGACTCTAGAAAGCAAGAGCGTGCTTCTTGCTCTAAAGCAGAGTGTGATCAATGGATGAGAACACTGCTGTGTGTTTCACTTCAGAAATGGAGTTAAATCCCAGGCTCTGTGTCTTCCTACAAGCAAGACTTCCTTTCAGGTAAGGGCAGTCACTTTTCAGCTCAAACAAACTATATCATTCACGGAGCTCACACGTTTCTCTTCTTAAGAGACAAGCATTGGATGTTAGAGGACCAGTGCTTTGTATCAGTGTAAGAAGCAGAGTTGGACTAGGTATGGTCCGTATATGTAGGAAACACCGTTCTTTTGTTCTCAGGACACTCACGTTTCCTGATGTCTTAGAGACTCTAGAAAGCAAGAGCATGCTTCTTGCTCTAAAGCAGAGTGTGATCCATGGATGAGAACTATGCTGTGTGTTTCCCTTCAGAAATGGAGTTAAATCCCAGGCTCTGTGTCTTCCTACAAGCAAGACTGCGTTTCAGGTAAGGGCAGTCACTTTTCAGCTCAAACGAACTACATCGTTCACGAAGCTCACACGTTTCTCATCTTAACAGACAAGCATTGGATGTTAGAGCACCAGTGCTTTGTATCAGTTTCATAAGCAGAGTTGGACTAGATATGGTCCGTATGTGTAGGAAACACCGTTCTTTTGTTCTCAGCAGACAAGTTTCCTGCTGTCTAGAGACTCTAGAAAGCAAGAGCATGCTTCTTGCTCTAAAGCAGAGTGTGATCCATGGATGAGAACTATGCTGTGTTTTCCCTTCAGAAATGGAGATAAATCCCAGGCTCTGTGTCTTCCTACAAGCAAGACTGCGTTTCAGGTAAGGGCAGTCACTTTTCAGCTCAAACGAACTACATCGTTCACGAAGCTCACCCGTTTCTCATCTTAACAGACAAGCATTGGATGTTAGAGCACCAGTGCTTTGTATCAGTTTCATAAGCAGAGTTGGACTAGATATGGTCCGTATGTGTAGGAAACACCGTTCTTTTGTTCTCAGCAAAATCACGTTTCCTGCTTTCTTAGAGACTCTAGAAAGCAGGAGCATGCTTCTTGTTCTAAAGCAGAGTGTGGTCAATGGATGAGAACACTGTTGTGTGTTTCACTTCAGAAATGGAGTTAAATCCCAGGCTCTGATTCTTCCTACAAGCAAGACTTCGTTTCAGGAAAGGTCAGTCATTTTTCTGGTCAAACGAACTACATCGTTCACAAAGCTCACACGTTTCTTATCTTAACTGACAAGCATTGGATGTTAGAGGACCAGAGCTTTGTATCAGTTTCAGAAGCATATTTGAACTACATATGGTCGTATGTGTAGGAAACACAGTTCTTTTGTTCTAGGCACACTCACGTTTCCTGCTGTCTTATAGACTCTGGAAAGCAAGAGCATGCTTCTTGCTCTAAAGCAGATTGTGATCCATGGATGAGAACTATGCTGTGTTTTCCCTTCAGAAATGGAGATAAATCCCAGGCTCTGTGTCTTCCTACAAGCAAGACTTCCTTTCAGGTAAGGGCAGTCACTTTTCAGCTCAAACAAACTATATCATTCACGGAGCTCACACGTTTCTCTTCTTAAGAGACAAGCATTGGATGTTAGAGGACCAGTGCTTTGTATCAGTTTAAGACGCAGATTTGGACTAGATATGGACCGTATGTGTAGGAAACACCGTTCTTTTGTTCTCAGCAAAATCACGTTTCCTGCTGTCTTAGAGACTCTAGAAAGCAAGAGCATGCTTCTTGTTCTAAAGCAGAGTGTGATCAATGGATGAGAACACTGCTGTGTGTTTCACTTCAGAAATAGAGTTAAATCCCAGGCTCTGTGTCTTCCTACAAGCAAGACTTCGTTTCAGGTAAGGGCAGTCACTTTTCAGCTCAAAGGAACTACATCGTTCACGAAGCTCACACGTTTCTCATCTTAACAGACAAGCATTGGATGTTAGAGCACCAGTGCTTTGTATCATTTCAGAAGCAGAGTTGGACTAGATATGGTCCGTATGTGTAGGAAACACCATTCTTTTGTTCTCAGCACACTAGTTTCCTGCTGTCTAGAGACTCTAGAAAGCCAGAGCATGCTTCTTGCTCTAAAGCAGAGTGTGATCCATGGATGAGAACTATGCTGTGTGTTTCCCTTCAGAAATGGAGTTAAATCCCAGGCTCTGTGTCTTCCTACAAGCAAGACTTCATTTCAGGTAAGGGCAGACACTTTTCAGCTCAAACGAACTACATCGTTCACGGAGCGAAAACGTTTCTCATCTCAACAGACAAGCATTGGATGTTAGAGGACCAGTACTTTGTATCAGTTTAAGAAGCAGAGTTGGACTAGGTATGGTCCGTATATGTAGGAAACACCGTTCTTTTGTTCCCAGCACACTCACGTTCCCTGCTGTCTTGGAAACTCTAGAAGCAAGAGCATGCTTCTGGCTCTAAAGCAGAGTGTGATCCATGGATGAGAACACTGCTGTGTGTTTCCCTACAGAAATGGAGTTAAATCCCAGACTCTGGGTCTTCCTACAAGCAAGACTTCGTTGCAGGTAAGGACAGTCACTTTTCATCTCAAACGAACTACATCATTCACGAAGCTCACACGTTTCTCCACTTAACAGACAAGCATTGGATGTTAGAGCACCTGTGCTTTGTATCAGTTTCATAAGCAGAGTTGGACAAGATATGGTCCGTATGTGTAGGAAACACCGTTCTTTTGTTCTCAGCACACAAGTTTCCTGCTGTCTAGAGACTCTAGAAAGCAAGAGCATGCTTCTTGCTCTAAAGCAGAGTGTGATCCATGGATGAGAACTATGCTGTGTGTTTCCCTTCAGAAATGGAGTTAAATCCAGGCTCACTGTCTTCCTACAAGCAAGACTTCATTTCAGGTAAGGGCAGTCATTTTTCTGCTCAAACGAACTACATCGTTCATGTAGCTCACACGTTTCTCATCTTAACTGACAAGCATTGGATGTTAGAGGAACAGTGCATTGTATCAGTTTCAGAAGCAGATTTGGACTACATATGGTCAGTATGTGTAGGAAACACCGTTCTTTTGTTCTGGGCACACTCACATTTCCTGCTGTCTCAGAGACTCTAGAAAGCAAGAGCGTGCTTCTTGCTCTAAAGCAGAGTGTGATCCATGGATGAGAACTATGCTGTGTTTCCCTTCAGAAATGGAGTTAAATTCCAGGCTCTGTGTCTTCCTAGAGGCAAGACTTCGTTTCAGGTAAGGGCAGTCACTTTTCATCTCAAACGAACTACGTCATTCACGAAGCTCACACGTTTCTCATCTTAACAGACAACCATTGGATGTTAGAGGAGCAGTGCTTTGTATCAGTTACAGAAGCAGAGTTGGACTATAAAATGTCTGTGTGTGTAGGAAATACCTTTCTTTTGTTCTCAGCAAACTCACGTTTCCTGCTGTCTTAGAGACTCTAGAAAGCAAGAGCGTGCTTCTTGCTCTAAAGCAGAGTGTGATCAATGGATGAGAACACTGCTGTGTGTTTCACTTCAGAAATGGAGTTAAATCCCAGGCTCTGTGTCTTCCTACAAGCAAGACTTCGTTTCAGGTAAGGGCAGTCACTTTTCTGCTCAAATGAACTACATTGTTCATGAAGCTCACACGTTTCTTATCTTAACTGACAAGCATTGGATGTTAGAGGACCAGAGCTTTGTATCAGTTTCAGAAGCATATTTGAACTACATATGGTCGTATGTGTAGGAAACACAGTTCTTTTGTTCTCGGCACACTCACGTTTCCTGCTGTCTTAGAGACTCTAGAAAGCAAGAGCATGCTTCTTGCTCTAAAGCAGAGTGTGATCCATGGATGAGAACTATGCTGTGTTTTCCCTTCAGAAATGGAGATAAATCCCAGGCTCTGTGTCTTCCTACAAGCAAGACTTCGTTTCAGGTAAGGGCAGTCACTTCTCAGCTCAAACGAACTACATCGTTCACGAAGCTCACACGTTTCTCATCTTAACAGACAAGCATTGGATGTTAGAGCACCAGTGCTTTGTATCAGTTTCAGAAGCAGAGTTGGACTAGATATGGTCCGTATGTGTAGGAAACACCATTCTTTTGTTCTCAGCAAAATCACGTTTCCTGCTGTCTTAGAGACTCTAGAAAGCAAGAGCGTGCTTCTTGTTCTAAAGCAGAGTGTGATCAATGGATGAGAACACTGCTGTGTGTTTCCCTTCAGAAATGGAGTTAAATCCAGGCTCACTGTCTTCCTACAAGCAAGACTTCATTTCAGGTAAGGGCAGTCACTTTTCAGCTCTAACGAACTACGTCGTTCACGAAGCTCACACGTTTCTCATCTTAACAGACAAGCATTGGATGTTAGAGCACCAGTGCTTTGTATCAGTTTCATAAGCAGAGTTGGACTAGATATGGTCCGTATGTGTAGGAAACACCGTTCTTTTGTTCTAATCACACAAGTTTCCTGCTGTCTAGAGACTCTAGAAAGCAAGAGCATGCTTCTTGCTCTAAAGCATAGTGTGATCCATGGATGAGAACTATGCTGTGTTTCCCTTCAGAAATGGAGTTAAATTCCAGGCTCTGTGTCTTCCTAGAGGCAAGACTTCGTTTCAGGTAAGGGCAGTAACTTTTCATCTCAAATGAACTAGGTCGTTCACGAAGCTCACACGTTTCTCATCTTAACAGACAAGCATTGGATGTTAGAGGAGCAGTGCTTTGTATCATTTACAGAAGCAGAGTTGGACTATATAATGTCTGTGTGTGTAGGAAATACCTTTCTTTTGTTCTCAGCAAACTCACGTTTCCTGCTGTCTTAGAGACTCTAGAAAGCAAGAGCGTGCTTCTTGCTCTAAAGCTGAGTGTGATCAATGGATGAGAACACTGCTGTGTGTTTCACTTCAGAAATGGAGTTAAATCCCAGGCTCTGTTTCTTCCTACAAGGAAGACTTCGTTTCAGGTAAGGGCAGTCACTTTTCTGCTCAAACGAACTACATTGTTCATGAAGCTCACACGTTTCTTATCTTAACTGACAAACATTGGATGTTAGAGGACCAGAGCTTTGTATCAGTTTCAGAAGCATATTTGAACTACATATGGTCGTATGTGTAGGAAACACAGTTCTTTTGTTCTCGGCACACTCACGTTTCCTGCTGTCTTAGAGACTCTAGAAAGCAAGAGCATGCTTCTTGCTCTAAAGCAGAGTGTGATCCATGGATGAGAACTATGCTGTGTTTTCCCTTCAGAAATGTAGATAATTCCCACGCTCTGTGTCTTCCTACAAGCAAGACTTCCTTTCAGGTAAGGGCAGTCACTTTTCAGCTCAAACAAACAATATCATTCACGGAGCTCACACGTGTCTCTTCTTATGAGACAAGCATTGGATGTTAGAGGACCAGTGCTTTGTATCAGTTTAAGAAGCAGAGTAGGACTAGATATGGTCCTTATGTGTAGGAAACACCGTTCTTTTGTTCTCAGCAAAATCACGTTTCCTGCTGTCTTAGAGACTCTAGAAAGCAGGAGCATGCTTCTTGTTCTAAAGCAGAGTGTGATCAATGGATGAGAACACTGCTGTGTGTTTCACTTCAGAAATGGAGTTAAATCCCAGGCTCTGAGTCTTCCTACAAGGAAGACTTCGTTTCAGGAAAGGTCTGTCATTTTTCTGGTCAAACGAACTACATCGTTCACAGGGCTAACACGTTTCTCATCTTAACTGACAAGCATTGGATATTGGAGGACCAGTGCATTGTATCAGTTTCAGAAGCAGAGTTGGACTAGGTATGGTCCGTATATGTAGGAAACACCGTTCATTTGTTCTCAGCACACTCACGTTTCCTGCTGTCTTAGAGACTTAGAAAGCAAGAGCATGCTTCTTGCTCTAAAGCAGAGTGTGATCCATGGATGAGAACTATGCTGTGTGTTTCCCTTCAGAAATGGAGTTAAATCCCAGGCTCTGTGTCTTCCTACAAGCAAGACTTCGTTTCAGGTAAGGGCAGTCACTTTTCAGCTCAAACGAACTACTTCGTTCACGGAGCTCAAACGTTTCTCATCTCAACAGACAAGCATTGGATGTTAGAGGACCAGTGCTTTGTATCAGTTTAAGAAGCAGAGTTGGACTAGGTATGGTCCGTATATGTAGGAAACACCGTTCTTTTGTTCTCAGCACACTCACGTTCCCTGCTGTCTTAGAAACTCTAGAAAGCAAGAGCATGCTTCTTGCTCTAAAGCAGAGTGTGATCCATGGATGAGAACTATGCTGTGTGTTTCCCTACAGAAATGGAGTTAAATCCCAGGCTCTGTGTCTTCCTACAAGCAAGACTTCGTTGCAGGTAAGGGCAGTCACTTTTCATCTCAAACGAACTACATCATTCACGAAGCTCACACGTTTCTCATCGTAACAGACAAGCATTGGATGTTAGAGCACCAGTGCTTTGTATCAGTTTCAGAAGCAGAGTTGGACAAGATATGGTCCGTATGTGTAGGAAACACCGTTCTTTTGTTCTCAGCACACAAGTTTCCTGCAGTCTAGAGACTCTAGAAAGCAAGAGCATGCTTCTTGCTCTAAAGCAGAGTGTGATCCATGGATGAGAACTATGCTGTGTGTTTCCCTTCAGAAATGGAGTTAAATCCCAGGCTCTGTGTCTTCCTACAAGCAAGACTTCGTTTCAGGTAAGGGCAGTCATTTTTCTGCTCAAACGAACTACATCGTTCATGAAGCTCACACGTTTCTCATCTTAACTGACAAGCATTGGATGTTAGAGGAACAGTGCATTGTATCAGTTTCAGAAGAAGATTTGGACTACATATGGTCAGTATGTGTAGGAAACACCGTTCTTTTGTTCTGGGCACACTCAGATTTCCTGCTGTCTCAGAGACTCTAGAAAGCAAGAGTGTGCTTCTTGCTCTAAAGCAGAGTGTGATCCATGGATGAGAACCTTGCTGTGTGTTTCCCTTCAGAAATGGAGTTAAATCCCAGGCTCTGTGTCTTCCTACAAGAAAGACTTCGTTTCAGGTAAGGGCAGTCACTTTTCAGCTCAAACGAACTACATCGTTCACGGAGCTCAAATGTTTCTCATCTCAAAAGACAAGCATTGGATGTTAGAGGACCAGTGCTTTGTATCAGTGTAAGAAGCAGAGTTGGATTAGGAATGGTCCGTATATGTAGGAAACACCGTTCTTTTGCTCTCAGGACACTCACGTTTCCTGATGTCTTAGAGACTCTAGAAAGCAAGAGCATGCTTCTTGCTCTAAAGCAGAGTGTGATCCATGGATGAGAACTATGCTGTGTGTTTCCCTTCAGAAATGGAGTTAAATACCAGGCTCTGTGTCTTCCTACAAGCAAGACTTCGTTTCAGGTAAGGGAAGTCACTTTTCAGCTCAAAGGAACTACATCGTTCACGAAGCTCACACGTTTCTCATCTTAACAGACAAGCATTGGATGTTAGAGCACCAGTGCTTTGTATCAGTTTCATAAGCAGAGTTGGACTAGATATGGTCCGTATGTGTAGGAAACACCGTTCTATTGTACTCAGCACACAAGTTTCCTGCTGTCTAGAGAGTCTAGAAAGCAAGAGCATGCTTCTTGCTCTAAAGCAGAGTGTGATCCATGGATGAGAACTATGCTGTGTGTTTCCCTTCAGAAATGGAGTTAAATCCGGGCTCACTGTCTTCCTACAAGCAAGACTTCATTTCAGGTAAGGGCAGTCACTTTTCAGCTCAAACGAACTACATCGTTCACGAAGCTCACACGTTTCTCATCTTAACAGACAAGCATTGGATGTTAGAGCACCAGTACTTTGTATCAGTTTCAGAAGCAGAGTTGGACTAGGTATGGTCCGTATGTGTAGGAAACACCATTTTTTTGTTCTTAGCACACAAGTTTCCTGCTGTCTAGAGACTCTAGAAAGCAAGAGCATGATTCTTGCTCTAAAGCAGAGTGTGATCCATGGATGAGAACTATGCTGTGTGTTTCCCTTCAGAAATGGAGTTAAATCCCAGGCTCTGTGTCTTCCTACAAGCAAGACTTCGTTTCAGGTAAGGGCAGTCATTTTTCTGCTCAAACGAACTACATGGTTCATGAAGCTCACACGTTTCTCATCTTAACTGACAAGCATTGGATGTTAGAGGAACAGTGCATTGTATCAGTTTCAGAAGCAGATTTGGACTACATATGGTCAGTATGTGTAGGAAACACAGTTCTTTTGTTCTGGGCACACTCAGATTTCCTGCTGTCTCAGAGACTCTAGAAAGCAAGAGCGTGCTTCTTGCTCAAAAGCAAAGTGTGATCCATTGGTGAGAACTATGCTGTGTCTTTCCCTTCAGAAATGGAGTTAAATCCAGGCTCTGTGTCTTTCTACAAGCAAGACTTCGTTTCAGGTTAGGGCAGTCACTTTTCAGCTCAAACGAACTACATCGTTCACGGAGCTCAAACGTTTCTCATCTCAAAAGACAAGCATTGGATGTTAGAGGACAAGTGCTTTGTATCAGTGTAAGAAGCAGAGTTGGACTAAGTATGGTCCGTATATTTAGGAAACACCGTTCTTTTGTTCTCAGGACACTCACGTTTCCTGATGTCTTAGAGACCCTAGAAAGCAAGAGCATGCTTCTTGCTCTAAAGCAGAGTGTGATCCATGGATGAGAACTATGCTGTGTGTTTCCCTTCAGAAATGGAGTTAAATCCAGGCTCTGTGTCTTCCTACAAGCAAGACTTCGTTTCAGGTAAGGGCAGTCATTTTTCTGCTCAAACGAACTACATTGTTCACGAAGCTCACACGTTTCTCATCTTAACTGACAAGCATTGGATGTTAGAGGAACAGTGCATTGTATCAGTTTCAGAAGCAGATTTGGACTACATATGGTCAGTATGTGTAGGAAACACGGTTCTTTTATTCTGGGCACACTCAGATTTCCTGCTGTCTCAGAGACTCTAGAAAGCAAGAGCGTGCTTCTTGCTCTAAAGCAGAATGTGATCCATGGATGAGAACTATGCTGTGTTTCCCTTCAGAAATGGAGTTAAATCCCAGGCTCTGTGTCTTCCAACAAGCAAGACTTCGTTTCAGGTAAGGGCAGTCACTTTTCAGCTAAAACAAACTATATCATTCACGCAGCTCACACGTTTCTCTTCTTAAGAGACAAGCATTGGATGTTAGAGGACCAGTGCTTTGTATCAGTTTAAGACGCAGATTTGGACTAGATATGGACCGTATGTGTAGGAAACACCGTTCTTTTGTTCTCAGCAAAAACACGTTTCCTGCTGTCTAGAGACTCTAGAAAGCAAGAGCATGCTTCTTGCTCTAAAGCAGAGTGTGATCCATGGATGAGAACTATGCTGTGTGTTTCCCTTCAGAAATGGAGTTAAATCCCAGGCTCTGTGTCTTCCTACAAGCAAGACTTCGTTTCAGGTAAGGGCAGTCATTTTTCTGCTCAAACGAACTACATCCTTCATGAAGCTCACACGTTTCTCATCTTAACTGACATGCATTGGATGTTAGAGGAACAGTGCATTGTATCAGTTTCAGAAGCAGATTTGGACTACATATGGTCAGTATGTGTAGGAAACACCGTTCTTTTGTTCTGGGCACACTCAGATTTCCTGCTGTCTCAGAGACTCTAGAAAGCAAGAGCGTGCTTCTTGCTCTAAAGCAGAGTGTGATCCATGGATGAGAACTATGCTGTGTGTTTGCCTTCAGAAATGGAGTTAAATCCCAGGCTCTGAGTCTTCCTACAAGCAAGACTTCGTTTCAGGTAAGGGCAGTCACTTTTCAGCTCAAACGAACTACATCGTTCACGGAGCTCAAACGTTTCTCATCTCAAAAGACAAGCATTGGATGTTAGAGCACCAGTGCTTTGTATCATTTCAGAAGCAGAGTTGGACTAGATATGGTCCGTATATGTAGGAAACACCGTTCATTTGTTCTCAGCACACTCACGTTTCCTGCTGTCTTAGAGACTTAGAAAGCAGGGGCATGCTTCTTGCTCTAAAGCAGAGTGTGATCCATGTATGAGAACTATGCTGTGTGTTTCCCTTCAGAAATGGAGTTAAATCCCAGGCTCTGTGTCTTCCTACAAGCAAGACTTCGTTTCAGGTAAGGGCAGTCATTTTTCTGCTCAAACGAACTACATGGTTCATGAAGCTCACACGTTTCTCATCTTAACTGACAAGCATTGGATGTTAGAGGAACAGTGCATTGTATCAGTTTCAGAAGCAGATTTGGACTACATATGGTCAGTATGTGTAGGAAACACAGTTCTTTTGTTCTGGGCACACTCAGATTTCCTGCTGTCTCAGAGACTCTAGAAAGCAAGAGCGTGCTTCTTGCTCTAAAGCAGAGTGTGATCCATGGATGAGAACTATGCTGTGTGTTTGCCTTCAGAAATGGAGTTAAATCCCAGGCTCTGAGTCTTCCTACAAGCAAGACTTCGTTTCAGGTAAGGGCAGTCACTTTTCAGCTCAAACGAACTACATCGTTCACGGAGCTCAAACGTTTCTCATCTCAAAAGACAAGCATTGGATGTTAGAGCACCAGTGCTTTGTATCATTTCAGAAGCAGAGTTGGACTAGATATGGTCCGTATGTGTAGGAAACACCGTTCTTTTGTTCTCAGCACACAAGTTTCCTGCTGTCTAGAGACTCTAGAAAGCAAGAGCATGCTTCTTGCTCTAAAGCAGAGTGTGATCCATGGATGAGAACTATGCTGTGTGTTTCCCTTCAGAAATGGAGATAAATCCCAGGCTCTGTGTCTTCCTACAACAAAGACTTCGTTTCAGGTAAGGGCAGTCACTTTTCAGCTCAAACGAACTACATCGTTCATGGAGCTCACAGGTTTCTAATCTCAACAGACAAGCATTGGATGTTAGAGGAACAGTGCTTTGTATCAGTTTAAGAAGGAGAGTTGGACTAGGTATGGTCCGTATATGTAGGAAACACCGTTCTTTTGTTCTCAGCACACTCACGTTCCCTGCTGTCTTAGAAACTCTAGAAAGCAAGAGCATGCTTCTTGCTCTAAAGCAGAGTGTGATCCATGGATCAGAACTATGCTGTGTGTTTCCCTACAGAAATGGAGTTAAATCCCAGGCTCTGTGTCTTCCTACAAGCAAGACTTCCTTTCAGGTAAGGGCAGTCACTTTTCATCTCAAACGAACTACATTATTCACGAAGCTCACACGTTTCTCATCTTAACAGACAAGCATAGGATGTTAGAGCACCAGTGCTTTGTATCAGTGTAAGAAGCAGAGTTGGACTAGATATGGTCCCTATGTGTAGGAAACACCGTTCTTTTGTTCTCAGGACACTCACGTTTCCTGCTGTCTTAGAGACTCTAGAAAGAAAGAGCATGCTTCTTGCTCTAAAGCAGAGTGTGATCCATGGATGAGAACTATGCTGTGATTCCCTTCTGAAATGGAGTTAAATCCCAGGCTCTGTGTCTTCCTAGAGGCAAGACTTCGTTTCAGGTAAGGGCAGTGACTTTTCAGTTCAAACGAACTACTTCGTTCACGAAGCTCACACGTTTCTCATCTTAACAGACAAGCATTGGATGTTAGTGGAGCAGTGCTTTGTATCAGTTTCAGAAGCAGAGTTGGACTATATAGTGTCCGTGTGTGTAGGAAATACCTTTCTTTTGTTCTCAACAAACTCACGTTTCCTGCTGTCTTAGAGACTCTAGAAAGCAAGAGCATGCTTCTTGCTCTAAAGCAGAGTGTGATCAATGGATGAGAACACTGCTGTGTGTTTCACTTCAGAAATGGAGTTAAATCCCAGGCTCTGTTTCTTCCTACAAGGAAGACTTCGTTTCAGGTAAGGGCAGTCACTTTTCTGCTCAAACGAACTACATTGTTCATGAAGCTCACACGTTTCTTATCTTAACTGACAAGCATTGGATGTTAGAGGACCAGAGCTTTGTATCAGTTTCAGAAGCATATTTGAACTACATATGGTCGTATGTGTAGGAAACACAGTTCTTTTGTTCTCGGCACACTCACGTTTCCTGCTGTCTTATAGACTCTGGAAAGCAAGAGCATGCTTCTTGCTCTAAAGCAGATTGTGATCCATGGATGAGAACTATGCTGTGTTTTCCCTTCAGAAATGGAGATAAATCCCAGGCTCTGTGTCTTCCTACAAGCAAGACTTCCTTTCAGGTAAGGCAGTCAATTTTCAGCTCAAACAAACTATATCATTCACGGAGCTCACACGTTTCTCTTCTTAAGAGACAAGCATTGGATGTTAGAGGACCAGTGCTTTGTATCAGTTTAAGACGCAGATTTGGACTACATAAGGTCCATATGTGTAGGAAACACCCTTCTTTTGTTCTGGGCACACTCAGATTTCCTGCTGTCTTAGAGAATCTAGAAAGAAAGAGTGTGCTTCTCGCTCTAAAGCAGAGTGTGATCCATGGATGAGAACTATGCTGTGTGTTTCCATTCAGAAATGGACTTAAATTCCAGGCTCTGTTTCTTACTACAAGCAAGACTTCGTTTCAGGTAAGGGCAGTCACTTTTCAGTTCAAAGGAACTAGATCATTCACTAAGCACACATGTTTCTCATCTTAACTGACAAGCATTGGATGTTAGAGGACCAGTGCTTTGTATCACTTTCAGAAGCAGAGTTGGACTAGATTTGGTCCGTATGTGTAGGAAACACCGTTCATTTGTTCTCAGAACACTCACGTTTCCTGCTGTCTTAGAGACTGTAGAAAGCAAGAGCGTGCTTCTCGCTCTAAAGCAGAGTGTGATCCATGGAAGAGAACTATGCTGTGTGTTTCCCTTCAGAAAAGGAGTTAAATCCCAGGCTCTGTGTCTTCCTACAAGCAAGACTTCGTTTCAGGTAAGGGCAGTCACTTTTCAGCTCAAACGTACTACATCGTTCACGGAGCCCACACGTTTCTCATCTTAACAGACAAGCATTGGATGTTAGAGGACCAGTGCTTTGTATCAGTTTCAGAAGCAGAGTTGGACTAGATATGGTCCTTATGTGTAGGAAACACCGTTCTTTTGTTCTCAGCAAACTCACGTTTCCTGCTGTCTTAGAGACTCTAGAAAGCGCGATCGTGCTTCTTGTTCTAAAGTAGAGTGTGATCAATGGATGAGAACACTGCTGTGTGTTTCACTTCAGAAATGGAGTTAAATCCCATGCTCTGAGTCTTCCTACAAGCAAGACATCGTTTCAGGTAAGGGCAGTCACTTTTCTGCTCAAACGAACTACATCTTTCACGAAGCTCACAAGGTTCTCATCTTAACTGACAAGCATTGGATGTTAGAGGACCAGTGCATTCTATCAGTTTCAGAAGAAGATTTGGATTACATATTGTCCTTATGTGTAGGAAACACCGTTCTTTTGTTCTGGGCACACTCAGATTTCCTGCTGTATTAGAGAGTCTATAAAGCAAGAGTGTGCTTCTCGCTCTAAAGCAGAGTGTGATCCATGGATGAGAACTATGCTGTGTGTTTCACTTCAGAAATGGAGTTAAATCTCAGGCTCTGAGTCTTCCTACAAGCAAGACTTCGTTTCATGTAAGGGCAGTCACTTTTCGGCTCAAAGGAACTACATCGTTCACTGAGCTCACACGTTTCTCATCTTAACAGACAAGCATTGGATGTTAGAGGACCAGTGCTTTGTATCAGTTTCAGAAGCAGAGTTGGACTAGATATGGTCCGTATGTGTAGGAAACACCGTTCTTTTCTTCTCAGCACACTCATGTTTCCTGCTGTCTTAGAGACTCTAGATAGCAAGAGCGTGCTTCTTCTTCTAAAGCAGAGTGTGATCAATGGATGAGACAATGTTGTGTGTTTCTCTTCAGAAATGTAGTTAAATCCCATTCTCTGATTCTCCCTACAAGCAAGACTTCGTTTCAGGTAAGGGCTGTCACTTTTCTGCTCAAAGGACTACATCCTTCACGAAGCTCACACGTTTCTCATCTTAACTGACAACCATTGGATGTTAGAGGACCAGTGCTTTGTATCAGTTTCAGAAGCAGATTTGGACTACATATGGTCCATATGTGTAGGAAACACCGTTCTTTTGTTCCGGGCACACTCAGATTTCCTGCTGTATTAGAGGCTCTACAAAGCAAGAGTGTGCTTCTCGCTCTAAAGCAGAGTGTGATCAATGGATGAGAACTATGCTGTGTGTTTCCCTTCAGAAATGGAGTTAAATCCCAGGATCTGAGTCTTCCTACAAGCAAGACTTCAATTCAGGTAAGGGCAGTCACTTTTCTGCTCAAACTAACTACATCGTTCACGAAGCTCACACGTTTCTCATCTTAACTGACAAGCATTGGATGTTAGACGGTCAGTGGTTTGTATCAGTTTCAGAAGCAGATTTGGACTACATATGGTCCATATGTGTAGGAAACACCGTTCTTTTGTTCTGGGCACACTCAGATTTCCTGCTGTATTAGAGACTCTAGAAAGCTAGAGTGTGCTTCTCGATCTAAAGCAGAGTGTGATCCATGGATGAGAACTATGCTGTGTGTTTCCCTTCAGAAATGGACTTAAATCCCAGGCTCTGTGTCTTACTACAAGCAAGACTTCGTTTCAGGTAAGGGCAGTCACTTTTCAGTTCAAAGGAACTACATCATTCACAAAGCTCACACGTTTCTCATCTTAACTGACAAGCATTGGATGTTAGAGGACCAGTGCATTCTATCAGTTTCAGAAGAAGATTTGGACTACATATAGTCCGTATGTATAGGAAACACCCTTCTTTTGTTCTGGGCACACTCAGATTTCCTGCTGTCTTAGAGACTCTAGAAAGCAAGAGTGTGCTTCTTGCTCTAAAGCAGAGTGTGATCCATGGATGAGAACTATGCTGTGTGTTTCACTTCAGAAAAGGAGTTAAATCCCAGGCTCTGAGTCTTTCTACAAGCAAGACTTCAATTCAGGTAAGGGCAGTCACTTCTCTGCACAAACGAACTACATAGTTCACGAAGCTCACACGTTTCTCATCTTAACTGACAAGCTTTGGATGTAAGATGGTCAGTGCTTTTTATCAGTTTCAGAAGCAGATTTGGACTACATAAGGTCCATATGTGTAGGAAACACCCTTCTTTTGTTCTGGGCACACTCAGATTTCCTGCTGTATTAGATAATCTAGAAAGAAAGAGTGTGCTTCTTGTTCTAAAGCAGAGTGTGATCCATGGATGAGAACTATGCTGTGTGTTTCCCTTCCGAAATGGTCTTAAATCCCAGGCTCTGTGTCTTACTACAAGCAAGACTTCGTTTCAGGTAAGGTCAGGCACTTTTCAGCTCACACGAACTACATCATTCACGAAGCTCACACGTTTCTCATCTTAACAGACAAGCATTGGATTTTAGAGGACCAGTGTTTTGTATCAGTTTCAGATGCAGAGTTGGACTATATAATGTCCGTAAGTGTAGGAAAAACCGTTCTTTTGTTCTCAGCACACTCACATTTCCTGCTGTCTTAGAGAATCTAGAAAGCAAGAGCGTGCTTCTTGTTCTAAAGCAGAGTTTGATCAATGGATGATTACACGGCTGTGTGTTTTACTTCAGAAATGGAGTTAAATCCCAGGCTCTGAGTCTTCCTACAAGCAAGACTTCAATTCAGGTAAGGGCAGTCACTTTTCTGCTCAAACGAACTACACCGTTCAAGAGGCTCACACATTTCTCATCTTAACTGACAAGCAATGGATGTAAGATGGTCAGTGCTTTGTATCAGTTTCAGAAGCAGATTTGGACTACATAAGGTCCATATGTGTAGGAAACACCCTTCTTTTGTTCTGGGCACACTCAGATTTCCTGCTGTCTTAGAGAATCTAGAAAGAAAGAGTGTGCTTCTCGCTCTAAAGCAGAGTGTGATCCATGGATGAGAACTATGCTGTGTGTTTCCATTCAGAAATGGACTTAAATTCCAGGCTCTGTTTCTTACTACAAGCAAGACTTCGTTTCAGGTAAGGGCAGTCACTTTTCAGTTCAAAGGAACTAGATCATTCACTAAGCACACATGTTTCTCATCTTAACTGACAAGCATTGGATGTTAGAGGACCAGTGCTTTGTATCACTTTCAGAAGCAGAGTTGGACTAGATTTGGTCCGTATGTGTAGGAAACACCGTTCATTTGTTGTCAGAACACTCACGTTTCCTGCTGTCTTAGAGACTGTAGAAAGCAAGAGCGTGCTTCTCGCTCTAAAGCAGAGTGTGATCCATGGAAGAGAACTATGCTGTGTGTTTCCCTTCAGAAAAGGAGTTAAATCCCAGGCTCTGTGTCTTCCTACAAGCAAGACTTCGTTTCAGGTAAGGGCAGTCACTTTTCAGCTCAAACGAACTACATCGTTCACGGAGCCCACACGTTTCTCATCTTAACAGACAAGCATTGGATGTTAGAGGACCAGTGCTTTGTATCAGTTTCAGAAGCAGAGTTGGACTAGATATGGTCCTTATGTGTAGGAAACACCGTTCTTTTGTTCTCAGCAAACTCACGTTTCCTGCTGTCTTAGAGACTCTAGAAAGCGCGATCGTGCTTCTTGTTCTAAAGTAGAGTGTGATCAATGGATGAGAACACTGCTGTGTGTTTCACTTCAGAAATGGAGTTAAATCCCATGCTCTGAGTCTTCCTACAAGCAAGACATCGTTTCAGGTAAGGGCAGTCACTTTTCTGCTCAAACGAACTACATCTTTCACGAAGCTCACAAGGTTCTCATCTTAACTGACAAGCATTGGATGTTAGAGGACCAGTGCATTCTATCAGTTTCAGAAGAAGATTTGGATTACATATTGTCCTTATGTGTAGGAAACACCGTTCTTTTGTTCTGGGCACACTCAGATTTCCTGCTGTATTAGAGAGTCTATAAAGCAAGAGTGTGCTTCTCGCTCTAAAGCAGAGTGTGATCCATGGATGAGAACTATGCTGTGTGTTTCACTTCAGAAATGGAGTTAAATCTCAGGCTCTGAGTCTTCCTACAAGCAAGACTTCGTTTCATGTAAGGGCAGTCACTTTTCGGCTCAAAGGAACTACATCGTTCACTGAGCTCACACGTTTCTCATCTTAACAGACAAGCATTGGATGTTAGAGGACCAGTGCTTTGTATCAGTTTCAGAAGCAGAGTTGGACTAGATATGGTCCGTATGTGTAGGAAACACCGTTCTTTTCTTCTCAGCACACTCATGTTTCCTGCTGTCTTAGAGACTCTAGATAGCAAGAGCGTGCTTCTTCTTCTAAAGCAGAGTGTGATCAATGGATGAGACAATGTTGTGTGTTTCTCTTCAGAAATGTAGTTAAATCCCATTCTCTGATTCTCCCTACAAGCAAGACTTCGTTTCAGGTAAGGGCTGTCACTTTTCTGCTCAAAGGAACTACATCCTTCACGAAGCTCACACGTTTCTCATCTTAACTGACAACCATTGGATGTTAGAGGACCAGTGCTTTGTATCAGTTTCAGAAGCAGATTTGGACTACATATGGTCCATATGTGTAGGAAACACCGTTCTTTTGTTCCGGGCACACTCAGATTTCCTGCTGTATTAGAGGCTCTACAAAGCAAGAGTGTGCTTCTCGCTCTAAAGCAGAGTGTGATCAATGGATGAGAACTATGCTGTGTGTTTCCCTTCAGAAATGGAGTTAAATCCCAGGATCTGAGTCTTCCTACAAGCAAGACTTCAATTCAGGTAAGGGCAGTCACTTTTCTGCTCAAACTAACTACATCGTTCACGAAGCTCACACGTTTCTCATCTTAACTGACAAGCATTGGATGTTAGACGGTCAGTGGTTCGTATCAGTTTCAGAAGCAGATTTGGACTACATATGGTCCATATGTGTAGGAAACACCGTTCTTTTGTTCTGGGCACACTCAGATTTCCTGCTGTATTAGAGACTCTAGAAAGCTAGAGTTTGCTTCTCGATCTAAAGCAGAGTGTGATCCATGGATGAGAACTATGCTGTGTGTTTCCCTTCAGAAATGGACTTAAATCCCAGGCTCTGTGTCTTACTACAAGCAAGACTTCGTTTCAGGTAAGGGCAGTCACTTTTCAGTTCAAAGGAACTACATCATTCACAAAGCTCACACGTTTCTCATCTTAACTGACAAGCATTGGATGTTAGAGGACCAGTGCATTCTATCAGTTTCAGAAGAAGATTTGGACTACATATAGTCCGTATGTATAGGAAACACCCTTCTTTTGTTCTGGGCACACTCAGATTTCCTGCTGTCTTAGAGACTCTAGAAAGCAAGAGTGTGCTTCTTGCTCTAAAGCAGAGTGTGATCCATGGATGAGAACTATGCTGTGTGTTTCACTTCAGAAAAGGAGTTAAATGCCAGGCTCTGAGTCTTTCTACAAGCAAGACTTCAATTCAGGTAAGGGCAGTCACTTCTCTGCACAAACGAACTACATAGTTCACGAAGCTCACACGTTTCTCATCTTAACTGACAAGCTTTGGATGTAAGATGGTCAGTGCTTTTTATCAGTTTCAGAAGCAGATTTGGACTACATAAGGTCCATATGTATAGGAAACACCCTTCTTTTGTTCTGGGCACACTCAGATTTCCTGCTGTATTAGATAATCTAGAAAGAAAGAGTGTGCTTCTCGCTCTAAAGCAGAGTGTGATCCATGGATGAGAACTATGCTGTGTGTTTCCCTTCCGAAATGGTCTTAAATCCCAGGCTCTGTGTCTTACTACAAGCAAGACTTCGTTTCAGGTAAGGTCAGGCACTTTTCAGCTCACACGAACTACATCATTCACGAAGCTCACACGTTTCTCATCTTAACAGACAAGCATTGGATTTTAGAGGACCAGTGTTTTGTATCAGTTTCAGATGCAGAGTTGGACTATATAATGTCCGTAAGTGTAGGAAAAACCGTTCTTTTGTTCTCAGCACACTCACATTTCCTGCTGTCTTAGAGAATCTAGAAAGCAAGAGCGTGCTTCTTGTTCTAAAGCAGAGTTTGATCAATGGATGATTACACGGCTGTGTGTTTTACTTCAGAAATGGAGTTAAATCCCAGGCTCTGAGTCTGCCTACAAGCAAGACTTCAATTCAGGTAAGGGCAGTCACTTTTCTGCTCAAACGAACTACACCGTTCAAGAGGCTCACACATTTCTCATCTTAACTGACAAGCATTGGATGTAAGATTGTCAGTGCTTTGTATCAGTTTCAGAAGCAGATTTGGACTACATAAGGTCCATATGTGTAGGAAACACCCTTCTTTTGTTCTGGGCACACTCAGATTTCCTGCTGTCTTAGAGAATCTAGAAAGAAAGAGTGTGCTTCTCGCTCTAAAGCAGAGTGTGATCCATGGATGAGAACTATGCTGTGTGTTTCCATTCAGAAATGGACTTAAATTCCAGGCTCTGTTTCTTACTACAAGCAAGACTTCGTTTCAGGTAAGGGCAGTCACTTTTCAGTTCAAAGGAACTAGATCATTCACTAAGCACACATGTTTCTCATCTTAACTGACAAGCATTGGATGTTAGAGGACCAGTGCTTTGTATCACTTTCAGAAGCAGAGTTGGACTAGATTTGGTCCGTATGTGTAGGAAACACCGTTCATTTGTTCTCAGAACACTCACGTTTCCTGCTGTCTTAGAGACTGTAGAAAGCAAGAGCGTGCTTCTCGCTCTAAAGCAGAGTGTGATCCATGGAAGAGAACTATGCTGTGTGTTTCCCTTCAGAAAAGGAGTTAAATCCCAGGCTCTGTGTCTTCCTACAAGCAAGACTTCGTTTCAGGTAAGGGCAGTCACTTTTCAGCTCAAACGAACTACATCGTTCACGGAGCCCACACGTTTCTCATCTTAACAGACAAGCATTGGATGTTAGAGGACCAGTGCTTTGTATCAGTTTCAGAAGCAGAGTTGGACTAGATATGGTCCTTATGTGTAGGAAACACCGTTCTTTTGTTCTCAGCAAACTCACGTTTCCTGCTGTCTTAGAGACTCTAGAAAGCGCGATCGTGCTTCTTGTTCTAAAGTAGAGTGTGATCAATGGATGAGAACACTGCTGTGTGTTTCACTTCAGAAATGGAGTTAAATCCCATGCTCTGAGTCTTCCTACAAGCAAGACATCGTTTCAGGTAAGGGCAGTCACTTTTCTGCTCAAACGAACTACATCTTTCACGAAGCTCACAAGGTTCTCATCTTAACTGACAAGCATTGGATGTTAGAGGACCAGTGCATTCTATCAGTTTCAGAAGAAGATTTGGATTACATATTGTCCTTATGTGTAGGAAACACCGTTCTTTTGTTCTGGGCACACTCAGATTTCCTGCTGTATTAGAGAGTCTATAAAGCAAGAGTGTGCTTCTCGCTCTAAAGCAGAGTGTGATCCATGGATGAGAACTATGCTGTGTGTTTCACTTCAGAAATGGAGTTAAATCTCAGGCTCTGAGTCTTCCTACAAGCAAGACTTCGTTTCATGTAAGGGCAGTCACTTTTCGGCTCAAAGGAACTACATCGTTCACTGAGCTCACACGTTTCTCATCTTAACAGACAAGCATTGGATGTTAGAGGACCAGTGCTTTGTATCAGTTTCAGAAGCAGAGTTGGACTAGATATGGTCCGTATGTGTAGGAAACACCGTTCTTTTCTTCTCAGCACACTCATGTTTCCTGCTGTCTTAGAGACTCTAGATAGCAAGAGCGTGCTTCTTCTTCTAAAGCAGAGTGTGATCAATGGATGAGACAATGTTGTGTGTTTCTCTTCAGAAATGTAGTTAAATCCCATTCTCTGATTCTCCCTACAAGCAAGACTTCGTTTCAGGTAAGGGCTGTCACTTTTCTGCTCAAAGGACTACATCCTTCACGAAGCTCACACGTTTCTCATCTTAACTGACAACCATTGGATGTTAGAGGACCAGTGCTTTGTATCAGTTTCAGAAGCAGATTTGGACTACATATGGTCCATATGTGTAGGAAACACCGTTCTTTTGTTCCGGGCACACTCAGATTTCCTGCTGTATTAGAGGCTCTACAAAGCAAGAGTGTGCTTCTCGCTCTAAAGCAGAGTGTGATCAATGGATGAGAACTATGCTGTGTGTTTCCCTTCAGAAATGGAGTTAAATCCCAGGATCTGAGTCTTCCTACAAGCAAGACTTCAATTCAGGTAAGGGCAGTCACTTTTCTGCTCAAACTAACTACATCGTTCACGAAGCTCACACGTTTCTCATCTTAACTGACAAGCATTGGATGTTAGACGGTCAGTGGTTTGTATCAGTTTCAGAAGCAGATTTGGACTACATATGGTCCATATGTGTAGGAAACACCGTTCTTTTGTTCTGGGCACACTCAGATTTCCTGCTGTATTAGAGACTCTAGAAAGCTAGAGTGTGCTTCTCAATCTAAAGCAGAGTGTGATCCATGGATGAGAACTATGCTGTGTGTTTCCCTTCAGAAATGGACTTAAATCCCAGGCTCTGTGTCTTACTACAAGCAAGACTTCGTTTCAGGTAAGGGCAGTCACTTTTCAGTTCAAAGGAACTACATCATTCACAAAGCTCACACGTTTCTCATCTTAACTGACAAGCATTGGATGTTAGAGGACCAGTGCATTCTATCAGTTTCAGAAGAAGATTTGGACTACATATAGTCCGTATGTATAGGAAACACCCTTCTTTTGTTCTGGGCACACTCAGATTTCCTGCTGTCTTAGAGACTCTAGAAAGCAAGAGTGTGCTTCTTGCTCTAAAGCAGAGTGTGATCCATGGATGAGAACTATGCTGTGTGTTTCACTTCAGAAAAGGAGTTAAATCCCAGGCTCTGAGTCTTTCTACAAGCAAGACTTCAATTCAGGTAAGGGCAGTCACTTCTCTGCACAAACGAACTACATAGTTCACGAAGCTCACACGTTTCTCATCTTAACTGACAAGCTTTGGATGTAAGATGGTCAGTGCTTTTTATCAGTTTCAGAAGCAGATTTGGACTACATAAGGTCCATATGTGTAGGAAACACCCTTCTTTTGTTCTGGGCACACTCAGATTTCCTGCTGTATTAGATAATCTAGAAAGAAAGAGTGTGCTTCTCGCTCTAAAGCAGAGTGTGATCCATGGATGAGAACTATGCTGTGTGTTTCCCTTCCGAAATGGTCTTAAATCCCAGGCTCTGTGTCTTACTACAAGCAAGACTTCGTTTCAGGTAAGGTCAGGCACTTTTCAGCTCACACGAACTACATCATTCACGAAGCTCACACGTTTCTCATCTTAACAGACAAGCATTGGATTTTAGAGGACCAGTGTTTTGTATCAGTTTCAGATGCAGAGTTGGACTATATAATGTCCGTAAGTGTAGGAAAAACCGTTCTTTTGTTCTCAGCACACTCACATTTCCTGCTGTCTTAGAGAATCTAGAAAGCAAGAGCGTGCTTCTTGTTCTAAAGCAGAGTTTGATCAATGGATGATTACACGGCTGTGTGTTTTACTTCAGAAATGGAGTTAAATCCCAGGCTCTGAGTCTTCCTACAAGCAAGACTTCAATTCAGGTAAGGGCAGTCACTTTTCTGCTCAAACGAACTACACCGTTCAAGAGGCTCACACATTTCTCATCTTAACTGACAAGCATTGGATGTAAGATGGTCAGTGCTTTGTATCAGTTTCAGAAGCAGATTTGGACTACATAAGGTCCATATGTGTAGGAAACACCCTTCTTTTGTTCTGGGCACACTCAGATTTCCTGCTGTCTTAGAGAATCTAGAAAGAAAGAGTGTGCTTCTCGCTCTAAAGCAGAGTGTGATCCATGGATGAGAACTATGCTGTGTGTTTCCATTCAGAAATGGACTTAAATTCCAGGCTCTGTTTCTTACTACAAGCAAGACTTCGTTTCAGGTAAGGGCAGTCACTTTTCAGTTCAAAGGAACTAGATCATTCACTAAGCACACATGTTTCTCATCTTAACTGACAAGCATTGGATGTTAGAGGACCAGTGCTTTGTATCACTTTCAGAAGCAGAGTTGGACTAGATATGGTCCGTATGTGTAGGAAACACCGTTCATTTGTTCTCAGAACACTCACGTTTCCTGCTGTCTTAGAGACTGTAGAAAGCAAGAGCGTGCTTCTCGCTCTAAAGCAGAGTGTGATCCATGGAAGAGAACTATGCTGTGTGTTTCCCTTCAGAAAAGGAGTTAAATCCCAGGCTCTGTGTCTTCCTACAAGCAAGACTTCGTTTCAGGTAAGGGCAGTCACTTTTCAGCTCAAACGAACTACATCGTTCACGGAGCCCACACGTTTCTCATCTTAACAGACAAGCATTGGATGTTAGAGGACCAGTGCTTTGTATCAGTTTCAGAAGCAGAGTTGGACTAGATATGGTCCTTATGTGTAGGAAACACCGTTCTTTTGTTCTCAGCAAACTCACGTTTCCTGCTGTCTTAGAGACTCTAGAAAGCGCGATCGTGCTTCTTGTTCTAAAGTAGAGTGTGATCAATGGATGAGAACACTGCTGTGTGTTTCACTTCAGAAATGGAGTTAAATCCCATGCTCTGAGTCTTCCTACAAGCAAGACATCGTTTCAGGTAAGGGCAGTCACTTTTCTGCTCAAACGAACTACATCTTTCACGAAGCTCACAAGGTTCTCATCTTAACTGACAAGCATTGGATGTTAGAGGACCAGTGCATTCTATCAGTTTCAGAAGAAGATTTGGATTACATATTGTCCTTATGTGTAGGAAACACCGTTCTTTTGTTCTGGGCACACTCAGATTTCCTGCTGTATTAGAGAGTCTATAAAGCAAGAGTGTGCTTCTCGCTCTAAAGCAGAGTGTGATCCATGGATGAGAACTATGCTGTGTGTTTCACTTCAGAAATGGAGTTAAATCTCAGGCTCTGAGTCTTCCTACAAGCAAGACTTCGTTTCATGTAAGGGCAGTCACTTTTCGGCTCAAAGGAACTACATCGTTCACTGAGCTCACACGTTTCTCATCTTAACAGACAAGCATTGGATGTTAGAGGACCAGTGCTTTGTATCAGTTTCAGAAGCAGAGTTGGACTAGATATGGTCCGTATGTGTAGGAAACACCGTTCTTTTCTTCTCAGCACACTCATGTTTCCTGCTGTCTTAGAGACTCTAGATAGCAAGAGCGTGCTTCTTCTTCTAAAGCAGAGTGTGATCAATGGATGAGACAATGTTGTGTGTTTCTCTTCAGAAATGTAGTTAAATCCCATTCTCTGATTCTCCCTACAAGCAAGACTTCGTTTCAGGTAAGGGCTGTCACTTTTCTGCTCAAAGGACTACATCCTTCACGAAGCTCACACGTTTCTCATCTTAACTGACAACCATTGGATGTTAGAGGACCAGTGCTTTGTATCAGTTTCAGAAGCAGATTTGGACTACATATGGTCCATATGTGTAGGAAACACCGTTCTTTTGTTCCGGGCACACTCAGATTTCCTGCTGTATTAGAGGCTCTACAAAGCAAGAGTGTGCTTCTCGCTCTAAAGCAGAGTGTGATCAATGGATGAGAACTATGCTGTGTGTTTCCCTTCAGAAATGGAGTTAAATCCCAGGATCTGAGTCTTCCTACAAGCAAGACTTCAATTCAGGTAAGGGCAGTCACTTTTCTGCTCAAACTAACTACATCGTTCACGAAGCTCACACGTTTCTCATCTTAACTGACAAGCATTGGATGTTAGACGGTCAGTGGTTTGTATCAGTTTCAGAAGCAGATTTGGACTACATATGGTCCATATGTGTAGGAAACACCGTTCTTTTGTTCTGGGCACACTCAGATTTCCTGCTGTATTAGAGACACTAGAAAGCTAGAGTGTGCTTCTCGATCTAAAGCAGAGTGTGATCCATGGATGAGAACTATGCTGTGTGTTTCCCTTCAGAAATGGACTTAAATCCCAGGCTCTGTGTCTTACTACAAGCAAGACTTCGTTTCAGGTAAGGGCAGTCACTTTTCAGTTCAAAGGAA